>OU015528.1:22820014-22937514 GCA_907165065.1 Caprimulgus europaeus | reverse complement strand
TAATGTCAGGGACTCCTTTGCTACCTATATTGAAGTTACTGTAACTCTTCCACTTGGAGACCTCATGTCAGTGCCTGCAACGGTCGGTTTTGTTGGCAGCTTCATGCCACAGGGAATAAAACAGAACGACAAAAGCCAGGGCTGAAGTAAGCAAGCAGCTGTCCCATTTATTAATCCTTCTTTTATTCTGTAGTCTTTAAAGAAGAAACAATGCATTTGCTTGTGTAGCTGAAAAGCAAGTAGACTTGGTAAGGTGGGAACGACAGAGCACCAGGGCGCCATTTGAGTTACTACATGAGTGACAGGACCAGTTGGGTTATTAAGAAAGATAAGATCCATGTGAAGAACTGGAATTAGTCCATGGACATAAATAAATAAATAAATAGATAGCCCCCTCGAAATAATCAGGAAGATATGTAAGTAGGGTGTAATGGTACATTCGTGCTACTTTGTTTTGAATGTGAGTGCAGGGAAGAGAGTATTCTGCATGCTTCCATCTCCTAAAAGCTAAGAATAGGGTTGAGACATATGTAGCGTTTACCACTGTTTAAAGCTAGAGAAGACAAAGTTGTGAAGATAGTTTCAGAAGGGGAAGGACTAAAGTACCCTTCTCTGGACCTGGTTCAGTGTCTATTAACTTCAAAGTGGTTGTAAGCACATTCATAGATGTGAGAGTTATGGGAAGAGACTAAAAGTTCAGGGTCAAAGATGATAAAATGGACAATGAAGATAAATAGAAGACACAGCCAAAGGGAAATAAATGCTCTAGTTATATCTGAGGAGGCTCTCTTTGCCTGTGAGAAGCACTTCTCCCTTTCAGTCAAGTGAAAGAAAGATATAAATAACCTTAGCCAAAACAGAAACACTGGGCAGGAACATTAGAAGTGCTAAAAGATCCAGGTTATTTAAAAGAATTTGATTTAAATGTAGTCTTGGAGGACAAACTGAAGATAAGGTGTCCCAAAAGTATATTAAAGAAACCTGGAGTATGGCTGAATTTTATGTGAAGCTACATAGTGGGAAAGCTCATGGCAATGACAAAGAAGTGCCATCATGCTGCTTGATCAGTGGAGCTCCTCTGAAGTTAAAAGGCAACATAACATGTAACACCAGCACCCCAACACAGTGTAAGTCCATGAATAGGAGATGATATATAATCAATGTGCTGAAAGAAGATGAGGGACATTATGATGTAACAGAATCACAGAATTGCCTAGATTGGAAAAGACCTTTAAGATCATTAAGTCCAATCAACAAAAATGTTCCCTGACCACATATATGTGTATTTACAAATACATATTATTTTATCGGAAATATTAAATTGATTTTAGTGTTAATTCAATTTGGCTAAGCGTAGCGAAAGAGAATTAATTATTTTAAATTGATGGGTTTACGTCAGAATGACAGCAGTCACAACTGGCAGCTATTTGGTACAAGAGGTATTTCTGTATTACTTCATTTATTTATTTCCATAAATAATTGTTTCTATCTGCATAGTGAGTGCAATCAGTATGGTTTGTTTTTTCTCTTTCTTTAGGGATCTCGAAACAGAAAGAAGCAGAACTTGTATATATGTAAATGTAAAGAGGGCCTGCTAAATACGTAACTAATTTTAAGAAGTATACTAGGTCACAAGTTCTGCATAGTGGACACCAAACTAATCAGCAAAGAAACAATTGATTGTATTAAAAATTTAAAATACCCTGCAGTATGCCAGTCAGTCAAAGAAACAAGTGCCCTGTACATTTTGTCCAACACAACTGTGCAAATATTTTAAGCTATCAGAAGACAATCTGAAGATCCTTTTCAAGCTAAGTATGATTTGTAGGAATTAGACTGAGCAGCTTCTTTTAGTGTGAGAATCTGTATGGGTGGATTTTACATCTCTGAGTGTGCATATTAGGCTTGAAATTACTTTATAGTCATTTTGCATATAGAGCCTTTGCAGCCATGGGGCTGTTTCAGCTTGAACAGAACGGTTATTTTTATATTGCATGGTATGAAGTCTTTATATATTGTTATTTATAATAATTAAAGCTTGATGTTGGATTTAGAGATTAATTAGCAAAACTAATATAGCCTGTCTTTCAGGGAGAGTAGTAATAAAGAATTGCCCAGAGTAGGCTGCTTCGCTTCCAGTAAGATGCTTCTAGTACTGACCTCTAACTTACTATTTGTTTTATTAATTTGAGGATTTATTTTAAACTTGTAAACTGATTATTTCTTCCTGTTCCCGTTGAATCCTCTCACCTGCTGGCTTTGGCTCTTCTTCCACAGGATCTCCTTTCCCTCATTCTTTCTGCTGGCTTTGTATCTGTCGTTGTTGGCTAGTTTCTTTATCCTATCCTCCACATTATCCTCCCTTCATCTTTACCCTTTCTCATCTGTCTCTCTTGGCCACTGCTTCTGTGTATTTTTCTCTATCAGGATTGATACCAATCTTTTAGTCTCTTCTATTTAGCAAAGTATGTCTCTCAGTGGCTGTTGTAGTTTATATAGGAGATGTTTTGAGAAGTTGGATGTTTTGATCCTAGAATAGTATGTACTTGTGTACCAAATACTTGAAAATGGAGTTTTAAGAGACAGAATTAGCATGTAGTCCCATCCCAATTAAGTTGTTACCAAAGATGCATCTAGCCAAGTTGTAGATAGTTAGCAAATGATTTTTGTAAAGATCAAATGTTACCACTGGCGTCTATACTGTTAAACTGTGCCTGAGAAATCTGGGGCTGGAAGGAATGATGAATTGCTACCCAAATCCAAGAGCTCAGCAGCATGTCATCTTCCATCAAAATGAGTATGTGTCTGCTCAAAAAGAAAGACTGAATAAGGTTGCAATGGCAATATTAAGTAGTTTTCAGCAAGAGCTTCAACATGAAAACTCTGTGAAGAAATTGAACCAAGGAAGAAATTAACTTTAAGCCTTAAGATTTAGGTTCTGGTGTAAAGCCTGTCTTCTTCCTTGGGTTGCCTAAAAGGGGTACAATCTCAGTCAAATGAAGAGAAGTAACTTCCTTGAAAAGCTGGTTTATCTGAGCTAATTTTAAACTAGCTGGTATGTGTGCTGTTAGTATCTGCAGCATTGTAGAACACAATAAAATCTCAGCTGCCTGAATATTTACCCAGATGCTTTGACTTTTGTAGTTTTCCCTGAGCTATGTCTGTCACAACGGGCAGTACCCACTAAGCTAGTTAAAACTTTGCTCATGTACGTCTGCTTTTGCTGCAGTCACAGCAATGGGTACGATGTAGCTGTGTTCTCTTACCTGGAAAGGTTATGGTTATTGATTTGTTCTGTGCTGTGTTTTGATGTACAGTTCCCTACATTATGCACCCAATCGTAATTGTTCAAATAGATCTTTAGGATGATACTATAATATACAACATGTATATTGCAACATGTATAGTTGACGTATATGCATATAAGTAGGATGTGTATATCACAGAATCACAGAATGGTAGGGGTTGGAGAGACCTCAGGAGATCATCGAGTCCATCGCCCCTGCCAAAGCAGGTTCACCTAGAGCAAGTTGCACAGGAAAGCGTCCAGGCAAGTTTTGAATGTCTCCAGAGAAGGAGACTCCACAGCCTCTCTGGGCAGCCTGTTCCAGTGCTCTGTCACTCTCACAGGAAAGAAATTTTTCCTCACATTTAAGCGGAATCTACTTTTATAAATCAAAACCAAATCATTTAACCTAATTTATGTTTGTCAAGATACACAGAGCAATTCCAGAAGAATCCATATGTTTTTTGTTTGTTGCTTTCTGTAGGATGTATGATCTTTACATATCCTTACATCTTAAGATTACATCAGTTTGCCTCTTCCAACTGTGAAAGAATCTAACTATACTTTAAACTTTACTTATAGTTTTCCCATTTAAAAGCCTTCACACTGTAAAGTGGTTCGTCATCTCAGAGTACTCTTTCTTTGAAATTCTTTTATCAAAATGAAAAGAGGAAGGAAAGGTTGCTGTTCCCTGTATGTCATATCTCCAGGTATACTATAAATAATAAACTTAGTGGTTTTTTTAATTAATTATTTTAGCTGTATCCTAAACTGCAGAAAATTGTAGCAAAGCTCTCTAGTAAGTAAGAGGGCTTTCCTTTCACAAATTATTCTTCCAAATGCAGCATCAGTCCCTCATCAGGTACACTCCAAACCTATGCATCTGATTGTTTTTTGTACTGCAGACCTACTACAAGCCTCAGAAGCTGGTGGTTTTTTATACTAAAAATTGTTTGTCCCAGGTGATTTTGTGTTTTAGGCCCCCTTTTCTTGCCTACAGAATGTTCTGTGGAAACAGAAACAGTTCATCTTGTGTTGTTCTTTGAGGCTTCATTATCAAGTTCCTCAGGAGAAATGGTAAAGAACACCTATCTTCTCTTTTT
Organism: Caprimulgus europaeus; assembly: GCA_907165065.1. The sequence continues at coordinate 22,933,125 of OU015528.1, read as the reverse complement.
CTTAAAACGTAAGAAGTAAACCATAAGGAACCATCCAGTCCTACACTTCACAATTTGACTTCACAAGTGCATAAAGTTAACGATATAACCCATGATCTGATATAGACAGCACTAATGTGAGCAGAGTTCTTGTGTTTGTGAATCTGGGATGCAAGATACACTGAACCTGCTGTTGTCCTCATTTCAGTTTCTAATAGTTCTTTATCACAGTTAGTCCTTCTTTAGGACAGTACTGGTCAAAAACCCAAAAGAATATCACAGAAAGCAAAATACAAATAACATTAAAAATTGTCAAGTTTTCTATACAATGTATCATGCTTTCTATGAAACGCTGCCTTGTACAAGATGCTGCCTATCTGGTGTTTAACCCCAGCATGCTTGAGGTGTTATTTCAAACAGTGGAGAGAAACACCATTTGAAGGCAATTATCAAATGCTGTAATGCAGAGATCCTATATGTGGGTACGCATGTTTGTCCTACATCAGATCATCTCCCACATAATTCCAGGTGTGGAGGACCTAACACATTAGGAAACAGAAATCCTTTGGGTGTAGGAATGTATTTTCTACTAGCTCTGTCCATAACAGAAAAACCTTTCTAGCATTCTGAATACATACGTGTTCATTTTCTGTGTTTTAACATGACAGTAATCATGTTACGAAATTGTCATCGCAGCTTGAAATGTAGAGCAGATCCTACTCAAGATTTCCTCCTCTCTACTTCCTTCATAGATAGGCTGGACTTCCAGTGGAGTGGATGGCAGTGCTTCATAAGTGAGCACAGCTCCAGCTGAGGAGGTGAATATCATCTCTTAATCTGTATCCTTGGAGTAATTGGTGTGCAGTAAATGCATCATTAACATTAATTTTGTGAAGTTTAAGTATTTTTTTACTAATGTCTGAAGTATTTTTCAGAAATCCGAAGAAAATGAGGACAGAAGCTTTACATTATTAATTTCAAGGAAATCCAAGCAGTGTACATAAATAATAGGCATGACTTCATGAAACAGTTGCTTTTGGAATTCATAACATTTGGCAAACAGGTGCAATTGTGTCATTGTTTGTGAGAACATGAGTGAAAATTGTAGAATTTATCTAAATTATGTGCAGTAACAAGATACACAAAAAATATTTTTGTCCTTTTAGAAATGTCTTATAACATTAACATTAGCCTTATCCATTTGCAGTCTTACATGTTTCTCAAAGTTTTTTTTAAGATTATACATGAATTAGAAACATGCTACTATACTCACAGATGTCTTTTGAAGTCTCAGAGACTTAACAAACCCAGAAATGTTAAATGATATCTGTCCTACAGAATATATTCTAAAACATTGACTTAACACAGAAAACCAAGGAAAATGGGTAAGTTGATGCATTATTTTATTCCTCTCTACTTTGTAGGAATCCTTAAAATTCTATTAAATCACTCAAACATGATAGTTACTGAAAGGTGTGCTCTGCATACCTGATAAATATGAAAATGAAGAGGAAAGATGGCTTTTTAGGTAAAATCTCCGTATGGTTTTCAATGGCAATCAATATTAATGTTTCTTAAATACGTTTTAGTGGGTAAATGCATAATAAAAGTTAGAGTTTTAAAATTATTTTCTATAGTTGATCTACGGAGAAAGAATAGGGTTTGTGTATTCAAAAGCAAAAGAGAAGTCAGCAGTGACTTCTTAGATTGGAAAGGACGAGGAGCTATGAATTATACTGGGGGCTCAATTAAGCAGAGACCAGAGAAGGAAGATGTATTGTGGAGTGGATACTTAAGGTTAAGAAGCTCTACAGCCCCTGGGAGAGAAGAAACTTGGGTTAGGAACATCCACACTTCTTGTAAGCTGAGCAGCCTTTGTGGCCTGTGATGCATCCAGGAGAGTCCTATCCACGGATGATGCTCTGTCTCCATTTCATTTCTCGACTCCCTCCCACACCACTGGATATTCGCTCTCAAATTAGTCTCCCCACATCTTCACAGCCCCCACCCATCCTTCCATCTTGAACACAGTGTTTTTACAGCCCTGGCTTCCCAGTTCACAGCCTTGATGCCTGTGAACACTTGTCCTTTTCTTTTGGCCACCTCTCACCACTGGCACCTGTCCTTGCCCACTGCAGCTGCTGGGTTCTCCACACAAGGAGAAAGCACCTTGGTTTTTGTCATGGTATAGATACTGCACTTACTATATTCCCTGAAAAGAGAATGTGCTAGCATTCCTGCCTTCCCTGCTACTCTTAAGTGAAACAAAAGAGTGCAAGTATGTATGAGGCTGAGAACAAAATTGTACTTGCTCAAATTTAGTCATAAAGCCTACCCTAAACTCTTTTACTTTTAAAATCCAAGTCAATCAACACTGAGAACATAAAGTATAGATTAGTAAGCATATTCTGTGTGATTTCTGTTGTGGTAGAACTCTTGAAAAATGCAAAATTAACAAAGCCAAATTTTATCAAGCCCAGAAAAGTATACTGAATGCAGAATTTTAATTTGTGTGTTATTTGGGCTCTGTGATGTAGATTACATGAAGTACTTGCATGAGAAAGTATGAACAATGTTTTCAGATCTTAAAAATTGTATAATCCATTTTTTTAAGAGTCCAATTATGGAATGACATTGTACAAAATTAAAGTAAAAATATATTTAAAATAAATACCTTGGCACTATGGTTTTGTTTTGCATTTGGCCAATAATCTCTAAGATTAGATTTGAGTAGCTAATGTCAGCTAACACTAAATATTATAGCTCATTTGTGACTGTGTTGTACAGCAGAAACAGTAGGAGATGCATAGCAGTAGAGACAAGAAAAACATAAATTTAACACAATAAATTTACATTGAAAGTGCTTTAGGGAGCAAGCGTACTTAATTGAAAAGGACATAAGCACATGTTTATCTGCTGTTTTTAATAGAGAATGTGTAACACGTTCCTAAAAATAAGCATATACTTAAAGAGCTTAACTGACACAATGTTAATAACAGGAGTCATAGAATAAAAACCTGTGTATATCTAAAATCTATAATTAAAGGATCCTATTTTACAGTCATAAAAAGTAAGAGCTCATACTTAGGACAAATATTATGTTTAACATGTAGCATTATTGCTCCTAATTTCCATGTGGTACAGTTAACTTCTTTCAATTTTCTGCTTTCATCCTTTCATATTTAATTATACAAATAGTTTATTTAAGGGCTACAAGACTTAGTAGTAATAACTGAACTAATTGGTAAGGTTTGTAAAGTATCTCACTATGTACATTTTTCTGTGTTGCAACACAGTAGAATGAGTTAAAACATCTCCACTCAATGCCACAACATTCTTTAAAGATTTAACCTTCAACATATGTTAGGCTTTAGATATCCAGACTTAAAGATGAGTTGTATCCAAAGCAGTATTAAAGGAAAAAATGTATAGCTTTAAAATTCCAATTTATATTATTTACATTGGAATGGATTTCTTTTTCAAAATAGCCCAGTTTAAATTCCACATTTAAAGTATGAAAATACTTTTATAGGTCTAAAATTGCTGCAGTCTATTATAGGAATTTAAATAGATAAAACAAACCTGTTGCATCAGTGAATTCTCTTCAAATTTCAATGAAACAAAGGCTTCTACTCTTCTTAATTGCTGTCAGAATCAAAGGAAGACATGCTAAGTCTCTGAGCCTAGTCATTCTTTGTGAAAATGTTGCCATGTCATCCATTTAACTGTCTATCATTAAAATTTTTTAATCAGAGTGAATGCTAATACTTACCTGTTTTTTATTGCAGAAATATGTTTCTGCTGCATAGGAACATGTTTCTGTTGTCCCTCAATGGACATGCTAATTCAAGGCTGAAAAATCCAGTTTTTCAGCTAAAAGGGCAATCTAACTTGTTTTTCTTTTCCAGATTATTTCACTGGCAGTCAAGTACATAACTCATTTTAGAAACTGTAGGAGGATGTTTCTTTATGTGTCTGCATGTATCGTTAGCCACTTTTGATAATACGCCTCCAGTTACCAGAAACTATCGGCCAGTTCACTCACTAGAGTGAAATAGTCCTTGTATAATAAATGACTAAACTTTAGATGCTTTAATAATCTAATAAATACAAAACAGTTTTAAAATGCTGTTTTCAATCTAATTCTAATTTCCATCTCAATGCACTGTAGCAAGATAAAAAAGAAACCAATATTGTTTTCTAAATAAGAAATATATCCAACTTAATTAAATGTAAAAAAAAATAAGGCATTTAAATGTGCATTTCATAGTAGCAAAAAGAAACAAGTAATTTAACCTAAGAGTTCATGTTTTATTGAGCAGCAGCCTAGCCTAATGGTTCAATGAATTAGTGACAAAGAACTTCTGCTTAGGCAAATACAAAACAAGATTAAAAATCCGCTATTGTAATCAAGGGTTCCTGAATGCTGTCATCAAAACTGTTGATTTTAACAATTTTATGTAAATCAATCTATCCCATTAAATGGGCAAGAAAGATTTTTGTGAGAAAAATACAAAATGCAGAACCAAGGGATCAGAACAGGTCTCTTGGAGCTCCCCCTCCTCCTATTGATAGACATATCACAAGTCTTTAAAAGTACATTGTCTTTGCCTTTACCTGACACAAATATATTATGATAAACAAGAATTTACTCTCCCCTCCACATTTTTCAGTGCATGTAATAAGCTATTTGTTTGGGAATTTAAAAAAAACAGTGAGTGAGTTGGACTGGTAACAGACTGGTCTAGAGAGCTGCTTCAACTCACTCTCAGAAATGTGAATAGTTTTCCTCATGGTGGAATTGAAAAGCTCCCTTTTTATTTGCTCAGTTATTTTGGTGTGATGAATGACAGTCTTAGTTTCTGATCTTATCTGAAGTGTCTTATCTGGTGTCCAGGTCATTAAACACTGAAAAGTGAGGTTTCAGGTATTTTTAAAGGCAACTCTTATGGAGATATTTCTGAAGGCCATGGGCAGCTCAAGGAGCCAGCTCCCCTAGACTCACTCCCTAGCCATAGGAGGGAAGTAGAGTCCCATGGTCTTACACACAGCTCGGAAGATGGAACATACTATGCTCCTTCAGTTGGCCACAAAGATAACAGACTTCAAGTGATTTATTTTTTTGTGGAAAGAGCAGTCAACCTGAAGCTGTAGGAGATGAGCACATGGCTCTGCAAAGATTCCCCATGTGAGGGGATATCTTCTAGCTACTGAGTGTGGGGAAGGTGAGGAGCAGTGCGTTGCCGTGGCACATCCCACTGGCCCATCTCACTGTACTCACTCAGCTACAGGGCAGGGCTGCGGAGTGGCTGCACCTCTCATCCCTGCCCTCACCAGCTGTATGGCGTCTGGGAAGTTAAAACGAGGCAAGGGGAACAGTTGCTGGGTGGTGGGATGGCGAGGGTTGACCAAAGGGGAAGAAGAGCCAGAGGTGTTGAGCAAGATCAGAAGGACATGAAGGGAAACAGCTGTGAGATGGGAAAAGCTGGCTGAGAGGATGGCGTGGGTTTGGCGGTGAGCAGCAGACTGGGAAGAGGAGAGGGATATAGGGGAACTGAAAGAGAAAGGGAAGATGTGTGGCCTGGGTCATTTTTTCTGAAGTGCTTTTTCATTATTGCAGTCTTGCAGTATTCCCTGAATCTTCCCAGTGGTAATTTCTTTTTCTGACAAAAATATACTCAGTTTATTAAGAAATAGACATTATGCTAATAGTGCATTTGCCCAAATGCATTTAGTGTGATAGACTTGTAAAAGTATTTACAGTCAGAGTATATATGTGACAGTGATTTAAGTCGTATTTTTTAAATTGGCATTCTTCAGCACTGTACATTTTATTGCCCTGGTTATTTGCCTGCATGAGGTTAATGCCTCTGTGGTAGAAGCTGTGAACGTTGTCACAGGAGCTGTGCAAATCAGTGTAAAACTTCATGTCATGCAGCCATGACACAGTAATGCTTCTCAGATGTATGATCTCTCATAGTCTGAACAATCTGTAGCAATTCGGGTGTAGAATCCTCTCAGGACTGAGATGGCATAGTGCCATATGGATTGGTTGTCCTTCCTTCCCATGTGGAGGAGTTCAAGGTGCTCAGTTGGAATCATTCATAGGCACAAAACACTCTGCAGCAGTGGTAAAATGCAGACTGAAACAACAATATAGAAAGCATATGCTATTAACATGCTAATTCATACCAAAAGTCTCTGGTATTTTATATACTGTTGGTAAAATCTTGTCCCTGTTCAATACAGAGTTTCAGCCTGAACCAAAGAAATGTTTAAAATACTAAAAAGGCAAACAAAGAAAACCCTTAATGTTTCAAGTATTTAACTAATTCTGGATTGATAGATAATTTTTATTATATATTTTGATTTTACAGGGGTTGTACAGTCTTAAATAAATACTGGGAAATCCTTCTATTACTGATGCCTTCCAGTACCTATGCTGTCCCACCTTATGGAAGTCATAGAAATCAATTAAAAGGCAGTTTTAGCTACCTGTGCATATCAAATAAATAGAAGAGTTTCTCATCAAATTAAAATTAAGGTAATGTTTCTGCTCCAAAGCCACTCAAAAAAGAGGTGAATTTTAATACAGTACCTCTGCCATCTGTAAGAATTTGTAATAATGAGCCAAAATTAAAATAGATCGAAAGGGGGAAGGGGTTAAAATGAATAGCTGTACTGCACTATGCTGTATCTCATTTCACCTGTTTCAGCTCAAACAGTATTATAAGAGGGGTTTTTAAAAAAATGTTTTTATTAATCTCTGAAAATGACAGGTGTCAAGAGCCTTTTGTGATACACATACAAAAAACTTGCGGTCAAGAGGTCATATCACTGCAATGTATTAGGCAGTAGCCTTCTCTCTTGTGGAGTTTTCCTTGTTTGAAGTGTTTCCAGTGAAAGATGCTTGCTGTAATGCACATCAGTAAAATGATCTATTTGGGAACAACTTTACATGGTAAAGGAAGCTATGAGAATACTTTGGTATTGTGTATGTCTTCTCTCTTAACAATTGCAAGTTCTGAACTCTTTGGTATGCACACGATAAAGCACACAGAGGATATATGGCTTAGAAGTACATATGTGTTTTGGGATTGAATTTTATAAATATTATTCTCGTCGTGAAAACAATGTTTTTGTTTTTTTCTTTTTACTCTTTAAAAAGAGGGTTCTGATGCCCTGAATACAAAGCTGGGCATTTCACTAAGCTTTCTTTCCATATTTTCTTTGTATTTTCTTCACTGGCTATGAGTGCTGCCACTCAAGAAAATAAATGCAGTAAGCAAAATAAGATGGTTACACCTACACACAGAGAAAACAAAAATGGAATTATTTGAAAACTTGCTTTGGTGTGCTTAAAATAAAGGCAGTTGTTATTTTAAGGCAGCCATGTATGAGGCCGGTTTCAGAGGCTCTCCTTGAGCTCTGTGAGCTGAATGGACAAATTCTTACAGCTGCACTTCACCTTTGGGCACATCAAAGCTTGGGCATATATCTACCTGGGCAGGTACTTGCAGCCAAATTACGTAATATGCTGCATAATCACTGGAGGAAAAAACCAAAAACAGTAGGAGCGAAGATTTTGAACATTTACATAAAGTCCCATTTTGAAAATGTGTCTCTTTTGACACACCAATCTCCAAAGCAGTTTGGCCTAGAACCTCATGAAATAGTTGTATGATGTGGTGATCCTGCTAGAGGTGGTTTATTTTCCTTTTTTGTTCAGTTGTTTTAGGTAGGTGTGGACAAGGCAGATTAGTGACAAAATACGTTATAAACCAGCTTTGAGATACTCGCATTAAAGTAGGGTCTCTAATAAGGGATTTAGGAAAGCTGGATTACAAAAATGGGAGCTGATCAATTGTTCATAAAGTGCCCCGAGGGGAGGAGGAAGTCCTCACTCAGCTCTTTTGTGCCCCAGCATCATGCATGGGAAGGACAGTGAGACTCAAGGAGTGTATGCTTCTAAAAAGTGAAGTGAGATGAGGAGTGGGGTTTTTCTGTCTCTGGCAGAAGCAGGTTTATTGTGTTCCTCTGGATCAGGATGAAGAGCAATAGTGCTTGCATCACATGGGCTTTTTACATTGCAAATTGGTAGGAAGTTATAGTTTTATTTTTTAAATAAAATTCTTAATTTTCTTTTGCTTTTGACTGTGCTTGTGCAGCACGTTTACATGTGTAGACAATTGAGGGTTTAAAAATAGTTGTCCTACTAGTCCTTATTGATTTGAGAGAAGGAAATAGAGGAGGCAAGAAGACTCCAGGATGGCATATTATAATGGTTACCACAGCCAAGAGTTGGACAAAAGATACACTTTTTGTTTAAAAGTCTCTAAAAGCACAGTAATTTTGGATGAGACTGGAAGAACACTGCAGAGGCAGGATAGGCTATTTCATGTACAGCAGGAACAAGAGGAATGCACAGACAATAGGGGCTGGTAGTTACAAGAAATAAGAAAGCAGCAAATAATGGAAAGAATGGAGGAAAAGTTATTGAGAATAATGAAAGGTATAGGAATCTATATCCATAAGAGACTTTATAAACAGTATTTTAAAAAAGTGCTCAGTATTATGCTTCTAGTCCACAGTTTACCAATATCTCTATTTTCAGTAGTTTGAGCAACAAAGACTAATAAAAAAATGTGAAAAGGAAAAATGGGAAACGGTATCTGGGAATGAACAGTTTAGGAATTCCACTGTGTTTCTGATTAATGTATAAAGGCTGTTCCTCACTGTTATCTCATTTTATGGTATTCCCTAGAATGCACGAAACGTTAGCTGTCAAGATCATAGCAGTGAAATAGAGATGTTATGAACTTCTATTCTGAGTTAAACAGTCTATCTCAGTCTATCTCTAACAGTTTGCTGAAAATTGTTATTTTGATGCATTTATATGTATGGCGATCTATAGGGGTAAAACCAGAGGGCTAGCTGTTATAGCTAGGGTGGGATGGGAATGAAAATTACAGTTTAGCTTTCTGTTTTGTGAGGATGAACAATTTGGAGAATAGGCCAATTCTGAAATTTGTGTAATACCTTTGCCATCATTAAATATGTGATCACCATTCTGGTAGCTGCAACAGGAAAAGGAGAGACCCAATACAGAAATTGCAGCTGCATTTTTTTTAGCTTAAACTATTTTTAAACAGCAGAATATCGGAACTGTGTGGAACAAGATAGAAAAAACAATCTCTAAGGACTGACTTGAGGAGTTGCTAAAGGAAAGGCAATGCAGAACGAAGGAAAAAAGAGATAGAAAGGGATAAGCAGAAACAGGAGGAAAGAGAGCTTGCAGAAAACAGAATTAGAGTTTATCTTGAAAATGATAACATATTCCCAATCTCTGAGTGACGAAATCTGACAGTATGGTACTGAACACCTAATAAGCAACAACTACAAATGTAGTTAATGTAGAAATACAGTATTCTAGCTTTAGTCATTCTGAAAACTTCCCTCTGATATCACCTGCTATGATATTAGGTTGATGGAAATGTCTTGTACTAACTTTGTAATCCAGCCTTCACACTATCTTTGGTCTGTGGACCTAGCAGTTTGCGAACAGCTTCTAATGTCAATGGCATTAAATTGTTATGGCCAAAGTTCATGTATTTTACCACATCCTGGAAATGTGTTTAATTAATTTTATAAGTAATTAAGATTGTCCTGGAAACTTAGGTTCATAGCCTTGATTGGCTTAGTAGCTGTCTGTCTTAGAATCATGGAATCACAGAATGGTTTGGGTTGGAAGGGACCTTTAAAGATAATCTAGTCCAACCCCCCTGCAGTGAGTGACATCTTCCACTAGATCAGGTTGCTCAGAGCCCTGTCCAACCTCACCTTGAATGTTTCCAGGGATGAGGCACCTACCACTTCTCTGGGTGACCTGTTCCACTGTTTCACCATACTCATTGTAAAAAATTTCTTCCTTATGTCTAATCTGAATCTCCCCTCTTTTAGTTTTAAACCATTACCCCTTGTCCTATCACTACAGGCCCTGCTAAAAAGTCTGTCCCCACCTTTCTTATAGGCCCCCTTTAAGTACTGAAAGGCCGCAATAACTTTCCCTGGAGCCTTCTCTTCAGGCTGAACAACCCCAACTCTCTCAGCCTTTCTTCACAGGGGAAGTGTTCTATCCCTGTGATCATTTTTGTGGCCAAAGTCTTAGAAATCATAGAAACATTTGATTGTAAAAGACCTTTGAGATCGCTGAGTCCAGTCATACCTGTCCCCTACTAAACCACATCTCTCAGCACCTCATCTACCCGTCTTTTAAATACCTCTAGCACGGTGTTACCCTAAGTAGCCCGTTTCAGTGCTTGATAACCCTTTCAGTGAAGAAATTTTTCCTGATACTCAATCTGAACTTCCCTTGGCACAACTTGAGGCCACTTCCTCTTGTTCTATCACTAGTTACTTGGGAGAAGAGACACACACCTGCCTTGCTACACCCTCCTTTCAGGTAGTTGTCAACTGTGATAAGGTTCTCCCCTCAGTCTCCTCCAGGCTAAACAACACCAGCTTCCTCAGCCGCTCTTTGTAAGACTTGCTCTCCAGCCCCTTCACTAGCTTCATTGCACTTCTTCTGTGCAAAAATAAAGGTTTACAAAATTATAATGGAATATATATAGGAAGGCAGTAACATAAATAATGGTAGTGCTTTGGCATGTAGCTAAAGTAAATAAGAAGTGTTTGAGACTTTGTTTCTCAGGTTTTGTATGTAGAGCCTCTTGAGAGTAATGGATGGGGTAGAAAATCTTACCTAAGGTAGACAAATAAAAGCCTGAAGAAGTGTATTAAGTAAAATTTGTCTTCCAAAATATTGAAAGCTCTCAAAACACAAGATTCCCTGGAAGATGAAGTAAGTGTTCAGTACTTCTGAGGACAGCATCCTAGGTCATTAATGTAAGACGGAAGAGTGTGCAGCTTTCATGAAATCTTGTTGGGTCATTAGTCAGATCCGAGTAGTTTCTGGTTCCTAAGACATCTGTACTGTAACAGTTTTCAGTAACTTTTATGTTCATTTGTTAGTTTGGAGCTTTCGTGATGTGTTCTTCCATTTTACAGGAAGTAGAAGACTGTTATTGTTTACAAACTTATTTATTATGAGTATTAATTTCTATACTATGGAAACTGAACACGTGCATTGAATCAAGATTTTAAAATCACGACACTCAATATTCTTGTGTGTTTATTTTTTTAGTAGTAATTTTCTGAAGGATTACAAAACAGTAATGAATTAATTTCCCTTAAGTGCCTTATGTGAGAAGAGAAAGAGCAGACAGGCAGATCCAATCTGGTGTAACTGAATTACATTAAAGACCACAAAACTGGAAGAAAAGATAATAATGTATTTTTATTTTTTTTTTTTAAGACAGATCTAATACACTCTAATGTTTGTGGTTTGTTTTGTTTTTTTTTTTTTTTCAATTTAAGTAATGAGTGTTCTAATTTTATCATACTCTAAACTAATCATTTTTTCAGGGACAAATATTCCCAAATTTTCATAAGCAGACTACTCAGTTTGGAAGCACTGATTATTGATTTACTAATATTTTTCATCCACAAATGTCAGTGACTCAAGCAGCCAGTGACAAAGCTGAAATGGAGCATGTTGCTCAATTTTAGAAAAAATACCCTGCCTGAGAATGAACAGCACCCAGTTTATTTTTGGACTACAGTTATCTTAAAATCCTTTGAAGAATGACCTCATACTTTTTAAAATCTTATGTCTAAAAGAAAAACAAGACTGACATATTTTACAGTCTTCCTTAGTGCCATTCTCACTCAGTATGAATACTGGAACATTTTGTGTTACAGATTCCCTTTCAAAGTAAAATGAACGTTGCTGCTCATTGCCAGAATTGTGTAATATCACTTAAAAAAATTCAGTACAGTATAGTGGCTACAGCCAATACATATATTCCCTTAGGCATTGCAAAACAAATATTTAGCCTTACATTGTGATTCAAAGAAACAATGCTGTAGGAGAGGAAGAGTCAAACAGAAAAAGTCGTTTACAACAAGTCAGCAGCATAATATTTTTATAGTGCTGTGTCCCACACCTTCTTGATTGCTGACCGGATAAATTGGTATCTGCTCAGCCTTCTCTTCCTGGCGTCCAGTTCTGTATTGCCAGGGGCTTCATTTTGTTGGGGCAATCTGTGGCTATTTTGGTAGGAAAGATTTATGCTTCATGTTTGCTGCTTGGGTGATGTGAATCAATTGTATTCAGGGATGAATACAGACCATTGATTTTAGAGGGCTTTGTATCTGCTCAGCACTTTTTATGTCTCTTATTTGGGCGTCTTAGTTTTAGGCACCTAAGTTTGAAAATGGTGCCTAGATGCATTTGCAGAAAGATGCAGGGGTTTGATGGTATTGGTTTTTAGTTAAAGCAAGACAATGATGATTCATTGCTCAGCTGTTATATCCAGGCAAAACAGGCAAAGTGATTCTCATCACTCAGGCAGAACTGCAGTACAGGATCCCAGGAAACTATAGCTTAGTGTTGGCTTGTTGTTGGCTCTTATCAAAAGACTGACTACATTTTGTCAAAATTTCACTAAACTGAACCCTGTTTTTTTCCTTTGGCATTGAAACCTGATCCATACTTAGCAATTAGTTTCAGGTTCCCCTTTACATAACTGGCCATAAATCCTCCATAAAAGGAGAGGAAAGATTTTGGGGGTAATGGTAATTCAAAAGCGATAGAGAAACTCCCATAGCTAATTATATTGTTTTACCATGATGTCCTGTGACTTGTTGATAGGCAGGATTGGGAAAAAAAAAAAAGTTTTGCTTTTATTTAAATAGAAGTTATTACATCGTGCCTGGTCATGTGTTCAGCTAAATTACGTGACCCTTTTGTGTAAGACTTGTTTCACAGAAGCCATTTAGGGTGGAGCTGGGATTAGATTTCAGAAGTCAACTTAGTTTGTAAGTCAGTCTGCCTCTGGTTGATAGCAAAACTTAATCTACATGTCATCCTGAGATATATGGACATGTTTTTTCTTTATCCAAGTCCAGATGAGATTCCTGACTTGTGCTTACTATGCTTATCTGAATTTGATTAACGCATCTATGGCTTAAATCTTGAAAACATCAGTGCTATATGTGTTCATACTCCATGAGTGTATCACAGTAAATCTGAATTAAATAAGCTCTTCAGAGAAAAGTTATGCCAAGAAACTTCATTAAATATGTATTTGTACAAAAAAATGCGTATTTATCTCAGACTATAGTAGTTGTGGCAATGGTATTTCTACTGAATGTGACCCAAGCATCACTATAAATTTCTAAATGAATGTCTCCGAATGTATTTGAAAAGCAGACTTGTTAAAATCCCCAAATTAAAATCCTGTAGTGTTTCTTAATCATTGTCTTAAAGAGAAATAAAGAAAATGAGTTCAGCTTGACTGTATAACATTCCCTCCAAATACTTGTTTTCAGAAGTCTGTGTGATGATTTAAATATTTTTGCTACTTGTACAGTATTACCAGGTTGGCTTGATTCAATCCGTTGATTCATAGCAGTTCCCAAGTGGTGACTAGAAACATTAAGCTACATGTTTACTAAGCATTCTGTAAGTCTTGGCAGTTTGCAGGAAGGTAGTAATAGCAAATGTCTGTGAAGCAGACCACATTGCAATCTTTTCAAACTAAATCCAAATAAGCAGAATAAAAATTGTAAGTAAAAAGCAGTCTTATTAGGAATCAGTCACAAATGTCCTGCAACAAGGGCAGTATTCCAGCAGGTTTCATTGGTACCCTGAATATACTGGTACAATAAAAACAATTTTGTATGATGAGGGTAGCCTTGTAACACTTGACTACCGTTCTGAATTACATAATGTGGTATATTTTTCTATTTAATTAAATATATTTTACTTCTCAGTGCTTTATTACCTATTTAAAAAAATTCTATAGTTCTCTATGAAGTTGCAAAATTCAATAATTTATCTGCTTAAAATAGCTATTTTAAATTTATCTCTCTTTATGAGATAGTCACAAACATTAATTTCTTCCAATTTATGTTTTCTACCACTTGCTTGAGTGTTAAATGTCTGTGTATGCCAGTTTTGAATTGGTTAGCCTAAGTGAGAGTAAATCTTTGGAAATTTTAGGGTTTTTTGCTTTATTTATGTTAAATAGTTGTCATTGGCCAGATAAATTACATGATATTGCTAATAGCCTTGAATATAGAGAAGAAAATGTACAAAATGGCACATACTAATTAAAGACCACAAACCAGATAATTATAAGAAGGTTCTACTCAGCTGCTTAAATAAGACAAATGCAATGTATTAATACTAAGAAAGCTACTGTCCCATTATATTGTAAGTCTGATGTACACACAGAAGCAGAGAGTTTTGTGTTTATACATATTTCTGCCTCATTATGGGTGTATAATGTAGCTAAAGAAATCATAAGATTTTGTGATTGTGGGATACACAAAATGTAATTCATTCTCAATTCAGAATTGTTTCAGCTGGGTTCCAACCAAGTTCACAGGAAGAAGGGATTGAGGCTGCCATATGTCTCATTTTTAGTGTGCTGTGTTATACTAAGTGCTATAGGTGTAACTCTATAAAACCTTGGGAGGTGGAGGAGGACTCCTATAAATCTGACTAATTTTTATATGTACCTCAAAATAGACTAAATTATTATGTGAAATATATATTGTGTATATATGATTATGTCATCTCAGTTTACATGTGGGGATCTTTGATCTGGCTATTACATTATCATTACTGATACAAAGAGAACCTTCAAACTGAATAGTTATTAAATATTGAAATGTTCTGAAGATATGCGAAATTAAATATTTAATTCCACATAATATCTTCACAGAAATTTTTCAACTGTTTCATATTTTGAGAAGATACTAAAAGGTAAGGTCTCAATATTGTATGAACTAATAGCTTGGCAAATTTCATAAATGCTATTTAAGGCATATACAATTCTCTCTATCTTGCTGTACGAATATAGATCTAAAGGACTGAAACTGATTTCTTTGCTCATGGAGTTTAGTCATCTCCTTTTAAAAAGAAATCTCAGAAATTTATCAAACTCCATGTAAGTTTATCCATCTCCAAAACTTGCAAAGAGAGCAGGCAAGTACATGGAGAGAATGATAAGAGGTGAATAAAGCATTAGAAAATGAATTCAGAAGCTCTTATAGCCAATCTGAATAACTCATCCCAGGATTAAAAACCAACCAACCAACCAAACAAACAAAAACACCTCACCAAAATACTGTAACACCAAACAAGAAAATTCTTAACAACCACAAGAAATTGTACACAAATTCCTCACTTCATTACCTTCATTTAGATTTTTGCCCTACACTTCAGTGAAGCCTAGATTTCACCCTGTGTTCTCACTGCTAGCGGATGAGCCTTGGCAACAACTGATACTAAACTAGACTAAGATAGCTCTCTTGTTTCCTATAAATCAAATATGTTCACATAAACAATTACCAATTTGTGGCAAACTGCCAAGTGTATTTTTCTTACAGTAACCACCAATGATCATCATGGGGATAGTCATGCTTTTCCCTCTTGGAATCCACATTCCAGAATAATTGTGCTAACAGCTTATTCACAGCTTGTTAAGTCATACTTGATTCCGGGAAATACTTGGGCAAAACAAGGTGCCTCCAACATACCTCATGAACTCAGCAGACAACCAGAAGTCTTCAGTGCTGTGGTAACAGATTTATTCAGCTTGCTTTGGGGAAATGACTTGGGTTAAAAGCTGTCTGTGATTGAGCCATCATTAAAACTGCTGGAAATGATACACTGACTCAATGAAAAGACTGAGAAAAGATCATATTTTTAGCTTCCTTGCCTTTAATAGCTTTAGGATCTTTCTCTTCTCCCTTTCACCTTTATCAAGGCATTGATTTTGGTGAGACTTTGGTAATAGTGTTACAAATGAGTGACAGCCACCTGAATTGTTTCCTGTGTGATATTAATGAGCAGTATGATACAAATGTTCTGTTTGATACCTCAGTTAGGATTTTAGATTGGATCCGTAAAACCTTGTAAGTAACCATCATCTGTCCATCAAGGAAGAAGTGTAATGTATACTTGAGGTTAGCCCAACCAGTACTGTGGTTCACCAAGTGCTTCCCTGCTGATCAGCTGTTTCCTAATAGATAAGTTGTCCAGGATCCTTCTGGGATCCATTCTTGTCCCTTCTAGCTACAGGGCAAAGTGAATCACAGAATCTTAGCTTGTGCTTCTTTACTCATAGCCCATTTTAAGTAGCTGTATGCATGCTGGCATCTTGTGTAGCTCTCTTGTTGGAAAACTCCTGTTAAAAGTATTAAACTTATGATCAGGCACAAACTTTTTTTAATCTAACGACAAATGTAAGCTAATACATAGGAAAAAAAGTATCAATCAGGTCTTTATTTCTCATACTAAGAGATACAGCAATATTCAAACAAGTGTGCATTTTCAAAATTGAGCAATCTTTCTTATATCTATGTCAGTAAAGACCGTGTTTGACCTAAAGGTTCCTCTTTGTTTTGGCCTGTTACTGGCAAACAATTTTATATGCAATATCCCCCTTGAATTACAGTTGAAAATTGATTTTTTTGCATAGAAAGTATTGTTAAAAAATTTGTCAAGATGTCTGATGTTTTTAGTAACTGAAACTGAACTATTTTTAAAAGGTGCCTGAGAGCCTAGTTTGGTGTAATTAGTCATTCATGTTTAAATATTTTATTGTGATGCCATTAATCATGATCCCTAAATATCCCTCTTAACTGTTATTGTCCAAAGGAGCCTCAGCACTTTGCAGGGTCAAGCGATAATAAGTAGTGATGGTTGCTAATAGCACAGTGCAAAAGTCAGTATCAGTGGCATGACAGAAGTGGAAATTCAGAGCCTTCTCTTGCGTCATCTTCGAACCCAAAACACCCACTGAAGTGAAAAATTAGGGGCAAATGTAGGTCAGGATGTTTAGGTCACCATAAAACACGCAGGGTAGATGTTCATCTCCTCTTGAATCAACAGCATCCTTTATTTTGGGGGGATTTTGACCTCATCTGTAAAGAAAACAGCATCATTTCAGACCAGCTATCCAAATCAGAGCAGTCCAGGGCACGACTGTACATTGATTTCCTATTTGATTATGAGTGAACAAAACCCACAGAACTCTTTTAAAAATATGCTCTTGAAACTCTATTGAAGGGGATCAAGAAACGGAAAGCATTAGGAATATAGCAGTGGTCCCTTGATCCACCTCATTAGTTCAATGGGATTTCAAAAGTGCAGGTTTTAAATTATTGTTCCCACACGTTTTTTTGAATTCTAATAAAAAGGTAAATCGATCAGCAGTAATGTCTTGGATGTAAAGCCTGAAGTTTAAATAGCTAGCCAGAAATTGCCAATACTTTTCTTGATATATCTTTAAAACAATTGCTGTATGATGAGGTAGCAATCATTGCAAGGATAAGGGGACCTAAAAATATATTTCTTTCAGAGTTGTAACAATAAAGCATAGTTCCATTTGTACTTTTTGGAAATAAAACTGATTTAATGTAAAAACAACTCAGAGTGGCTTCATCTTTGAGTGTTATTTTTGCTTAAGAAGTCAAGTTGCAAATTGCACTTGACATATTAAGACCATCATCATTATCCAGCACCCATCACAGAATAGTTTTTTTGTGCCTACTAGAATATATTTTAGACAAGATAAAGTCCCATTAATATATGAAAATTACTGAAAAATGTTTTATATTGTAAATAAAAAATGCTGATTATTGTGAAAATTATACTTAATTTTTCCATATCATTGTAACAGGTAGAACTAGAACTATTATGGAAATTAGGTTATAAAGTACTGATTTTAAAGAGATACCCTTTATTTTATGAAAAATAGGTGATAAAATTTTAACATTTTTCTAATTAAATCTTGTCAAATACAAGAATAAGAGATCATGTGACAGCAAAGTTTCTGGCCTAATTTAATAAAATACACTTTTCGGACAGTGTAAAGAATAGAAATATTAGTATGAGATGCTATTAAGAATGGTACAGTATAACATCATTTCCTCTGATATGAAACAGTTTTATTTAAGAAAACTTTCAGACTTTTTACTTACAGTTCTTTCAAAGAGGAACTTTATTTGGCTTTGAAATATGCTTTACAGTATGGTTAGCTCTTTGGCTGATATTAGGGGATTTAAACATGAATAAAGATCAGAAAGCACAAGTTAACAGTGAATTTTGAAATGAAATACAGTGAGCATTGTGATCACCATCATAGCATGAGAGGGTTATGACTGCAGCTTTTTGGACAGAAAATACCATATTACAGCTATCCTGAGAACTACCTCAATATTTTACCTCCTCTCCTCTCCTCTCCTCTCCTCTCCTCTCCTCTCCTCTCCTCTCCTCTCCTCTCCTCTCCTCTCCTCTCCTCTCCTCTCCTCTCCTCTCCTCTCCTCTCCTCTCCTCTCCTCTCCTCTCCTCTCCTCTCCTCTCCTCTCCTCTCCTCTCCTCTCCTCTCCTCTCCTCTCCTCTCCTCTCCTCTCCTCTCCTCTCCTCTCCTCTCCTCTCCTCTCCTCTCCTCTCCTCTCCTCTCCTCTCCTCTCCTCTCCCTTCCCCCTTCCCCCTTCCTCTCAGAATTGTCATGCAGTTTACACTTGAAAAACTAACTTCTCTGGTTTAAATATTAGTAAGTTAAAAAAGTTTTTTTAAAAAAAATAATAATAAAGAGGCACAAAAAACCCAACACAACAGAACACAGAAACCCATTTATTCGGTACCTGATTCTGCCTGGGACAGAAGACTAGGCTTTGCCTGCTTTTTATCAAACTATCACTAGATGTATTACTCTAATGCTTCTAACAACAAATTTGCAACAGGATTGCTAATGGAAGAGATCAGAATATATTTTAGCAGACATCAATGGAAATAATGATGATTCTGCTCTTTGTGATGACATTTACAATATCTAGGAATTTAGATGCCGCCTCAGAGAACCTTTTTTTTAAGAATATGCTTAAAAACTACATATGTTTGTTACTTTAAATTAGCTACTGAAAATTAACGTGCTTCCAATTTTATATGTAGTAGGATGTATACTACCTGATTCCAGCTTCTTTCTTGGGAAGGTATATGAGAGGTCAGTATCTTTCTTAATTTACATGTTCAGGACCATATGCATTAAAAAGTATAATTAAATAACGTAAAACCAGGCAGGGATGTTCTGTGATACAAGGACTTTGAAGGCTCATGTGCAACTGAGTAGGATGTTCCAGTCCTTCTCAAATGTAGATACCAGCAGTACTTTAAAAAAGTAGCTTGGATGTGATATGTTATTGTAACTATTTGTATTACTGGGCCTTAAAAACTTATTCAAACTCTTATTCCCCATTGTGCAGTGTATTGTAGCAGTACAATGAGAAGACATTTTGTTTCCTAAAGAGCCAAGAATGTTGTGTCTTTGAAGATTTTTCAGTAATAATAGAAAAAAAACCAACTGCAAATACCCACCAGTATAACAGCATAATATTCAGTGGATGTAGTGTCATCTATATTGCAGTAGTGTTCTTTACACCATAGGTGATTTTTCTGGAGTAAGTCGAAACAATGATGTAAATCTCTGAAATCTTGTTTATTGTTTGTCAAGATTACAGTACAGGACTGCCTTGTGTATTTTTTTATAATAACTGCTATGCTGAAAGGCATTTTGTTATTAAAACTTTTTATTATGTTTTTAGCTTCTTAGGAAGGTTCCTCACTTCGCCATTAGCTTGCTCTGAGCATGTAGAAGAAAACTACATAACTACATTTACTAGTTTAATTAGAGGAAAACCTTTTGGCAATAATATGGATGACTCAGATCATGTTTCCTTCCTGTCAGATTCAATCAACTCCTTGTCCCATTCCCTTCCTTTCATATAGCAGTTGAGGAACTACAGAAAAGGCCATGGTTGCTGTGCCGTCGGAGAAGTTAGGAGCCCTATCTCTGTGCCTCAGCTTGCAGGTTTGCTTTTGCATTTACTTTTTTTTTCCAGTTCTGCTCTCTTAAGGAGCCCTATCAACTTGCCTTCGTGAAATGTTAGCCAAATTCTGATGGTTCAGTCTTTTTTCCTGCTTAAGGGAGTCTTTTCTGTGATACAGGTAATAAGAACACACCTCCTCATGCCTAACCTGGCCTTGAAAGCTGGAAAAGCAGTTTCCCTTTTTCTCTGATGGTGTAATCTCCTACTAGAGAATGTAACACTTTCCAAACTTTATATATAAAAAGAAGGTGTATAAAAAAATAAGGTATATAAAAAAATTATATACCTTCTTCTCTGTAGCATGGGAAATGCAGTATAAGCCTCTGTCTTGGTTATGCCTTCTTCCATCTTTCAAACAGCATGGAAGGAGCTCTTGCAAATGGAAAAAAAAAAAACCAACCCTTTTAAGAGAGAAGCATTCTTGCCTCCATTTAAGGTTCTTAGAGAAATCCTTGCCTTCAGAGTTGCTGGGATATGTTCTGCTTTTTTGAACTGATACAGTGAAACCCAACTTCATTGATCTCTAGAAAATGTTGTATTTCTGTTCATCTATTCGGCAGGTAGATGGATATGTTTCCCATGTTCAAAATTTAATTTTAATTTAATCACAGACTTTGTTTTTTGATCGTAAATAATTTAAAATTGTATTAGTTTAACAGTGAGATAACAATGAAGAGTTCCCTAATGTCAAGAGAGTTAGAGCTTGCGGCCTGTTGTCCCTTATGGTTGTTTCTGCTACTTGTCTGTGTGTATTGGGTTTGCATGGCAAGGTTTTTGGTAGCAGTGGGGGAGGGGACATGGGGTGGCTTCTGTGAGAGAAGCTGCCAGAAGCTTCCCCCATGTCCGACCCGACACAGCCAATGCCAGCTGGCTACAAGAAGGGACCCGCCGCTGGCCAAGGCCGAGCCAATCAGTAACGCCTCTGTGATAACATAATTAAGAAAAAAAAAAGGAAGGGAGAAAAAAAAGCTGCACACTTTGCAGCTGGAGAGAGGAGTGAGAAGATGTAAGAGAAACAACTCCGCAGACACCAAGGTCAGTGAAGAAGGAGGGGGAGGATGGGCTCTGGCGCCGGAGCAGAGATTCCCCCCCCAACAAGTGGTGAAAGACCAGGGTGAAGCGGGCTGTCCCCCTGCAGCCCCTGGAGGTCCATGGTGGTGCAGATGACCACCTGTAGCCCGTGGAGGACCCCACGCCGGAGCAGGTGGATGCCGAAGGAGGCTGTGACCCCGCGGGAAGCCCGCGCTGGAGCAGGTTCCTGTCAGGACCTGTAGCCCGTGGAGAGAGGAGCCCACGCCGGAGCAGGTTTGCTGGCAGGACCTGTGACCCCGTGGGGGACCCGCGCTGGAGCAGTCCCTTCCTGAAGGACTGCACCCCATGGAATGGACCCATGCCAAAGCAGTTCGTGAGGAACTGTTGGTCATGGGAAGGACTCACGTTGGAGCAGTTGGTGGAGGACTGTCTCCCGTGAGAGGGACCCCACGCTGGTGCGGGGGAAGGAGACCTCCCCCTGAGGAGGAAGCAGCAGCAGAAACACCGTGTGATGAACTGACCCTAACCCCATTCCCTGTTCCCCTGTGCTGCTGGGGGGAGGAGGTGGAAAATCGGGAAAGAGATTAAGCCCGGGAAGAAGGGAGGGATGGGGGAGGTGTTTTAAGATTTGGTTTTACTTCTCATTCTCCTCTAATTTTGATTTGTAATAAAGTAAATTTGTTTTTTCCCCCAAGTCGAGTCTGTTTTGCCCGTGCCAGTAATTGCTGAGTGATCTCTCTCCGTCCTTATCTCCACCCACGAGCTTTTCGTTATAATTTTCTCCCCCTGCCCATTTGAGGAGGGGGAGTGATAGAGTGGGCTTTGGTGGGCATCCGGTCTCTAGCCAGGGTCAACCCACCACACCGTGTTGGTTATATAAGGATATGTATAATTTTTTATTTTAAATTGGTAGTATATTCTTTTAATAATCTGAAACAATTGTGATAATTTTCTCTGCAAATTTAAGGGAACACACTATATATCTGATAAACACTGTACCTTTTTCTAAACTAACAAAACACTTGTGATTACTCATGGTTTATGTATGCCTTATTGCAGAACTGCACAAAGTTGAACCTTGGAGGGTTTTTTTTTTCTTTCCTGAAAATGGAAACAATGAAAAAAAATTCCCAGTGCTCTAACAGTTGCCTATTAATAGTGTTTCTAAATGTCACACCTACAGTCCCAGTTAGCCAGTGATTGGGTAGCTCCTATTTCCACCCATTTCTATTTGAAGTTTGCAGTATAAGCAATCCTTAAGATAACATTTGCATTTGCTGACTGCTCCAGCACCCTGATGACTTAATTAATTTCTGTCTGGAGCTGAAGAAAGACAATGGATTTTGTTTTTGCTTTTAACACACCTAATATTTTTATTAGCTCTACATTGAGTTCAGGCATGTCATTGTTTGAAATGGACATACCACATTAAAATGTACTTCATTTAACAGACATAAAACCAGGATAGCTGATTAGTAGTGGAAGATGCAGATTAATATGTTAAAAAAGATTGTATATCTTCAAAATACTCAAACCACACAACTATAGTTAATACTTCATGACATGCATAGTCTTAATCCTCACCCATGTTCCTGTTTTTTTCTCCTAACTTTGAAGAATTCAAACTATTTCTTATCTCTGAAACCCCCTGTTCTTCAAGGGGAATTCTGGTCACTTTTGTATCTGTTTCAAGGTTTTCTTGTTACTCAGGATGTAGAAATTCCAGGTGATTTTTCAAATAGCATTACATAAGGCTTTTTGAGGTATCCAGGCACATGGCTTGCAGCTCAAGGCAGGAAATTACTTTATGAGGCCTCCTGTCCTTCTTGCATGTACTAGGGAACATACTGAGAAGGGAAGGGAACATACTGAGAGCTTGTGTGGCTTTGTCTCTATCTCTTCCCTATCTCCACTATGCATTGACAACCCTAGTTGCACAAATTTACCAGGAAAATCCTCTTTCTTGGGAATACTCTGCCAGCCACCAAAGAAAAGGTTACCATCTTCCTTATAAGTCACTTGAAGGCAAGGTAATAGCATACTGCTTCTGCTCGGGGTCTACAGGATATAACATCACAAACCAGCCAGGAGCAAATAAATTTCAAAGACATTTTCAAGCTCTACTTACTACTAAAATGGTATTCCAGATATTATTCATATTTGTTCAGATGCCATTAAGTTCTGTATGAAAAATCACTTCTCTAACGCAGCTGCCCATTTTAGTTGGTTAAATGATGACTGGCAGGTTTTAGAAACCGGGTTCAGAAAATCAGGGAGCAAATTGCACCTTGCTCACTGGGTGTTCAGCCTGTAAATTATGTGAGGTAGGTACTCTTTTTAAAATCAATACTAAAAAGTATACAAAACTTTATTAAATAATAGTGTATATGCATTAATGCTGGTTTCTGTAGCTGAAAGTCTTCGTACAGGAGTTCACAACAAAAATGTTTGTTTGAATCCTGAACGTTATTAATCCTTTTCCCATTTCTAATTAATGAAATCAATTATTATTGGGATGCTATGTTTTTATTTCAGAGCAGATAACTATTTCTCCTTCAACAGAACTACTTATGCCCACACAGCAGTACTTGCTGTTTGTTTCTTCTTTGTTGCTTATTTAAGCTAAGATGTTTTAGTCTCTCAGTCTTTCAACCAGAGAGTGAAGGTAATATTTTATGATTTAAATGACCAGTCACAAAACACAAATGTCTAATAAATTATCTGAGAAACCAATTCATCAAGCGCTCTGTAGGCTGGAATTTGTTTTCTTAAACTGTCTGGGAAATCTTTGCTAATGGCTTGTGTATTAGTGGACTGAAGGAGCAGTTTTTGGACACCAGATAACATTAAAACATAAATAACTGAACCACTGTGATTCGTCAGACAACCAGAAGTTCTTATTGAATGCTATAATTCATTGACCCTTGGTTTTTATATTTAATTGGAAATACAAATACCAATATAATAGTGATGTGTGTGCATAGCCAGCAGCCCAGCAACCAGTTTATAATTAAAGTTTTCTGAAAACAAAACCATTTTATTTTTAGTCAGTATGTGAAGCAGGAATGTATATTCACTCACATAACCTGTGTTTTATTCATGAAACAGAGAAAAGCAAAACCACTTCCATCCCAGCAGCAGTCTGAGTTGCCGTGGGGCCTGCTTTCTTCCAAAAGCCCTTCTGCTTCTCCTTCCCTCTCCTTGTGATGGTTATCAGAAAATTTTGGTGCTGGTGCTTTTAATAGGGTGCAGGTTATCTGAGGTGTTGGTTATACATGTGAACAGAAAGCAGTGTGGAAGCTATGCCTTAAATTTCACCTGCTGTTAAAACTGAATACAACTACTAGACAGGTTGTTCCATACTGTACTTTTTGCTGAGAATTCGAGGTGGTGAGATGGGCTGTTGCTGATAATCAATGCACACAATTATGGTGGCACTCTAATCATGCATTTTCAGTCTTACTTACAATTTCCTCTCTCCCCTCAGTGATTTTTTCATAATAATCTCTTAATTTGTTTTATAACCATTTAGGTCCAACTTCTCGCATGCATTCATTTACATCCTTCTTCATATTTCTTCCTTTTAGTAGCACCAGTGACACTCATCTTCCCTGCTAATGATCAGAGACAATTCTGATAGTTACTTCAGGAGCTCTGCTCTTTCCAGTCTTTTTGCTGTCCTATTCATTTTGCATGTCTTTTTATGTATTTTTTTTAGCTTCTTACAAACGAGAACTTTTTTTTAGATAACTTTATATTTCTTTGACCATTTTTCTCAATAGTTCTTTTCCCTGTATATTTGTTGTGGTGGTCAAACCCTCACATCCTAACCCTCCTGCTTTTTGAGGGTAGTTTATGATCTAGTTTTATATTTCTCTTTCCTTTGGCAATCTATACCCTGTGAAACATTAAATTTAAACCTTAAACCTTATACTGATCAGTTTTCCTTCAGACATCTTCCTTCCATAGCTTTGGCCTTGATCTCTTACCTTGTTTCTAGCTAGTCAGTTTACTTCCAAGGAGGTTTACATGTTCCTTCAAGTGGACGTTATTTGGACTACCCATCCCCATGTTCCCGAACTCTTTCAAAAGTTATCCTAGCTGATCCACACTACTCTTCCTTCTTTGTAGAGATTTTGCCCTACAGACTGAAATCATTAATTTTTTTTTTTTTTTTTTTTTTTTTATCATCCCAGTTTTACAGCAGCTTCTGGTACTATTTGCTAGTATTTTTGAAACTCCACTTACTTAGAACATTTTAGGCCTAAAATAATGGGTACTTCAGTAGTATTGCATCACTATAACCACTGGTAAATTTCAGATGCAGACATCTGGGTCAAGTATTTTAGAAGTCTCTGTTCTGTGTAGCTGTTTGTTTCAGTTTTGTGATTTTCTTTAAATTTATTTTGCCATGGAAAAACTCAGTTTAGAACACAAATTATGGAAAAAATACAATTACTGTTTGTACAGTTTCATACACATGTAAAATCATCACGGAAGATGCTCTACTTTGGAAAGAAGAGTATTTTATTTTATTTTATTTTATTTTATTTTATTTTATTTTATTTTATTTTATTTTATTTTATTTTATTTTATTTTATTTTATTTTATTTTATTTTATTTTATTTTATTTTATTTTATTTTATTTTATTTTATTTTATTTTATTTTATTTTATTTTATTTTATTTTATTTTTTTAATGTGAATACTAGCCTGATTGTATTTAGACTGCAGTTGTAGATATGATTCCCACTTGGCAATGAACAGTATAAGATTTGCTCGTTTGTTTGTAACTGCATGTATGTAGGGTATGCACAGTGTTTGCTAACACCTTTCCTGACAGCAGTGATAAGCTGCCTAGGCTGACAAGAGTTCACCTAGTAGAGGGTGAAAAGATGAAAGGTCATTTTATGAAATGCAAACTGAGAAGCTATAACATAAACAGAACTGCTCTCAATGAAATTCTGGTTCCCACTTACCTCTATACAACTTTATACTTTTAGGCTATAAGCAACATTTTATGCAAGTAATCACTCAGTTTACATCTGAACATGAACAGCTAAGAGGGTCTTGAATCCTGTTCTCCCCAAGATCCATTCTTACCAATAATTAGGTCACCTCTAGGTCATCTTTTCTCTTTGTTAAATGAAAAGTGGGACGTGGTTTAGAAGGTCTGATAAAAGTTGTGGGGTTTACATTATTGAATATTCTGTAGTTTTCTGCTGTGAGACATCTAGTGAAACATATGTCTCCATTTGACTCATGTTGGACTTTGCTTAGAAGGTAGTGAGCAGCAACGGCTGTGATCCCAAACAGTAAAAAAGTAAATACTTCAAGTATAAATTCTCGAGATGCTGTCAGTTTTAGATTCTGAATGAGGAGAACATTTCAAATCTTCACTACCAAGCAAAGCATCAATGTGATTTAAAACATTCATGTGATAAAAAGAGCAGTGTAGTCACACCCTAAATATTTCTACTGTGTTGGTAGTTCCTACCATTTCTAAAAAGTGAAGTTTATCTCAGATCTCTACAAGAATAACAAAGGAAATAAATCTCTTTGAAGTCAAATATCTTAAGTTTCTTTTCACTTCCCCCCCCCCCCCCCCCCGGTCCATAAGGAGAATGCTTTATTCCTGTTGAGTATTTCACTGAAAGATCTGGTAGGAGGTCTGCAACCTGTGTTGAAACTGATGAAGATCTCTGAAAATTAGCATTTCTGTCCTAAATCTAATTTCTCTTTTCTCCCATGCCTGCATTATTCCTTCTGTCTCCTTCTAATTACTAGTTTCAGACTGCACAGCCATCCAGTACATAGTCATCCCTTTTCTGTTCCTCTTGTCTACAGTGTTTCATTATTTTGTTTTGCATAGAAATCACTAAGTTCTAAAATTCTAAATTCTAGTCTGAGCCTTGCTCCTTGTCCAAGGGAAAGAGTAATGGACCTTTGACTCTTAGTAATGGGCTCCCTTAGTCTCTGGCTATACATTTATATTTATGAGCTTTCCTAGTTCCTTCTAAGAAGTCACCCACATAATGAATTTTCTTACCAAAATAGAAGAATGGAAATTTCCTTCTGCCTTCTAATGAAGCATTTTTTAGTTAGATTACCCAATTTAGATTAGATTGGATTAGTCCAGTGAATTGATACAGAGTAGTACTTACATATGGAACCAAACTGATGTAATATCTGGTAAATTATATACCAAAAATACTTGTATTTTGTTTGAATGATACAGGTAAAAACACAAAGCTGTTGTAATTAGGGACATTATAAAATTGTAAATGTAAAATACGTTGCTGGATTTAAATATGAGAGAGATTTAGCAGATGAAGTTTCCTGTTTCTTAAATTTAACAAATGCGAGTAGTGAATTAATCTTACTACATTTTATTTGTAGCATAACAATGTATTTCCTGTTTATTACACCACTTAAAAGAAACTGTTGCTAATCTTACCTTGGTTTATGCACTTAATTATCCAGCAACTTTTTTGAGCTCTTTTCTTCAAATAGCTCACTAAAAGTTTCCAATTTTTCTAATATTTCATAGTAAGTTGCTTCCAATGGATTGATTAAGTGCATCAATAACATCTCCATTCTTCTCCTTCAGAGACATATTTAGATATAGGCAATGGTGGGATGGTATACAAAGATCACTGTCATGCTGACAATGTTACTTCATTGTCTCATTGTAATTTCCCCTCTGTCTGTTCTGCATGTATTCATGTGTTTCGCTTGTCTTGTCCTTGCCTGCTAACCTCTGAGGGGCAGAGATTGCCAATTTGTTTGTTCAGTATTTGCACAGTACCAGCACAATAGATTTCTGGTCTATGACTCAGGCATTTTCACAATATAAATAACAACAGAATTGTTTAGAGTGTTAGTTGCAGAATAGAAATGAAATTTGGATGTGTTATGTGAATAACTTATACCAGAAATGATAGGGCATGATCAAATCATGCCAGAATTGAAAACAGAATTTAGAATTTTAGAATTCAGTGATTTTTATGCAGGACAAAAAAAATGAAACCTTCTTTTCACCACAATAAGGCAGACTGTTCTCATTTTTAACATGTGGTGTAAAAGGCCTATGGAATTGCACTTATATCTCCAAAATGTATAAGGAAGCTTCTGCATAATATAAAACATAAAAAATAAATTTGAAGTGCTTTATTTGTATACTTCTGCTTTGATTTTATTATAGTTACATTTGAGAGTGAACAAAAACTTCCATTTCATCTAGGAACTAAAATAAGAGTGTGTAAAAATAAGGCAACTGTTTCTTTTTCCAAAGGAAAGGCTTATTTGAGAATAGAGTAAATAAATCAGTCATAGTGAAAAATAAGCCACATTCCGTCAGAGCTGAGGATTATTACATAGATGATGCAGTGATCTTTACATTTCCTTGTTTGGTAAGAATAATTTAATTGTGCTTGCCTTGCCTTGAATTAGTTAAAGGGACCATTCCTTTGCCACATTTATCAATCCTTTTATCCTTTCACTTCCATAAATGCACACAGCAACTCACTACAAGAGGCAACTGAGTGAGCTGTACAGTGATAAATTTTTCTTGTTAGGAGAAATTACATTCACTAACTTGAGCTACTTCAGCATGAAATTGAAAAAGAATCATTTTGTCTTAATTTACATTCTTGATTCAATGAGAAAAATGTAGATTAGGCCAAGAAAACCACATAGGCATTGCTTTAAAAACTAATGGTAAACTGAGCTGGTAGCATTAGAAGTTCATCAAATAATATATCTCCTGTATTTGTGATACTAGGTTGTACTACTTCCTGTGAATCACTTTAAAATATATACATTTTGGGCTTTCAGATCCGTTTACTGTTTCAGTTACATCTTTATCAACAGTGGTATGCATTTTTCATTTCTCACCTAAGCCGTGCACATCGTTCCTTAATCAAAATCACTGGGATAGTGCTGCGGTTCACTAGCCTTAGGAGCTGCTATTTGCCTTGAATAAATTACGTGAAAACATGTTGATTGATAGATGTTGCATGTCAGAAAAGAAGATAACTGTATCTTCTTCAGCTTACTAAAAGGTCATGCACACAGCATAATAGGAACAGCCACAGACAACTTTGAGATAAAGTGTATGATGAAAAGGTGTGCAATCTCATAACCAGTGAAACATGGAGTACAAGCTATTGTCTTCTCATACAAGTGATTTATACACTTACATTCAAGTTAAGATGAAAAACAATTTACCTTTCTGTGTATTTGAACTATATTTTCAAATGCTTAAAAACCCCCCAAAATCTATTAAATTCTGGTTTAAATGGTTTAAATTCTTGTGTCTTCCAGCTCTCTGGCAAGGAGGGGGAGGGGAGGAGGTGAAATGAATACACTGCACTTTCATAGCAGAATTTTCAACTGCCTGTTGCAAAGAAAAAAATCTTTGAAGTTATTAATTACATAATACTGAATTAATATGTTTATATGCATCTGTGAGTGCATGGTGATAAAATGGGAATTGCAGATTGCTATGTAGTTTAGGAAGAATTGTTTATCTAGGTTTAATGATTTTTTTTTTTCTCCTGAGGTTATACAAAACCTTCTGTTTTCTTTTGATTTTCATGTCAGTTGTATGCTGGCTGGGGCTGGGAATACCCTTGTTTGCTGTTGTAGAGCACCAATGTTTCTGTCCAATATTGAGTGCCTAAGTTATCTAATAATGAAAATAATTAAATTTAATATTTGTGTACTTGATACAGTGGAAATGATAAATTTTTCTGTAAAAAATATTTGCTTGTGCTGTCTTTGATATATCCACATTTGTGTGTCACTCTACAGGTATATTGGAATCAAATGGAATATTCAGCTTATTAGAATGAAGTTCAAGTATTCAGTAGCTCTGGAGATTTTTAATTTGGTTGGAGATTTTTACTGTGTGAATGTGTACCTGTTTTGTAGTTAAAAACATGCCCGTGCTTGCTTTGCAGCCTGGCATTTAAACACTTCTTAAGGTATTTCTCTAACGTCTTATTAATATACATAATTATTTTCATGCATCCATATATAGAAGTCTGCCTTGTTTCAAACAGCTAATGCGAAAAGAAAAAACAAAAGCCAGGCAGTATTGAGAAAAATGCAGCTTTTAAAATGGGCCGGCGTGTTTTAGGTAGAACAAAGCTGGCCAGGTTCTTATCTACCCCATATGACTTTGTTCTCCAGCAGAGCTGCCAAACTGTCAAACTGTCCAGCTTCAGCATGTAACAAAGATTCTGTTGTATTGCAAAGATATTCATAACAATTTTTATAGGAGGCTGTGAGTGTATAAGTTCACA
The DNA here is from genome assembly GCA_907165065.1 of Caprimulgus europaeus. Next base: position 22,902,782 of record OU015528.1, on the reverse strand, counting down.
GTTGTAGCGATAACATGGCACTCTGCACTGCTTGGCTTGTTTATATTGGCAGGGATCCCCGAAGTGGAGACCGGGAGAGTCCTGCAGAAATCTGGTATTTGAGCTGAAATTTACACACTTTTAAGTGATGAACTAAACAGGCTGGTGTTTTCTTTTTCTTACTCAAAAAGTGCAAGGTTACACAATACAGACGGTTTTCATCTTTTCCCATAAATGCACAGATTCCTGGGATATAAATGACTGAATTCATCACCAATTCATCAGGGACGCTGAGCTATGCAGTTCTGTTTACAGTGGCAGAAAGTTAATATAAATTTTCATCAGAAGGGGAAGTTTACACATATGATTCTATTTGTCCTTCATTATTAGCACCTGAGTCTAGGCTGGAACGCATAATTGTCTACAGGCACAGGCCAAATAGATGCAAGGGAAAGGCAAATAAGCACACCAAAAATAATTTTATGGTTGTCTGTTACAATTCTCTCACTGGGATTCTTAATCTAGAAAATCAATAAACAACAGGAGTGAAACTCTTTTCCTCTGTTCAGGCATGGCACAGGCAGAAGTAACAGACAGAAAGCCATTGTACCCTTTTAGTTTTTGTATTTCACAGAAAACCCAACTGAGGTAATTTCTGGTGACTCAAAAATGTTGTTTGTTCTATTAGTTTATTACATTTTATAATTACTGTGAAGAATATTTTGATTTTGTAATATAGAAATATATTGGCCCTGCTAGCATTATTCAACATTGCCATTCCAAAGTGTCTTTTTTATATATATATCAAATAAGGCTTGACATCTGTTTTTTGAAAATACGATTTGTTACATATTTACAATCATCAGATAAAATAAAAAGACATTTACACAGAACTTCAGCACTAAAGTGGTAATTGTAAAATGTAAGGATTAGGTCATTCTTTTTTTTCTTTTTTTTTAAATTTTCTATGTCCAATTTTCTTTAGTTATTGGTATAGTTTTTTTTCTTTCAATTGAAATCACATTGTTCATTTGAAGGAAGCATTGTGACCACTGTCTGCATTTTTTTTCTGAATGGTCCGGAGCTACAAGCCCAAGTTGAGGGGATGGTGGTGCTGTTAGACTCCTGTACACTGAGCATTCTCTAGCCAGATGCATCAGTACTTTGAATGTTTTACCCCATGAAGAATAAATTCAAAATTCAGCCATACACATTTCATATTTTTTACCCTTTACCATGTAGATGTAAATGTCCATATAAAATTTGTGAATAAAAATGGCAATACAAGTTTTTAGATTCAGCAGTACAATGAGCATGAACTGGTATGCCTGCGATAGTTTAATTTCGTGTTGGTGGCAGTAGTAGGGAAGGTGCACGCACCAGCAGCCAGAACAGGACTCCAAATCCTTGGGAGATTTGAAAGATGGTCCTTCCCTGAATCTTCAGCTTGGGACTTGTGCCTGCCCTGATGGCATCAGGAGGCACTTCAGTGGCCTGTCTGGGCTTCTGGGAATCTTGCTGTAGCAAAGCCTCAGCAGAAAGTCAATTGATCCTAAAGATGATGGGGATAGGGAAGGCAAGGGGCTGAGTGGTGGTGAAATACAGGGATATGGAAATCAGAGAGTTAATTGAGTGGAAAGAAAGTAAGCTGAAAAAATAAGGACAGCTTGATTATTATAGGAATGGTACATATAGTTCTGCATTTTAAATCTGTTGAAATTTTTGCCCATTATAGCTAGGATTTAAATATATCATATTCTCCTCCACTTTAACTGCATGAACATAGAATTAATTGTTTGAGAATTTAAAATGCGAATTGGCTAATGATTCCTTATTTCAAAAATAATTTAAAGTGAATTATTTTGATAATCCTGTCAAGCATTTTTAGTCCTGCATGATTTTGCAGTAGAAGCAACACGTTTTCTGCCACTTTCTTTACTGTTGAAATGTACTGAAACATAACGTCTATACTGCAACCAAGGGCATTCAAAAAACATGTGTCTTCTGACTGTGATACATTTTTCCTCACCGACCATGAGATTTTGTTTTCCTAGCCATGGCTAACGCAACATACTCTGTCGAGGAAATTTCCACGTCTAAAGACTGTCTTGCAAAATGGCTGACATTTCATTATTCTCAGTGGAATTTAAGTCACAATTTAGGTAATATTTTCTTCCTAGAATGCAGGCCATGTTGGGAGACAGAAACTCTTCTGTTAAGGCTCAGATCACAGATTATTCTTAAAGATGGCAGCTGGCTCCACTTGCATGTTGTAAGGGCTTTTTTTCAAAGGACCTTTGCCTGGTTTAGATGATGTTCTCTGTGATACAACAAAAATGAACAGTATGCAGTTTTTTTATTAGTAGAATTTGAAAGAAGAAACTAAAAGTGAGGAGCATAGGAGGGAGATGAAGCTGCAGGTTTCTGCTTGTACACGGGCAAATGTAGAGTTGAAGGAGAGAGTAGGAACCATGATGGGAGGGTTGAGGAGGAAGCCATGGAGTTTCAAGGATGAGTGCTTCAGAGCAGAAGGAGCTGCTATAGTCAATAACAAAAATTCAGTAAAAACTCATATTGTGTTGCAAAAAGACCTAAATGGCCAAAATGCTTCTTTGCTGCTTCAGAGCAATTCTAATTACGTGACTGCTGTTTGATGCCACGGCCGCTGGATGACATTACTGCAGATAATGAAAAATGTTTGGCTGTCCTGTTCCCTTACATTCACTACCACACTTATAATCCTGCTTAAGTAAAACCATAACTTTCTTTTGTTTATATTGATAACTCTTATTTAAGGATCATTGAAAAAAAATACTGCAATTTGTATTATCCTATGTTACTACTTTGCATTCTTAAGTTAATTTCATGTAATTTTTGTCTCAGTATACACATGGAACAGTTTATAAACCAGTAGGTCAAAAGTCAGTCCTCTTGTGCTGCTTGGGAAAAAAAATGGGAGAAGAAGAAAAACCACATTGTATATTGATAATAACATTCAGACCTATGAATCTGGGGGAAAAAATGTGGTATACTCAAAACCTATATCAGAACTTGCCAGTAAGCATCTTTGAAGCACCAGTATGGTATATCAGCCTGCACTAAGCCCATTTTGGTAGTGATTGTGATGCACAGACACATTTATGTATCCTGATATTAATCCTTTCAGGTGCTAAAGTATTCCAGAATGTAAATTAGGACATATCTGCATTCAGCAAAGGGGCTAGCACACTCCAGCTTTGCTACTGTGTGGATTCTTGCTACTTAAACCTTCTCTTAATGCCTTATCCTGTTATTTTTGGGATAGTTTTCATTAGTTTTAAGGAGAGGCCAAAAATCTGTCTTCACACCATTTATGTGAATAGATATGTAAAATATTCTTTAACCTTTTGTTTTTATATCATTCAGTCACAATAAATGCTGCAGAACTTAATTATACTTTCATTCAGTACCCCCTTAACCTTCTTGAACATGTTATTCAAAAGTATTGCAAAGTCTGTCTGTGCACTGTATTTATCCAGCTTCTAACACTGTGTTCTGTAATTTTTGGTTGGAGTTTTTCCTCTGGTTTAGTGTTTTATCTAATAATAAAAATCTGTTAACAATATCCCCTAATTGTTTCTCTATAATGTGATGAGCAAATATCTTATTTCGTTTCTTCCTTTTTATGATTAACTACAGTAAGTGTCTTAAGGGCTTTTCTTATCCTTCCTGTCCTTACAGGCCCTTTTATATCCACCTGAGGCTTAATAGAGAAACTCCGGTTTGAAGGAAAAGAACTTTCTCTGGCAATATAAGAGAAGAATGGCACAAAATATCAAATATTTTTTACACATAGGCCAATGATCAGGCAAGTGCTGTAGGGGCTAACTGTAACTTCCAACAGCCTCTATGATGTGAATGAGATGTGAAAGATTCCTCAAGGCAGAAACTGCCTTTTTTTTTACTTTGCCTTTTCCAAGGATGACCACTAATTGCTGCATCTCCTACTGCTACGGGTTGGAAATACTTGAATAATGATAATGAAATACACTTTATTCATAACACTGTTGTTCTTCTCAATCCCTCTCCTGCTTCCTAAGCTGGCCTCTAAAATTTCCTTAGATCCATGATGCAGGGCTCATCAAGGATACAGGTTCAGCCTGGGACTTGGCTGTGTTGTGGTAGGCTATTGTGTCTCTTGTCAGCACTGTCTATGACTTCCTAGCTGGAAGCCACAACCTTTGGTGCACTGCAAGTGCACAACCAGGGTAAAGTGCCTGGAGCTAGCCAAGCCCTTCAGAAATGTTCCTTAGAGCCGAAAAACAGTTTTAAAAGATGAAAACTGCTCTGAGAGGCCAAGTGTTAAATCTAAGATGCCAGAGGAATACAGGAACATCCTCAGTTCCTCCTCAGAGGATGGAGACCTCACTTACTGAAGGTACACGCAGTTCTTTTAGCAGGTCTGAATTATTATAATTTATCAACACTGTTATCCAGTGTTGGTGCATCCAAAAATAGTAGGAGGGAGCAACTTTTAACTCTGTATTTAAAATTCATTTATGGATTTTGGTTCTCAAAATCCAGAGATAAATTTGTGGATGTCAAATGGCTATACTTTGAAAGAACAAAAGAAAACAATAAAAAAACATTGACAGGACCTGATAAAAGTTAAATAAGATGCAGAAAAGTCAGATAAAATATAGAAAATCAAAGTAGAAAACTTTCTTTAGTTTTAAAGGGGGTTTTTCTTAAAAGGTGTGGAAAGCAAAGCTATCCACTTACATGCATTGTTTCCTAAATAGTAAGGGACAAATGGTAGACTTGGCTAAATGTGTGGGAATTGCAGGTTATATTACTGCATTTATACTACTTTATAGTTATGAATTAGCTTATTATTTTAACACTTGGACACCAAAGGTAATTTATTGGGAATTTTAAACATTTTGTGCATACTAAGCAGTCTCCTTAAAATCAGGAGTATTTTTCTGAGCAAAAACTCTGCTTCAAAACTCAGATAACATGCAACTCAACTGGTAGAACTGGGCATAGCCCTATTCAAGGCTATTAATATTTGTAATCAATCTGATAATTATTAAAAATCTAACCTTTCTATAACTCTGTAATTTTTCCTTCCTGGCTTTGCTTCGGTTATGACAAATTTTAAGAAAGTAAAAATACTTTGTAAAGAAAATCAAAGGAGAAAGAGTGTTCTATGTGGTTTTGTTCACTGCGGTTTTGGACAGAGGCAGCTGTGGTCATTACCTCAAAATCTGACCAAAATGTGTATTTTTTATTTTTCCATGGAATATCTCTTGATATCTTTGATGAAAATTTAAATAATTTGATATGCTTTGGCTTCTCCAGTTCCCTTGGGAAAAACAGAATGAAGCCCTGACTTATTCCACAAACTTACATGTTTGGCATATTCTTCAGAAAATTGATCTAGCTGTGATTTTTTTCTCCATGGCACTGTAGGTTCAAGCTCAGTCTCTTCAGCTACTTTATTTCAGATACTTACTTTAATACAGAGATCTTGCCTGATCTTGCCATTGAAGCTGTTCTGTTGGCACTGTTGTGGCATTTCTATATGTAAGTCTGATGGAGGAGTAGTGTCCTCAAGTAAAACAATTCATATTGATCTTCATTGGTTTTTTTAATTGACCCAGTACCCACAAATAGGAAGATTTCTGTATTCACCTCTTCTCTGTTTCTCACCCCTTTTCTGAACTGAGTGGAAGTTAAAGGTCTTCCTGTGTGTCCTGCATGTTTAGTCTAGGTGTGATTTTAGGTTTGTCTCTTTACTTTTCTTTTTTTTTTTTCACATTGCTAAAGATCTACAGTATATGTTAGAGCACCCCCTGCCTACTGATACTCTTCTGATCACTTTGTGTTTCAAGATCTCACTGCAGAATAAATTGAAATGTGAGTTCTTGTGTTGAGTGAGCAGATTACAAGAGCTGGTGCTCTTAGCTCTCACCTCCCAGCTGAGACAAATTCCAGCTCTGTGAGTACTTCTCCTTTCCTGTATTAAGAGGTAAATTAAAAACTGAACACTGTGATCACTGTTTTGAATTTGAATTTTTAAGGAAAAGATCTTTGCAGCAATCTTGTAAAAATTAGGTAGCAGCTAAGCACCCCATCTCTGAGTGAAAATGGGGCATGCTGAGACCCATGTCTCCCTTTCAGGTTACTGCTCTGGTCTGCATCTATAAGCTGCTAATTTCATAATACACCAGGCAAAATATGATTGCAGGCAGAAGTTTGCAGAGCACTAGAGATATTTCAAGTGCACTGGGTTGCCACTAGTCTCCAGTTTAATTCTCATTTTTTTTCCACAGACCCTTGTTCATTTCTAAGTTCCATTTCTTACTTGTTTTAAAAAATGAGTATGTAGGACTAAGTCACATATTATTTCTTACTAAATTTTCCTCATGGACAGTTTGTGGGGTATTGATGAGTTTCTGTTGAAAGATAAAGTTACTAAAAATTTGCTTGCGTTTTCATTGTTTCCTGTGGGCAAAACATTTATTGCCTGTTAAGTATCATCATAGATTTTCCACTAAAATATCCACTTAAAAGTTACTGGGCTTGATGCATGAAATGTGAGGATACGTGAGTCTATATTATTGGGACTTCAGATTAAGTTATAATAATGTATATATTTTTTTTTCTCTTCTGATCATTCGTTGTAGAGCTTAACTTGAAACATTGCAGAACAGTGGACAGTATTTGTCGGTCAGTAACAGTGAATTGAAAGTGCGATCCTTGCAGCAGAAACTGAGTAGTCAGAGGTAACAGAGGCTGTGATTTTCATAAATAAAAAGATGTATTCTGACTATAAAACTGGAAGCCAGAAACTTCTAGCTGTTACATTATCTTGCTGAGCAGCTATGAAGTTTAATATGTAGCAGTGTAAATAAGAAAACTTTAATTTAGCGTGCAATTTAGAAGTTGAAGAAGTTTGTACATCATCCCGTATTAGAATTGTCCAGTGTAGTTTTTTAATAATGAAAGCACTAGCTACTAACCAGATTTCTTACACAGGTTTGTATTTATACAGAATTTTGAAGCTAGAAATAATACACTGCAGCTTTGTTTATTATTCCACCTACTGTCTCAGAGCACTGAGTTGTGCATTATGCGTCAAAACACGTTCTGTTCTTTTGGAGTTCTTAGGGAGGCAATACGATGTAATTCATTATGCCCTGAAGATAAACAGTACCTCTTGACCTTTTCAAGAAAAGTTGCAATATTTTCTTATTCCAGAATGTAATATTGTACTGAGCCGATATCAATGTGATAAGATAAATGTTTCCTTTTCTAATGTAAACCATCGTGCACTACATTTATATGAAAGTCTTGAGGGATACCCAAAGCCTCCAGATAAAAAGGGGGCAGCTTGGCTATTGTAGGTCTGCATTTTTGAATTCAGTCTCAAAGCACAGAAGGCAAACTGCATACAGTTGTGAAGACGATGCCCAAGATTTTCAGAAGTGAACAGATTTTTAGTTTGTCCAATTTGGGATTTTTCAAGCAAATTAAAAAGTATAGAATTTGTTAATATTAAAAACAAGCAATAAAACAAAAACCACACACACACAAAAAAACAGCCCAACCGAAAAAGCAACAATGCAAAACCAAACTATAACTGTAAACACTTTTCTTCTCAGTACCAGGATCTTTTGAGATGTCCCAGCTGAAGCACATGACTCAGTGCTACACTGTGTGTAGCTAAGTTAGTTTTTACTATACTGAAAAGTATTTTAGGAAGGGAAAGACTAGTGAGGAGTATTTTTTAAATCCTATTTATTTTTCTGCATTCTCAACTGTTGTTCAGAGCGCAGTTTCCTTATAGTCTCATGGCTATTCTTTATTTAAGTGTTGTATTTCACGTGGCATGTTTCTGATTGATGAAGTTGGTTGTGTGCATATGTGGTCATCACTGCGGAGTGGAGCTCTGGATGTGGCCCTGTCACACGCTTCCGGTATCACTTCTGCCTGCAAAGCAATGTCCAGCTCTAAAGCAAAAAGTGCATTCTGCTTGATAGACTTTGTCCAAGTGTTAATGCAGAGTCCTCATCTCTCCTTTCCTGGCAAATCTCCCTCCCAATGGCCTCGTATACCTTAATGTGTGAAATGGTTTTGTATGCAGGTCAGTACTCTGCTTTGTATGTGGCATGTAAAAAAAAAATATTACTCATATATTCTATTCACAGGAAAGAGTGGCTTTAACTGCTACTACTATTGCATGTAAAATAACATGGTATATTTTAAAATCAGTTCATTATTAAAAAGGATTTACTTCTTCTGTTATTGCATTTGGAACTTCATAGATATTCTGAACAGTTACTATTGTAAGCAAAATAGTACTGTTACACTATAAAGCAGTAATGTCTTTCCACCCCTTCAGGTTGAAAGCAGGACTATTTAAAACATACCAATTGAAGCATATAAATTAGATTCAAGGGGGATTAAAATACAGGAAAAAAGAACAGTAAAGAAGAGGAGTAAGAGGAAGTGAAATATCATTAAATCAGTCTATCTTACATACCTGTCTTGTTAATGCCATTTAGTTCTGGATCTTTTTGTTTGTTATTTTTTAAATTTATTTAAGCTTAAGCAAGAGTCTTACAATCTAGGGACAACATTTGAAAAAAGGAAAGATTAAGGTCTGTATTAGGAAGCTAACTGAAAAGAGCAAGTTTTGAGGGAAGATTTTAAGATTTTGAGTGAAATGAAAAAATGAGGGAAGATGAGCCTGCCATGTAAGTCAACATAAAGGAAACCCTTGGAGTCACCCAGGGAAGAAGAAGACCATAAGTAGAAAAGGAAAGCTGACACATTAGAAGAAAAAAATTAACATGAGTTTCTTCAGGGGTCAAGTTGACTAGGACTTTCAGAAAAAAGAATTTGAATTTAATTTGAAAACAAATGGTGTATTCCCTGGGAACCAAGCAGAATGTATGAATTGGACATTCTTTATACTGGAAAAGAAATAATTCTGAGCTAATGAGTGTTAGAGGCAAAGAACTTAGATTTTGTATTAGCAGATGTGTAATCATGCATCTTATTTACAGTTCTCTCTTCGGTCTCCACGTTTGTGACAGTTTTATGTATCTGCAATAAAAAACAATCCAAAAATTTCTTACAGCTTAAAGGAAATTTGTAGAATATATATTCTATGTGTGTGTATATATATATTTAAGTTTGTGCAGTCTGTATCCCATAGCAAGGGAAGGAAGCACACTAAGGCAGAAATGGTATAAATGACTGGGCAGAGTGTTTACCTCTCAGTCTGTAGCTTATCTCCTTGCTCATCATTGAGGATAGTTAAATGATCTATGTCAAATTCATTATACAGCTGTCAGTACCTGCAAGCATATAAACAGACGGGTAAGATTTCTAGGAGGCAGATGCATGCATGGCTAAAAGAACTGCTGTAATTGGCATGATCAGTACAAGAAATGAAGAGTGAACGAGCATGGAAATAGAATTACTTTTCTACCCCTTGAAAAGGAGGCAGTAACGGGCTACATTCATTTAGTTTTTCCTGCAGCTGACTATGCTGAACTTTCCCTGCATATAAAAGAAGGGCATTTTAATCTCCAAAACCATCCATCTGGCTTCTTCCACAAAACATTGCAGGAGGGGGGGTGGGGGGGAGAAGAGGGGGAGTGTCCTTGTTGTCCAGAAACATTTATATCTGACTTAAGGATCCTACCAAAATTTTAACCATTGGTGGAAGGTGCCCTGTTCAGGTTAACTATCTCCGCCCACCCCATTCTTGCAACTCATGGCAGAATAGAGTTTGTCTGTGAATAGAATTTCAGTGTCACCTTGTGTTTCTTCCTTACTAGACTGAAGGGATTTAAATCTGTTTGAAATCTGTATATGATTGCGTATTACTTGAAATGGGCTACAGCATGAGTAGACATGAGAGACTGACAGTTGAACACATATAGTAACCAGCAATGGCAGGATTTAATTGTGTCTGATTTGTACTGGCTGAACACCTCTCTGTATAAAAAAATATTCTATACTCAATTATATTTATAATGTTTTGGACAATCAACATATGGTAGAACTTAACAGTATAACCATTTAATCTAACACAGATTTGACCTGTCCCTTCTTCCTTTGCTTGTCAGAAGCTTTTATTTTTCTCTATATGGAGAACAGTTTAAGAAATGAAAGCCTGGATACAGGAGCAGATCTCTTCCTATCTTTAGTCTTACTAATTATTTGATTTTGAGGATGCATGTGAAATGTTGAATTCTGTCTGTTCCCAAAACCTTATTTTTAGCTGAGAAATTAAAGAAACTTGCTGAAGGTGTATTACAATGTGGGTGAATACATATGGCTTGTGACAGGTTTGATACAACAAAATAATTTGTGACTGTGCGAATATACATTGCTGAATCCCCTTCTCTGTTCTCAAGTATAAATGCCCGTCTCCTTATCATTAATTTTCAGTTTTTATGAAACTATGTTGTTGAAGTTATAGCTGTAATTGTTTTGTCTTCCTTTAACACATAGGAAAAAGCAAAAAAAAAACAAACAAAAAGAGAATTCTGCTATGCCAGAAATAATTTTGAGTAATATATTTGCAAAACTTAAAATACATGTTCTAGAACAGACATTGCTTCTCAATAAAGAGTTGCAACAGAGGCTTTTGATTCTCAAAAATGCAGAAGTATTAAAAAAACTTTTGTCTGAAAAATCTTACCTTCTGGAAAGCAAAAGCTCACTCAGGTTGGTACCGCTTGCACTTGGCAGAATATCAGAAATTGATTCTTCCAACAATTATATTGATTGTTAGAGGTGAAAATTCCTGCAGCCATTCCTCCTAGGTTTTTACTGAACTTTAGCTTTGTTGCAAAATGTCTACTTTGGAATACTATTAATTCACAATGTAAATAAATTTAAATCGTGCTCATGATATATCTTGTCTTGCAAGATGATATAAAAGCTTGAGTGCATTCCATGTGTCCAAATTTCAAGGAATGATGCCTGTTAGGTCAGTGAAAGTGCTCACTTTGTAGTTATGGATTCTGCCAGTGCTTGTTATAATAGAGGGAGTATCTATACTACTTTAATTGTGTCAGACTAGTCAGAGGAACACTTGCCTTGAAGATTAAGAAAGTCAGCTTAAGTAAAATTAATTTATTTTCCTGAGTAGTGTAATCATCTCTAGTCACTAGAATATGTATTCTTAATGATATTGTGCTGGCCTGACTGTTATACTGTGATTACTATACAAGTCTTTTTTAATGCCTTCTACTCAGGAAGAAACATAATCTCTCTTCAGCATTACTTCCATTGTTTTTATTTTCGTGCTATTCAGTTGTGATTCTCTTTACATTTGTAAAACATTTTTTTAAAACTGTCTTTAATTTACAGTGTTAGTTCAAGTAGTCTTTCTTTGATTCACCTTTTCTTTGTGTCTTTTTAGTAATGAAGAAATAATTCAGCTATTCTTTGTAAAGGCACAAGGTCTCTAGCCAGAATCTTCCCAATTTTTGATGCAGAAATATATAAAAGAAAAATATCAGGGATAGTTAAATTATTTTTTAAAAAAAGTCCTAGGCTTTTTCATTTTTATGGTATCATTAAAATGCAATTTTTATTTATGTTTTCTTTTTTAAAAAAATCCTTACTGCTTGAAGTGGAGCCTTCTTACTCTGTTCCTTTGTTTCTGTGCAAATCGCACATGGCCATAACCACTGGTGATACCGCAGAACCTTTGCAGTGTTCCCTATCATCTGGTTGCCAGAGTCCACGCCAATTTTGCTGAGTAGCCTCCTTGCTTCTTTACCCATAGCAGGGAGAGTACAGTGTCAGCACTGAGAGCTGGAGCACTCTTGGAACTGGTGACTAACCTGAGCTCTCAAAATTACTTTCTCTGCAGACTTTGTCAAATTACATAACTCTGAATTCTCAGTCTTAAGTGCCTAAACATGAAGATGAAAAATACCATCAATCTTATTAGAATTTACAGAAATGATAATACGGTACTATTTTTGTGGATTTGATTGACAGGAACGCTGGAAACAGACACTTTGCAGTCAAATCTGTTTTTTCCCCCTGCTTTTTTTTTTTTAAAAAAAAGCTTTTCATAAAACAGTGGCTGTTGTCAGAATATTGACTTCAGAAGTAAAACTCACCCCAGATGCATAAAGTGTCCATATAAAACTGGTACTTAAAACTCATCAGCAGACACACCATGGGATGTTGTTGGAGGTTCCTGCTACAACAGTTTAGAATGAAAGGAATCTTCTCCCCCCACTCCTCGAAGGAGTGTTTATTGCTGTTGCTTCTGACAATTATTTGTTTTTCCAGCCTGTTGAGCTATGAAATCAGGGTCTTTGAAACTCTCACAAGCCATCCCAATATCACATCCTGGCTATTTTGACTGAGAGAGGCTCTAAAACATCGTATGGCTCAACTGTTCTGAGCACATAGGCATGATCTGCACTAGTAAATGAAACAGATGGTTCCTGGATGCTAAACTGAGCAGCTGACACAGGGTGAGACACACCCGAGCTAGTAAGCATTTTATTCCCCAAAACTGGGATGTCTGCATCCAATTCCCTAGTGAGACTGGTCCTTGAAAAGTCTGACTGCAGAGCTGTGCTTTGGCATTTCTTGGGAGGGAGGGAGGGAGTCAGCAGAGGTCAAAAAGTGTGCCAAGGGCTGTGCTCATGGCTTGCTGGTGCGAAAAATCACGTTCTCAGGCACTCTCTGGTTTATCAGTGTAGGTGATGCCTGAGAGAATCTGTAAAAGTTATATTGTCATCATACCCTTTTATTCATACACTCCCTGTATTTTTTTGTATCTATAAACATGAAAGTGCTTCTAGCATTCCTGTCTTAGTGATATTAATGAACCCAGGGATTGCTGGAGAAGAGGGTGAGAACCTCTGACACTCATCTAAAATCAAAAATTGTTTCACCTGCTGGCCACAGCTCTACCTTCAGGTAGCAGCATAAGCCTTATTCCATAAACTGTGCTCCAGAAGGATTTCAAAGTTATCCTAAAGTCCTGACATAAAATATTTTCTCTGCCATTTCTATTCTTCAGTTCAGTGTCCTATGGCACAAGAAGAGGCCTGGGAATTGCAAAAGGCTAATAGATATCATCCAGAAGGCTTTCTCATAAAATCAAGGCCTTTTGACTAAAGATGCTATAATACTTTGATGTCTGTCATATTTTTTTCCCCAAGTCTCAGAGCTGGAATTGTCTACATTTTGTCCTGCAAAATAGAAAATCCATCTCTAATAGATGGATTTTTTTTTTTTTTAATAACAGCTAAAGTAAAATTTACTATACATTGTAACACTATGATAGTCTTGAAATATCTAGTCAGGAGTAGATCCATGTTTTGAGTGATACTTGCAAGTCATTGTATGAAGAAGTGATGATCGAGGAAGAAAACACAGGAAAGTTCACAGAAAAAATGCACTGCCTCCTGACTAGTCAATTAAAATAAAAGGCAATAAAGTAGTATCAGATCATCACACCTAAGGTTAAAAAAAGAGGGGCTTTATATCTACTTACTGGTTTTTTTTTTCTAGTCTCATGTCTTTCTATTGATGTTTATAAAATGAGCACTGTGTGATGAAAGCAGCACATAAAATGATGATGAACTTAGAACTAGAACTTTATTATTCTTGTATTACATGGCACTGTAAATATTTTGGTATACCAAAAATATTGCCAATATCCTACCTAGATGAAGTACACTTGTATGACATAAAAGATTCTGCTGTAGCTTATATAGTTACTGAATTTAAAAAGCCCTTTATCTGTCCTTGAAAAGCCTTGGTTACATGGGAGCAATTGAGGACTCGACACAAGGAACTGTTGTTGAGAAAATGTTAATAAAATGGGAGGACCAAAAGCAGTATTTATTGAAAAAATTTGCAATACATATGAAAGTTTAATTATCAGTAAATTGTAGAAAGACTGCAGCAAGTTTGAAAATTCTGTTGGTCATTTGTCAGAGAAAAGCCTGTCATGTTGTAAAACTACCTGGGAGTGATACAGCAAGAAAGTCTTGACTGGAAAAGAGGTTAGAGTTTAGGAGGTTGAGTGTGAGTATCCAGTTTATTTAGATGATTTTTGTTTCAAATTTTCAGGAAAGAAAATATAACATTTCTAACTAAGGCATATATGTGAAAGGCTACAGAAGTGTAGTGTTTCCTTAATCCATCCAAAGCTGTCTCACACCTTGATGGTACCTCTGTGGATTTCTTTAAATAATTCAAAATGACAATTTAATTACTAGACTGCCATTTTCAAAATTAACTGTAAAAATACTGCAGAAAAGCTGCATGAGAAATTTACTGCATGGATAGATACTGGTTTTGATGTAAGAATGATTTTTAGATAAAGTGGGAGCTCATTGTTTTGTTACTTATTTTTTTATTACTTTTCCCCTGCCATGTACCCTGGCAGTGCTGTGAGGGCTGGTGGAGAGCTGGCCCTTCTGTGCTGGAGTCTGCTCTCCTGTGCAGGTGCAGGTTGCAGAAACAGAGCAGGGAAGAAGGAAGTAGCTGAATAATAAGTTTTCCCACATGCCTTATATAAGTGTGCAAGTGCAGAAATACATAGTTATTTTTAATCAATAATTACAAAGTGTGCTACGAGGGAAATAAACCCCTCATCTGCTCTTTTTTCATAGACACTTTGGAGACAATGAGGGTGAAGATACTTGAAGGAAGGGTGATGGTGGTGGCTTGTTGCCTCATGTGAAGGAATCTGAAAGAAATCCAGAGTTTTTGAGAGAAGTCACAAAGAGGAAGGTAGAGGAATTGTTACATATTGTTGAGGTTTAAAATGTTACAAGAAGAAAAAAGGATGTATTAGAGAAAGGAAAATCTGGAAAATACTTCAAGGACATGAAATCTAAACTATGTGTGATATGTAAGGAGGAGTGTCTTTAGAAGAGAGACTAGTAACTGAGTTTTGACCATATGAAGTTGATGACAAGACATGATAGAAGACTGATAAAACGAAGCTGAAATTCAGGTTTGGATTTGTGTAAAGTATGAGTAGTTAAAAGGATAAATATAAGAAAATGTATATCTAAACTTCATTTCCAGTGTATTTTGATCATGTGCTTAGGTTGCCAGTGCTTTTTTTTTATATGCATGTTAGTGATAGTGATTATACAATATATGCTACATGATTCAGAGGAAATTTTTACAATTTGTTGCCAGAAGAGACTTTAACTGATATAAAGTATTACATATGTTTGGCACCAACATAACTGGGTGTGTCTGCTTTTACAAATGCATCTAAAGATGATAATGCCCCTGAGCATATTTATTATTATAGTTCCTTGATTAGCTTGCTGTTTAGGAAGATTATGGTAGATGCCAAGGCAATATAATAAAGGTCATTTTTCCCTAGGTGAGCTTGATGAAGTGTGATTGGAACATCTACATTGTAATTCAAATGCCTAACCTGTGGTGTTGCTCATGTATACTACTTGGGAATTCCTTGTACAGTTGCTATCATTCCGCCAGCACCTAAACGCCCTGGGAATTGCAAAATGTCTCTCTGTTCCTCTTCTGCAAAACATTTTTACTAGCTTCAGGTCTTTTCTTTTTCATCCCTGCAAGTTTCTAATCACAAAGAATATATTCCATACCAGATCTCCTCACAAGGGCTGAAACTAGGATGAGGAGCCTGAGGACATTTGCCTGTCTGTCTTCACTTGCATTTTAGCTTAAAATTAAAGCTCTTTGTTATTTCACTCTTTTTATACTTTTCACTCTTAAAAGTCCCCAAAGTGGAGAATTCTTTCTCAGCAGCTTTGTCTACACAGCCTGTTAAGGCTATCCTTCAAAACATACAACTTATTTGCCAGCTACAGCAAGAACCTGAAGATGAAATTCTCAAGAAACAGAGGTTTGCATTTTGGATCATGCCTGCTAGATCATCACACAATGCTCCAGGAGAGTTAAAAGGCAGATAAGCAGCCCGAGAGGCAGGCCAGAGTAGACCACAAGTGCAGACAGCTCTTTCAGAGACATGCAGAGCTAACTAACCATTGCTACTTGTGCTGGGTTTTCCACAGAATATAGGCATTTCCTAAATACCTGAAAAAGATATTTAGATTTATGAGTGTGAACGCATGTGTTACTTTGCACGTGTATACATATAAATCAATTTATGATCAGAGGTTCCTCAGGAACCTCACAGTCTGTAATTAATAGCAGATTTTAATGGTTCAGAATTATTCCAAGGAGTTTAGATCATAGCTTGTGTTATTAGGACACTTGTAACTATTGCTGGATGCCACCATTGATAGGTCTAGTGTCTAGAAAATGAGCTGTTTCTTCGTATAACTTACTTCTTGATCTCATATCAGTGTTTTTCCTGTTTGAGGTTGGGTTTTTGGGGGTTTTGGGGGGTTTTTGGGTCTTGTTTTTTTTTTTTTTTTTAAATTCTGGACAGGAGTACATTTCTCTCTCCAAAAGGTTTGTCAAAAACTTTGAAAAAATTATTTTTAAAAGGCTATTATTGTATTGCCTATTTACATTCATGTTTATTGTTTCTTCCTTTAATTATTCTTGTATTAAATATATACCTGGAGCTCTTTATGATGACTGAAGTTTTAAAAAGCATTACAAAAATCTTCATAGAAAAAAAAATGAACTCAGTAGGATTTCAGTTGAGCTGATTCAGCTTTAGCAAATTTTAGACTGATTTTTTAAATTTTCAAATAATTTCATTTCATGATTGAAATCAGAGACACTTTGCTAAGTTTTGTTATTGTAGCTTTAGATTTAAACTGACAATAAATTATAATAGTCAATTGGCTTTTGCCTTTTTTTTTTTTTTTTTGTAGAGCTGTGTGACTTAAGTTGATCGAGCTGTGTGACTTAAGTTGATCAAGCTGTGTGACTTAAGTTGATCAAGCTGTGCTTCAGAACCTCGTTCTTGCCTTCCTTTTTAGCTGTCTATTTCAGTCAGGCCTGTATTGTTTATATTGAGAATGGCAGTATCAAGAAAATCTTGTTTTCTACTACTGTTGTGCCCATGCTTTGTGGTGAGGACACAAGAATCCTGCCCAGATGGCTCTGACTGCAATTAGGGCACAGAGCACTTAATTCTAACACACCTCCTGTTCTGTATAAACTGTTTCTCTGCTCAGTCCAAAATTTCAAAGATAGTCTCATAAACACAAATCGTGGTCATGTAAGGTCAGAAAATTCCAAAGAGCAGGTCTGTATGCTCAGATCTTACTAATCCTCTGCTGCTAACTCACCCTAGAAACAAACCATGCTGAAGCTTCATGATACTCA
Organism: Caprimulgus europaeus; assembly: GCA_907165065.1. The sequence continues at coordinate 22,885,508 of OU015528.1, read as the reverse complement.
GTTTATGAGAACATGGTGTTATTTGAAATGTAGCAAGGTGTTAGACATCACAGTAATCCAAACTTGGCATGCTTTCACAGGAACCACACAAATAAAATAGGGCTGGAAGACACTTGTAAAGATCTTCCCTGTTCCAGAGCAGAATCACTGCTCTTAATTGTTCCTGAAGATGCTTCTTAAACACATCCAGTGACAAGGATTTTGCAGTCTCCACACGATTTATTGTACTCCCCTCACTACCCCTACCATTGGAAAGTTTGTTTTAAATTTAGTTAAATCTCCCTGGATTCAGTGTAAGGCCATTCTTTCCTGTCCTACCCATGGAGTACAATTAATTCTTTCTGTGCAGAAACTTGCTGAGGACTGCTATTGTTTTAGGGTTGTGGGGTTTTTTTTTTGTTGCTGCTGTTGTTTTTGTTTGGTTTTTTTTTCTTCTGTTTTTGTGATCAAACTTCTGCCATCCCATAAGTTGTATTTTCTCATCATGATCATTCTTAGTGCTCTTCTCTGATCACTGGTCAGATGGCCCACCTCTCTGAAACATTGTGCCCCAAGCTGGGTACAGTTCTCTAGCTGTGTCTTTAGAAAGTTAAATAAAGTGGAAAAAATACCAGTTTTCTATATGACACTTCTGTTGATATGTCCCACTTTACTTTTATCATACTAACATGACAGTATTGACCTAGGTCTTTAATACATGTTTTAAATCTTTAAATTATGTCCTTGTAAAACCAGAGCTTCAATAATTAGATCTATTAAAATATTTTAAAATAAACTTTAAATTTATAGTATCTAATGTGAAACTCAGACATTAGCTTTGTTCTTCTCCACTGACTATCAATTGGATATGTTGGTACTGTCTGGTGTGCCTTCCTCCCATACAGCAAAAGCCTGGTATGACCATCCCAATAATATTTCCTTTTGTAGTTGCAATCTCACTCATGTCTCTGGGCATGAATTTGTAAGGACAATGGTAAATGAAATCAGTTAATGTTCAAATAATTGGAGGCCTTTTAATCAGTAGCTCTTCAAGAAATATGTAATTCCTCACATTTTGATTGGTTGAGAGAGTTTGACTTGTATAATTAGTGTAGCTTACTTATTTGTAATTACATTGGTGCTATGTAGATCCATAATCTGGTGAATGGCTTTGGTTTCTAGCTCTCAGGGTATCAGGATGAGGAGTCTGTTTATGATGCTTTGTGGCAGCACTCCTTTGTCAGTCACAGTTCAGAATGTTATTTAATTGAAAATAAGTTATAAAGATAGAGGTATCTGGTTTTGCTTTCTAAATGACTACAGCTGTTCTGGGGTAAATTTTTTTTTTTTGCATTTGTTCTTCACATGTTTTTTTACCTCTCCATATTACTTATAAAACCCTAATCAGTCCTCACATCTAGCCTCTCTAGGTTCTGTTTTAAGAATCTCAGTGTTGGCCAGAACAAAATGCTTGAGTATGTTTTTCCTCTTTTATATATAAATCTGCCTCACCTTTTGTTTTAGTTAATATCTTGATTATGATATTTGTTAATAATTTGCTTAATAATGTCTGTGCTGATTTCATTGTCTAATTTATAAATTTCCCTTTCAGATTTCTAAGAGTTATACCGCTGCTTTCTAACAGCCTAACGTTATAAGGCTTCCCTTGATATTGTGTTTCTTTGTCCTCCCACATTTGCTCTGCATTTTGATTTTAGTAAAAGTGGGACCACTCTTGCTTTCACTTGCATCAGTGCCTTTCCTATCTATAAGTTCACAGAATCACAGAATGGTTCAGGTTGGAAGGGACCTCTGAAGGTCATCTAGTCCAACTGCTCTGCTCAAGCAGGGACTCCTAGAGCACAGGAACCAGGATTTTGTCCAGATGGTTTTTGAATATCTCCAGGGAGGGAGATTCCACAGCCCCTCTGGACAACCTGTTCCAGTGCTCAGTTACCCTCACAGTAAAGAATTCTTCCTTATGTTCAGGTGGAACTTCCTATGCTGCAGTTTATGCCCATTGCCTCTCGTCCTGTTGTTGGGGGCCAATGAGAAGAGTCTGGCCCCATCCTCTAGACACTCTCCCTTTAGATATTTCTAAACATTAATGAGATCACTTCTGAGTTGTCTTTTCTCCAGGCTGAACAGGCCCAGCTCCCTCAGCCTTTCCTCAGATGAAAGATGCTCCAGTCCTTTAGTCATCTTAGTTGCCCTTCGCTGGACACAATCCAGGAGTTCCATGTCCTCCCTGTACTGGGGAGCCCAGAACTGGACACAATACTCCAGGTGGGGCCTCACCAGGGCTGAGTAGAGGGGGAGGAGAACCTCTCTCGACCTGCTGGCAACACTCTTCCTAATACAACCCAGGGTACCGTGAGCCTTCCTGGCCACAAGAGCACACTGCTGGCTCACATTTAACTTGTCCACCAGGACTCCCAGGTCCTTCTCTACAGGGTTGCTTTCCAGGAGGTCAGCCCCCAACCTGTACTGGTGCCAGGGGTTATTCCTTCCCATATGCAGGACCCTGCACTTTCCCTTGTTGAACCTCATGAGGTTCCTCTCTGCCCATCTCTCCAGCCTGTCAAGGTCCCTCTGAATGGCAGCGCAGCCATATGGTGTATCCAACACTCCTCCCAGTTTAGTATCATCAGCAAATTTGCTGAGGAGGAACTCTGTTCCTTCATCTAAGTCATTGATGAAGAGGTTGAACAACACTGGACCCAGTATTGACCCCTGGGGGACAGCACCAGATAAAGGCCTCCAGCTTGATTCCACACCACCAATGACAACCCTCTGAGCTCTGTCATTCAGCCTCAATCCACCTCACCGTCCAATCATCAAGTCCACACTTCCTGAGTTTGTCGATGAGGATGTCATGGGAAACTATCAAAAGCCTTACTCAAGTCCAAATATACAACATCCACTGCCCTCCCCTCATCTTTCCAGCCAGTTGTCCTGTCATAGAAGGCAATCGGTTCAGTTAAGCATGATTTCCCTTTGGTGAATCCATGCTGACTACCCCTGATGACCTTCTTGTCTTTCACATGCTTAGAGATGGCCTCCAGGATGAGTTGTTCCGTTACCTTTCCAGGGACTGAGGTAAGGCTGACTGCCTGTAGTTCCCTGGGTTCTCCTTCTCACCCTTCTTGAAGACAGGGGTGACATTTGCCTCTTCCAATCTTCAGGAACCTCTCCTGGTTGCCATGACCTCTCCAAGATGATTGAGAGTGGCCTAGCAATGACATCAGCCAGCTCCCTCAGCACACATGGGTGCATCCCATCAGGGCCCATGGACTTGTGGGTGTAAAGGCTGCATAGTCAATCTCTAACCCAATACTCATGGACCAAGGGAACGTTTTCCTTTTTCCAGACTCTCTCACTGGTTTCTTGGGTTGGGGATTCCTGAGGCGTGGCCTTGGCTTATTCCACCTAAGGCAACACTACTTTGTTTCACACCGATTTAACTGAAAGTAGGCTTCACAGCAAATAAGTGACTGTCTGCAGCGGACAGACTTGAAAGGTCTTTTTTTAACCAACTCCTTTCAAATCAAGGCTATATACACATCTGTACAATGTATACATAATATTATATAAATGTATAATAATTTTAAGGATTTTTTTTTATTTCTGAATTCGCACATGGGATAGCTGTATTGATTATTCTTCTTTTCCCTGAACACTTAAATAGCTTTTACATATCTGCTAACAGATTTTCATGTGAAATAATTCATACTAGTTTTTGTGTGGAAAACTGGTACATGCTGCCATTGCCACATTCAATTAATGTAAAACTAAGAGTTCAGCTCTTCTGTTTAGCTATTACATATCCTAGCTTTCTAAAAGTAATGCCACATGGAAGAAAATGGCAGTGGCAGGACATTTGTGAGCTTGTGGCACTGATATTTGATGTGTGTGCTGGTTTTATTTTCATTTAATTAATTCAGTTAGTCAGTGCATAATATTAAGTAGTAGGAATAAAGTAGGATAGATTGCCTGCTCCTGTGTTTACCAGAGGAAAGTCAAGTTCAGACATGTGGGATGAAATTAAGTAGGTTGTCAGGTTGGAGCACATCTTTGGTGCTGTGGGCCCCCATCTCTCTTAACCCTTGACACTTGCATTCTTCGGGTGGTCCGAGCAGTGGAGATGGCATTTGGGTTTGCTGTCACAGACCATGTTATGCATGGTCTAGCCTGTATCCCTAATGACCAATGCAGATTGATGTCTGCAGGGAAGAAACCTGCTAATGCCACTAGCAATTGAAGCAAGCCACTGCTACGGGTGTTTTGTTTCTAGTTCTTGATCAGCCAAATAATGGGCAGGAAAAATGAGAGAATTTGGTTTTAAACAGTGTTGAGTATCCACTAAATTGGGTTATATAGAGATAAACTAAATTTGCTTTATAAAATGAAATATGTTAGCTGCTAAGTTATTAGTGCCCTGTATTTATTTAGCATCCTTCACATGGGGAAAAAGTAAGACACTAAACAAAAAAAAAATTACCAAAACAATTAGAGTGAAAAAAATCTGGTAATTAACTATTATTTTTCACAAAACTAGTCTAATTATGAATCAGTCATGGTAAAATGAAAGGTCAATAACTACAGATGCATAATTTCTCTCTGATAGATTGCTGTTTGAAAATAGGTTTATGACAATTATGTGATTAATTTCCTTTTATTAAACAGCATTATGAGACTTCGTGTTGCATTCATCAGTTTATTACTGTTACTTTTTCTCTTCAGTTGCAAATTAATCCTGGATAACATCAGGGCAGAACAGAAGCTCAGGTAGATTAAGGATCTCTTCTTCTAGTATTGTTTGTATTGCAAGGAAGACCACAAATCTGAATTAAAATCAGAGCTTCAGCATACTGAAACTGGCAGTATTATCCTAAGAAAACAAACAAACAAACAAACAGAAAAAGACAAATCCAAACCATACAAACAAAGAAAGAAACAAACAAAGAAAAAAGTGCTTTTAGTCGAAGGAAATGTGAGCCAGATCCAGTGGCATTCTTGGGTTTCTAAGATGAGGCACGTGAGGAATAAAAGTACATAAGTTAAACTGTGATCCATAACAGCTTTCCCCACATGCCACCTAACCCTTAAAGTGTTCTGCCTTGAAAATTCCCCAGGCATGAAGAGTTACTTTCTTGGACAAATGCAGAATTTCCCCAGCCTTGGAAAAAGCTGAGCAGCCAGGGCATCCATGAAGCAGGCACTTATTTGCACAAATTCCTGTAGCATCAATACAGTAAATGTTTTCAGGCATATTCCGTGTTCACTGAAGCACGTCCTGTAGGGTTGGGCTCAGTACAGCACTCAGTGGCCACCACAACTTTCTGGGGAAAGAGTTGAAGAACATCAATTGTATTCTGTCCTCCCATCTAGTAGCCCTGTAGTAGGAGTACTTGGGATGGTAATACAATGTCCAAGGCTACTGCCTCTTCTTCTTGAGCCTAATTTAGTTTCAAATGTTTTGATCTTTTGCAGTTTTGTGTTCTACTGCTAGGCAAGGCCACGGGGCATCTGGCAGTTTAGCTGCTGAAATTGTGCACATTGCACATCCAGGCTGTCTGTAGCTACCAATCTAGATGCATAAGACAGACACATCATTTTTGTTTGAGTATTTTCATACTTTAATGTTGGGTTAATTGAGTGAAATCCTTCTTAGTGACCATCTAGATTTCTTAGGCAATATATTCCTTGAGGTGGGTTCCAATAGCCTTAGCTATCTGGTGCTTTTTTTCTGCTTTTGTAGGAAAACTGTAATAATTGTTCAGTCTACTGCTCCTAGGTGAAATCAGGCTGGTTATGTGGCTTGGATTTTAGTAATGCACAGGAGTTCTTTGACTTCATGGACTCTCCAGTGTGGCCCATTTGTCCTCAGCTGACAGGTTTTATCTTCTTTGTGTAGCTTAGAGAAAGAGAGTTTTTCTCGCTAAGGAAAATTAGGTTGGCTCGGAGTGCATGGGAATTTGCTTTTCCTATCAAGTCTCCTGGAGAGACTGCTGTTAGAAAGGAGTTGGATCATCTTAAATTCAAAATTCTTTGAATAGTGCTAAATGCTTTGCTATTCCATTTGGAAAGATTATAAGCTGCCATGCTGACTGGCTGTGATATTCATTAGAGAACTTTCTGGGAAAATACAGCTGGTGAGAGACAAAAGTTTAGCAGTATCATTGGAGTCCTGTTAAGGAGTGTTGAACAGCATTGGCTTTCTGTCACCATCTTTTGAGGATCTCATACAACTATGGGTAATTCTGGGCTTCTTGTTTAGAGCCAGCTGGAGAGTGGGCCCACAGCAGGGTGTAAAGGGGCAGAGGTTCTCCTGAGGTGTTTTTTGTAATAAATGTAGCTGTGTAATCGTTTGGTTAACTTATTATTCAACCAGTGCAGAGCAGTCTTTGGCCTTAAATCCAGCTTAGCATGTTGATACGTCTCGGTTGCATAGTGCTACCAGCGAGTTGACTCTCGTTTGACATATTCAACCATTTGGAAACTTACTTTATGTTCAGAAACTTATTTTATGTTCAGCAGGAATGTTTGAATATGCAGTCATTTGAAAAAATAAAATAGAGATTTGGAGTTAGAAAAAGGAAAGAATCTGGTTGTCTTCTGGCAAGTTTTTTGGTTCTGGTTATCTGCAAAGTATACACCTCTTGTCAGTATAAATAGGGAGTGCCTGTATAAACATTCTTGTTTCGCCTGTTCCACATAATAGTTTCTTGTATCATATTTCTTTTGACCTCACTATCTGAAACCAATTACAGGAGATCCGTTTGGGCTGCATCTATTTTCATAAGAAGTCCAGGCAGCACTGTTTTTCTGAGAGATGAATATCAACATCAAATATGCTTCTGAGTGCTTTGTTATTTATGTTTCAGAGAGATTTTGTAGCCTTCAGCTCTCAAGAATGTGTCACGCTGTGCTGTTTATACATTGACGATATTAATGGGCGTAGATGTCATTTTTCATTTTAACGTCTCAAATGCAACAGGCTGATAGGTTAAACATTCCTGTTTTTAAAGGAAAGATATGAGTGACATCTGTTTCCTAAAAATATACATATATTTACTTTTTAAAAAACAAAGTAATAAGTTTACCTTCTTTTAGTGGCAGCTTTCACTTTATTAAAATGACAAAGCTTTAAAAAATATTTTAAGGCATGCTCAAATTAAATACAAGGATTTGGAATGCAAAATAAAAGCAAGTTGTATCTCTAAGTATTATCGCCAACAAATTGCAAAATCTACCGCAATTTATAAACTTTAATAGGGTGAGTTATATGCAATTAATTTCATTTTTGTTCTGCTTACGTTTAAGCTATGCCAAAGCTGCACAGTAAGTATTAAGAAGTAGTGTTCCCAGTAAATATTTTACTAGAAGACACAATGAGTTCTGGAAACCATATGCCCAGATTTCCTGCTTATACAGCCATTACTTAAAGCATTATAATGATTTTCATTTGCATTATTAAAATAATTTCTAATCCTTGGTTCTTTTTATTGCTTTTGTCTACCTGGGCTTTTTTGTATAATTTTACTAATTTAGATAAATTAATTAAGGAAAAGTGCCTACTAAATTTGAAACAAATGTTATTGGAAACTGGATATGATTTTGACTGCCTTAGAATCCGTTCTTGCTGCTGTTAACTTGAGGTAGGACTCAACATTATTTTGATTTTGACCAGATTTATAAATGCCTGTTAATTTTGCTCCATTGACCGGTTTTTGACCATGAGTTATTATCAAATCAGTTCACATAAGTTTATAAATGGTACATGGGATGGGTGTTTGTTTGAACTGTACATGTTAAACTGAATTTTGAAAGACACTTTAGAGTTGTCCATTTGTTTTGCAAAGATTTAATAGCAGCAAATGAATTGGTAGAATTCAATGTTTTATAGGCTCATAATCTTCACTTATGAATAATGTCAGTAATTATCCTTCGAAATTAACAGTGTGTTTCTGGGAGTTTGTTTACTGAGTGTCAAAATCTCAAGTTAAGCAGCACATTGGGACGAAAAAGTACCACATGACAACTGCTCTAAGAAAAAAGGCTGACAGTGACTTCTCCTTATGAGTTTTAAATCATCTCTGATCTCTTGAAATTGTTTTCTGTGCTTCTTCTATCTCCTGTGTTTACAATAATCTGAACTGCCACAATAAGATCACTGAAGTATTCAGGTAGTCATCATTTATAAGACATTCTGTATTAAAAGATGAGCCTTTACTCCTTTAAAGATAACCCAACCAGCACATATGAATCAAAATAGTTTAAGTAGTAGAGCCTTTTATGCAAACATATCCTGTTGTGCTGCCTTGCTTTTTCATAAAGTGTGACTCTTTTTGTAGTTAACGGTAGGAAGTCATGCTTTCTTAGGCTGATTCCAAGGGAGTATGCTAGCCACAGTTTGAAATGATACTGTATAGCTTAAATGTAAGCTGCAACATGCTCTAATTATTTAATTTTAAAGTACTGTAAATGTACAGCTTTACCAGATGCTTGCTTGCTTGTTTTATTGTATTGACATGAGATGACTTTGCTGCTGTAGAAGATTAGGACACTGAAACAACTCTCAGAGTGTTCCAGTCATTTGCAAGTATACATCAGCATTATACCATTGTAATTTCTTTTACAGATGAAGGCCATGTAATTAGATTCCTGCAACCACCACAAGTAAAAAATAATGATGATAGTTTTTTTTCCTTTTTCTTTAATTCCAGATCTCTTCTCTGGTTCTTGTAGCAATATCACCCTGAGCGATGAGGTTGGTTTTCCTGTACAGTCTCCCAATGAATTCAGGAGTGCAATAGTTCTTTTGCTGCCATTCAAGTTTCCCTTTCAAAGAGCTTGAAAGATTGTGAAGGATTATAAATTCACCATAGATATTCTGTTCATGCATTTAATCCATGTTTTGTGCTTAAACCACTGCAAGATGTTGGGGCCAAATCCTAGTGCCCCTGAAATCAACAGATACATTTATCTCTGGTCTGAGACAGAGCAGGATTGTTCTTTAGGATATGCTCAAGAACTGTGAGTGCAGAAGAGATTATGCTATTCACATAGGAAACAGGGCATCCAGTGGTTCCTTGGTAACAAAATATTTCATATTAGAAATATGTTAACTTTTATTTATTTTTGGCGGGGAGAAGCTAGTTCTGTGCGTCTCATTGCTTAGGTTCAGAGGAATGTATAGTCTTTGTAAAGCTGACCTGTAATTACTTGAGAATTTGATGAAACAGTATGGGGATTGTTGTGGGAATGTCTCCAAATGTTAAAAGTCTGCTCTGCAAACTACCAGAGCCTTCTATGGGGAGACGAATCAATGTTGTTAGGAGATGGTGCTAGTGCATTCAGTTTGTTTACTTTGGTTTTCTATGTCTGCCTGCCTTCTCAGAAAACTTGCTTGGAGCCAGACTGTAGCAGCCCTCTCTCTGTCTTTTCATAATTGATCAGGGGATGACTGCCTTCCCTGAGGGTTAAGACGTGGCAACTTTTTCTGTTTGCTCAGCATCTCAATGCAGTAGTTCAAACATTGTTCACACCAGCTGGCAGTGTAATGCCATATGCACATCTTGTCAAAGCAACTGTTGTCATGGATACTAGAAACTATCTTAAAACCCAGCTCATTTGAGTCTAATCAAAATCGTACCTTTCTTTATCAGTTGAGAATCTTTATTATTTTAGGGAACATTGATCAAATGGCATTCATTGCAGTATATTCCATCTATAGTATCTTTTAATCACATAGATAATAGTGTGATGTATTTTAAAGCTGTAACTGCTATCTACTGAAATGATTTTTTTTAAAGGGGGAGTCGGGGGGGGGGAAGAGTTCTCCAGGTAGTTTCAGTAGAAATGTTTTGAATAGTGAGTTTTTTTCATTTCCTAATAAATACCATTTTATAACAGTTGGCATTTTAAAAATAATTTTATAAGGAAGAGTAATTTAGATTTGCCTCCTTTGGGTAAGTGGAATGTTTGCTTACATTTCATATGTTTAACTGTATTTTGCTGAGTTGGAGTGAAAACATAAAATAAATAAAAATATTTTCTATTTTGATTGGGATACTGTCATCCTAGAGACTGATCTGGTTGGTTGAGTAGTAATTTCTTTGTTCTCTGATTTTCCTAAGAATGCAAATGAAAACCACTCATTTTTATTTGGCATTAAACCAGCACTTTATTTTGTCAAAGGAGAGGTTTCTCCTTGAATTGTAAGTACAAAAAGTGGTTTTAATCTTCAATGAATATCCTTATTAATTCACTTTCCAGATAATCTGATGTTGATTTGTCAAATTTAATTACAGCTTCCGGTAACACTTGAAGTCTACTTGCTTTTGCTTCAAAATTGTAATATGAAAATGCAAATTGAATGATAATTTGCAAGGGAGTGGGCATTTTAGTTGAACACTCAAAGACAAGTTCCTTGTGGAAATGAGGCTATTGATGCAGTTTATGATTTTTCTTCTTCAAGCACTTTAACCAAATTAACTTTATTTCCTGCAGGATTTCATGTACAACCACAAATTCTAGTGAAGTCCTGTATGTATACTTTCAGATGACTTTTTAAACATTTTAAGTAAAAAACAAACTGAAGTCTGAAAGCTGATTTGTAGCAAATACAAATCGAATAGGAGGAGATTGCATTTGTTCAATTGGACTTTTACCTAACATTAGCAATCAGTAACTCATCTCTTTCTAGGAACTGGTGGAAATTATTTACTTTTTTTTTTTTTTTTTTTTACTTTTAGGCACTCCAGGCAGCAAGGCAGCTGCTTTTACAGCAACAGACAAGTGGACTGAAATCTCCTAAGGGCAGTGATAAACAGAGACCACTGCAGGTTAGTAAAGTGTCCTTGCTTTTGGGGCCTTATTCTCAGGGAAGAGCGCTGTGCTTGCTCACACATGAAGTGTGCGTGTGGATGCCTGTGCTCTAATGCTGCGTACGTGCGTATTCACATACAAGAGGTTACAGGCTTCCATGCTGGTGACTTCTCAATCACAGAGAAAATTCACTATAAGTTACAAAACCTTTTTGTGGCTAGAGATGCTTGAAAGGTCTAAGACTGAGTTCAGTAGCTATGGTATATAATAATTCTTTATAGACATGTTGCAAAATTGGTATGTGATTTTTATACATACATGGATTAAATTCTAAAAATGTCTGTGTTATGTCTAAGAGTAAAACAGTATCCAGAAAAAAAAAAAGCTAAATAACTCATTGATACTATATCTAAGTGACAAATAGAGAAGTGTTCAGAAACTACCAGCACAACTGCATGAAATTAATAAAGAGCTGCTTCTGCCATTTTAGAAAAATGTATGTCATCGAGTTTCACACTGGGATGCTGGTATGCTTCAGATTGTGTTCAGGTGAATAGGAGTTCTGTTATTGAATAATTATTTTAAATGCATTCTTAGTAAACCTATATATAGCGTTTTATTCTTTAATATTTTTTGAGGCTTTAGTTCATTTCTTGCTAATTCAGAGTTCCATATGAAATTGCATTCTCCTGTCAAAACTGGTTCTCTCATTGTATATAGACCCAATATGAGTGTTTAACTGCTGAATTACAGTCTGTTGCAGACAAAAGATGTACATGAAAGACAATTTTATTTTGTTCAGGAAATAAAAAAAGTATAACTCCTACCATTCTCTTCTTCACATCTATTTTTCTGGGTGAGCCTTTATCTTCTTGGGACTTCCCATGTTTTCTGATGGAACAGGGAATTTTTATCTCATTTTTAGTTTTTGTCATGCATAATGGAGAACCCCAGGCACCAGAATTTATCTTTTTTTCCACCAGTGAAATGTTGTGAAATTTGGTCATTTATGCAATTTTTGTACGTAATTCACGTTGTCTCTTTTTCTTTGTGAAACTTCATGGAGCAATGTTGGACAGAGCAAATAGTTCCACATTCTAGATTAGCTCTCTTCAAATATACTTCTAAAGTTGTGTTTATTTGCTCAGAAACAAACAAGAACTTAGGGAAATGACTAAAGAAAATGGGAAAAAAGAAAACATGTCAAGTTGGTGTCCTGCCATGATGTAGTTGTAGTCCAGTCCAGAGACACAGGAGTCCTGGGACCATCTCAACTTTCCACTTTTTGCCCTTGACTTTGCTTTTTGTTAAACTTCTAAGATGAAGATGCACAAGAAGAGTAGTCATAAAGGCAGCAGCTTATGAACTATATAGGGTTTTTTAAGATTTAGAAGTGGAATTGGTGATCATGAAGGGCTGAATCACAGAGATGATTGATTTAATGAATACTATGAAAGTCATTTATTCTGCCAGCTTCTCATTCTGAAAGATAACATGGGCAGTACTAGGAGTGTATAACGTCCCTCTAGCCCCATGTCCTGTCTCTAAACCAAACACTAAGGGGAGTATATGAAACAGGGAAAAATAGTGCCAGGATGTGTTTCCCAGTGAAGTTAACTTCCTTTAATCCTCCAGCTTGTAAACTGCAGCAGTTCAGGAACTACTGACTTCTCTGTTCACATTCTTCACCATTTATAAATGTTCTTTTTGAGGCTGAAGAGATGTGGGGGTACACTATTTGTGGTAGACATCGATGAAAGGAGAGAAAACCGTGTTTGCAGACAAAGATAGTCATACACATAACCCAGAAAATAATTAGATGAGGAGGAGTCTTGTGCTTTCCTACTCCCAAAGCACTAACCCTGGCCTGATGCCTCTTAAGTGCCGTGGGATGGTGCATTGTAGCAATGTCCTGTATTACGTGTTTGCCTGGAAGAGCCAGTGCCTCATGAGTCACACTTGCAAGGCAGGAAAATGAAAATAGAGCAAATAATTTTCTTTTCAGAATTGTTATGTGCTTCCTAAAGCCAAGATTATTGCTCATGTTTCCAACTTTTCCTTCCATGATCAGTATGTACACAGTGCCTCTTATTAGTCTTGGACACTTCATTTGGAAAATGGAATTTGCTCCCAGACTTTAGTTTATGTATCAAATACGAAGTAAATTCAGGTATGAGCACAAACTCCATTTTAATTTGCTTCTTTAGTGAAAAGGATATATAAAGGTTTTGATAATGAGTCCTTGGAGCTTTTCTATTTCTGTCTTTTACGGTTACTACAGAGCTATTCATTGTTCATTATGTAGTGGAAATTCATGTTTTGAGCATCGTGATGCCTGTTTGACCGAATACTGTAGTATGGGTCATAAAATTGTACAGTGTTATTATTTTATTATGCCAAATTTAATGGTAACTTTAGCCAAGTCTCCTAGCAGTAGGAATTGCTGAATGTATATAAGCAATTTGAGGCTTATAAGACAAAAATACTTGTGCTTGTGCTTAAGGAAACAGACTTCTCCTGATATTTTAAAACACTTTAATATTAGTGCATTTCTAATTTCCTCTAATTTCGGAGCAATTTGCTAATCTGGCAATGGAGATATGTTAGAACTGATTTACAAATCTAGTAAAAACTTAGTAAAACTTTTAAATACAGCTTACATACCTGCAGGCAAACGTGTTAGGTAAGCCTTGCCTTTGCATCTCTCATACAACATATTTTGATGTAAACTATTCTAATGTTTCATGTGCCAAAGAAGAAAAAAAATTGTATTAATTTTAGTGGCCATGTTTTTGTATTTGATGGCTATTTGGGAGAAAGTATGGTGTTTTTATATATGTGCTCTCTGTTATTCCATAATGCATCAAGTATTTTAGTAACTTACAGCACCTACTAGCTAATCATCAAGTTGAAAGCTTATTGAAGAAACCTTCAGATTTGTGTCCTCAACTTTTCAAAAACAGTGTGTTGGGTAAGTCGTGAAGTTCTACTGTGTTTTACAGAGGATGGTTTTAGAGAACCGCTGGTATTTTAAGTGTCTTTTGTATCCTTCTCATGAAAAACCTTTTTAAATTTGCCACTAGCTATGTGGTCTGTTGTAAAAGAGGAATGTTGTGTTGGCAAATGTTTTTTAGTTTTTAATGCAAAAGTTATATTTATCTAGTAGTTATCCTATATTTTCAGATTTATTATATTTAGATTGCAAGTTGACAGAATACCTGCAAAAATTAGTTTTAGATAGATGCTTATCTTGATCTACTATTACTTTCTGATTTACATTTTTCTGGGTTTCAGACTGCAGATGGCATAACCATTATTAGCATGTCATACGCAAGCCAGAATGAGAAAAACATCCTATCTGACAAGCTTGAGTACCATTTGTAGTAGTGATTTTACTTTCATGTATAGATATCCAAATAAATGTATTTGAAAAGTGTTTATATTTGCCATTCATTAAACTGATGCACCAATTTAATGAATCCAATCAGTATATACATTGATTAATCACATATTACAGAATAGCTAAGGGAGGTTTGTCACGAGAATTGAGGATAATATTAACCTACATATGATGAGATAATAGCATTTACTTTCTTACTGTGCAACCTAGAAAACATACTGCAGTAGTATGATTAAGATTTAATACTGTTTTTTGTTTCAGAATATTTTTGTTTTCTGGAGAAGTGTGGTAATCCATGGTGAACCAAGCTCACTCCCTATCACCACATTTCCATAGCAGGCATAACAAGGAAAGCGTCACTTTGGCTCTTAGAACCTGTAGATCACTTTCCTATGGCAGAAAGTCACTGTCCTTACGGCCACTGAAGAACCTGGTGTCATTTAGCCTGGGTTTTATACTGGCAGCTTTATTGTTCTTGTTACATTTGCAATCATGATTGGGACATGTAATTCTTCAACAATTGTGCAGAGTACAAGCATAATGCAAAGGTAAATGCTGTCAGTTTGCTACCATTGGTGGGTGTTTGCATACAACATTACAATTATTTCCCTTCCAGGTAGGCAAATCTAGGTGCTTAGACTAATCTGTCCATGATACACATACTGTTGTAGGCTGCATAGCATAGTGATTTGGACAGCAAGTTGGAATTTTATTTGTTTGCTCTGAGAGCTATGAAAAGCCTAGCTATTTCTAGTCCCTGTTGTGTCTCTAATTAAGTAGTTTATTTTCATAAAGTCAGACTTCGAACTTTATCTGTATTAGAATAAATAGATAATTATCTTCAGTCCCGTAAGTTAATATATCTGCAATGGATTGGTTAGTTATTTTTTTCCTTCAGGCTAAGAGGTTTGTTTTCTCAACATCACTACTAATGTATTCTGTATTAGGATGGTGTGTCAGGAAATCATGACTCCTGGAATCAAAGGGTTAAGCTCAGTGTGTACCAAGACTGTTGTATAAATATCATGCTGTATGGAGTGTTGAGTTGTTAAGGCAAGCTTTGTTTATTTAGCACAAGCACTTCACTGAAGTGTAATCATTTAATAAAATTTGGGAAAAGTAAGTATACATTTAAGTTTAATTACTTCATGTTTATTGCATTAGTGCATAGTATCATAAGAACCACTTTTTTAAAGACATGCAAAATGCAAAAATTTAGCATTAAAAGATATTCATAGTCTCTTTTAGCCTACTCTCCTTGCTTTACTCTTTCCTAGTTTGGTCATCTCCCTTTGGATCTTCATATGGGTCTGAATTTAAAATTCATTGCACATAATAAATAAGCAAACATATGATTAATACTGGAACTTTTAGTTACTTTTTAAAACATACATAAGGAGCTGTTGAGAGATAAGAAATTGGGAATGTGTGGAAAAAGAAGCAAAACCCACTGCTTTTAAATTATATCCTCTGACTTAACACACACTGACTGCAACCGTGCATGCATAATAGCAGTAACAAAATTCCCAGTTTAAAAACAGAAAAAAAAAGTTCTGAATGTAACTTAGATAGGGGTTTTTTTTGCATTGCATTCAACAGAAATTAAATTAAATCTAAATGGTCTAAAACTGTCCTTCCAAAACTGCATGTTACATATTTCTATTTATCTAATTTGTGCTGCTAAGCATAGGAAGTAGGAGGATTTTGTACATGCTAGAAAGCACTGATTTAGAAAGATGCAAATGCCTAATATATAAAGTAAGAGGAGAGTAGTGATAAACAGTCTTTTTCCCTCTCGAGTATAATTCTGGAGGAAATGTCTGGCCCACATATAAGCAAACATTGAGGCTTGGGGTAAATTAAATTTGGAAGATAGCTGCTGGAAAATCGTAAGTCCCATTTTCCCTTATAAGTCTGTTAGGAGGAATATGCAGTTATTCTCTAAGGTGCAGAAATTTACATCAGTGATACCCACTTTAAAGACAAGGATAACCCCAAGAGATGGAGAGAAGGCAAGGATTTATTTTTAGGTAAGATGTGTGGAGGAGGGATAGGAGAAATAGCCATGTTTAAGCTTTCATGGTGTAGAAAACAGAAGTTCCATTTAAGGTAGAGGAATAAATACAGTAATAAAGAAAAAAAGCTGGATATATTTCATTGATGTACAGTGGAAGTATCTGTATAACAAACTTGCTGGGAAGTCCTTATTTATATAGACACAAGTCTGCTCCAAAGGCTTATGTCCTGTCTTTGATAGCCTATTTTACTCATGAAAACCCATATTTTGCATCATGTGCCATTTTGCTGTAAAATCTCTCAAGAATATATTTACTTTAAGCCACTTTTTACTCTTGAAAACTTCAGTATTAAAAAATACATCTAAGGAGAAAGTAGCACTAGTTACTATGGTTTCCTTTTTAATTTACAGTAAATATCTGTCACCTTGAGGTATAATTTCTCATTGATAAAACAGATAGATAGTTGTCATTTTTTAGTACATAAAATATTAAAGGTAACTTTATGTGTGATCTTTGTAACGTGGATAAATGTTTACTAGCAGCCTTCTAATGGAACTGAGAAAAAAAAAAACAAAACCAAAAACTATCTGGTTCAGAGATCACATCTATATCCTGAAAATATTGTTGCAATGTTATAAATATTTTGGAGACAGAGGAAAGAAGTATTATGCAAGTTCTGTTTACAGGTATTGAGTATGCAGAATACTAATGAGGAATACTATGTGCTCAGGCATTTCAGGAGGTATTTTAATGTTAAACATATTTCTTTGCAGCAATCTGGCATGTCCGTCGGTTACTGTGACTATCATTTGTCACCTACATCACTATCACATCTTTTCTTTCCCTCTTTATCTCTTGTTAATTCTGGTACTTCTAGAGGGGAGAACACATGCACTCTCGTGCTTCACTCAGATTCAGAAAGGCAAACATTCAGAGACAGTACCTAGGTCTTTTCACAGCAGCTTTTATATAGTATACCAGAAGACCCATCTTTCCCTCATTGTAGAATCTACAGCCTTTCTCATACCAGGAAATATTGCTGCATATGAGATGGATGGACTGGTTTTTATATTCTGAACTACAGCAGTCTCCAAGCCCTACAGAGAAGTTTCTCTGCCTTGCTTGAGAAGCTGGAAAGCTCTGTCCCCCTGCAAGCTCTCCCAGCACAGCCAACATGCATGTTTACAGTTACTCTTCTTCGGGCAGCATGAGTAGTCCCTCTGAGGTGGAGGGAGGTGTAGGTTTCTACTTCTTCAGGCTCTTACAACAGGTTGGATCAGCCTAATTCTCCTACCAGTTGGCTCATTGCCCAGAAAAGCTTGTGAAGAGCTGAAAGGGAATGTGTCAATGGTTCCCCACACAGCGTGCAGCTCCACTAAAGGCTTCGCTCCCAGACAGGGCCCTAATAATGTCTGTTTAGGATCGCACCACTCAAGCAAGGCACTCCTGATACTCTTGAATTTGAAAAACACATTTGTGTACATTGATTTAGAAATTACAAAGGAAAAGCAACTCAACAAAATGTTCTTTGAGCACTCTCAATGAGTGTAGATTTTTGAAAATAATTTCTGGTAAAATTACTATTAAGGAAGGTCTCTTTTTCCCAGAAGGTTTTTCATTTCATCAGGCAATTACAAAAGTCAAGGAAATTTGCTACCAAAATCTAAAGTTTTGTGATTAAACAGTGAAGAATCTTCAGTGAGCAGTAGCAAATGCCTCTTTCCACTTGAAAATCCAGTCTCCCTGCATAGCCATTCCAGGCATTCCTTGTGCAGATTACTTCCCATACTTCTTTTTTGCAGCTTAGTTTTACTTTGTGAATTGAATACCTGTCTTGAAATTTTCTGACCGTGAGACATCATTTTGTAGTTTATTTTGTGTTAGATGTCCAGTTGCTTTACTGTGCATGGGTTCTTTACTGGGGGTGTGGGGAGCAAGCTAATCATGAATGTGAATGTATGCCAAGATCAACACAGATGTTAATTCTAGTTTACCTTCACTTGGGCAGTATACATGTAAAATTGAACTTAAAACTGTTAAAATTGTCCATATTAACATACATAAATATTGCACAATAATGCTACAGAAAAAAAGCATGTGATCATGCGTGCTGCTGAAAAAGCAATCACATAGTGGAGTGGAAAAGCACATCAGCCCATCCTGTTGGGGAAGAGGATTGTCCAACAATTGCCACTTTGATGTTCTAGGTCTTTTTATGCCTTCTTATGCTTCTATTATAGTTTTATTAAGACAGACGGATGAGGGTGTTATGAAATAGAATTAGTGGTGAAAAATTTACTAAATGCTACTTCAGTGCTTTACTACTTGATTATGTGAAGCTTTGAAAAGCAATTGTATGATAATAATATGAACAAAGGAAACTGCACGGTGTGCCAACAACATCAATATGCTTCAAGGGTCTTACTAAGATCCTGAAGTATAAATTAGAATGAGGTTTTCCCCTAAGTGTTCACAGTAAATACATTTATTCAAGAAATATACTTTAAGTCTGATAGAAAAGACAGCCTACACAGTATTGAGGAAAACCAGTACAGTAACCAAACATGTTACAGATCAACTCTGTGCTTGTAGAAGTAATTTCCTATTTAATGCAGCTGTAATTTAGTGCACAGATAGCTATGGCCTTGATCCTTAGGAAAAATCAAATTACCAAATTAAATAAAAATATTTCCCAATACAAGCTACGGTGTGGTGTGAAGTTGTACATAAAACAGTGTTTGTTTCCATTTTAAGAACAGAACAGTTTAGGATACCATGGAAAACCTCCCTTTGAGGGCATAGTCTCTGAAGTGGAAATAATGATGCAATTTCAGAGGTGAATGGTGATTGATGTTTGCATATACAAAAAAATATCTCTTGATTAGAAAGGGTTGAACCCATACTCCAGGTGAGGAAGATAAAATAACTGCAACTTGCCGTAACAACAGGGGACATGTATTTCACCGATGGAAAAGAAGATAGGAGGAGAGGATTCACAAAAGGGCTGGGCTGTTTTATAAGATAGATATCTTTTAAGAATGTAATTTAGAAAGTAAATGTAATAAATTTTAGAAAGCACAGCAAAGTACAAGTTTATGTGTTTAAGAACTTAGAAAAATTTCTTCCTTAAGCTTATGTCCATCACTTAAAATGAAAAAGGAAGAGAGAAGCTCAGTAGATTGGTTGCTGTATGACTGTGAACGAACAGTGATGTAACATAGGTGAGAAAAGAGAACGTGCAATCCTAAATTAGTTTTAGAAGGTATTTCCAACAAAAACAGGGCAATATTAATGCCATTTTTAAAAGGGATCTTTGAGACATCATTTGGAATAGTGGAGATAAGCAATCCACCTAATTTCTGGTGCCTTATTAGTATATTAGAAATGCGCTCCACATAGGTTCTGTTGAAAGATTCAGGGTTCTAGTAGTGATGCCCTGGATTTCCATGGAGTGAAGGTATCTCACCTTTTGGCTATGGCTGATAGCTTAGCACATTTGCTATATACCTACAGTGAGGTTGTGTAAATTCTGTATACATTTTTATCATATAGAGGTCCAAGAAGGTTTCATTCAGAGCAGATGCAGAAGCTGAAAGGTTGTGATTGCTCTATGCAGTTTTGGTCAAGAAGCAAACTTTAGGAAGGAAGAAACGTCTATTATACTTCTTAAGAATAGTTTTAAATATGGTAACACATAGCTAAACTAAGCATGAATGAACTGTGGAAAGAAAGCTTTTCCCTATGCAGAGAAAAGAGTTTCTGGAACAGGAACACTGTTCTGGTAGAAGCAGTGGAAGCAAGAGCCACGTCCCACACACACTGTCTTCTTAAAGATAAAAGCTTGCCCAGCTTAGGGATGGAACAACATGAGATGAATTACAATAATAAAAAAACTTTAAAACTCTGAAAGTCTTTTCTAGTCCTGTAGTGCTGTAGGATTTATTGTTGTTGCTCTTTTTTTTTTTTTTTTTTAGGTGGGGAGTCTCTGAGTCCAATAGCAAAATGTTAGGGAACAAAATAATGTGCTAATTTTTCAAGAAGCACATTACAGTGTATGAAAAGATTCATTTTAGAAGGATTTTAATGCCTTCTTAAAATTATAGCATGTACATGAAATGCCTAAAAGGACATGAGAGTTGATTATTTTTTTCAAAAGTCAACTTTTTTTTTGCTGTATATTTATGTCCTGTTTCATGAACAGAAAACACTGAAAACAGATAATAACTGGCATTTAGTAAAATACAGATGACATCCTAAATTCACAATATTTCATCTGTTTAAATTCACTTTCAGTATATGACCATTTTGGATACTTTAATTCTCACTTATTAGGTTACAACAAAAGATAGTGATTTCTATAAGCATAATCTAAGTAGCTGTACCTTTCACATAATTTTATATAGTTTGGATTTTTAAAGCTATTAGATACAAAAATGTATTGACTTCATAATTAGCAGTAAGACATAGAAGACATACCACTGAATTAGTAAATATGGATATTTTTAATTGGAAGGCATTAATTCTAAAATTAATTTGCTTTTCTCAGCAGTAAATACACTGAAACAAGATGCAAAATTTATTTTAAAAACCCAAGCAAACAGTATTTTAAATATTTTTTCTTCCAAAAAGATCCACTCTAATGTTTTAGAGTATTTATAGTGTTGAGATGATTGTCTCATGGTGCCTGAAAATCAAGTGAATTAGTCTAACAGTCCACTTATGAGACCATTATTATTGCAACCATTTTAGGGCCTGGCATGTAATATGACTCAGTAAGTCTCAGAGCCAAGATTAAGAGAGGGTGCTCTTTTCCACATTAAGAAAAGTCATACTAATTTAGCATCTTGCAAAATAGTTTAGTCTAGGAAATTATTTGTTTTGGGTGGGGAATACTTGTATAGAGTACTCGTGAATGAGTATTTAATAATCCTGATTTGACTGAGGTGGTACAGTTTGTATGTGATACTCCAGCCATACCTCTAGAAACAAATAATTACGACTTTGTGTATGATTCTTTAGAATATTTGTAGTTAACAAAAATAAGTGCTGTTTTATCAGCCTTAATCTTTGTAATTAATAATGTCCAGAGAAAGTATTGTATCAGTAGCTGCCAAGACTGATTTCCTAACCCTCTTGGGTTTCAGTAACATTGTCAAGATAAATTGAAATAGTAAAACCTGCCAATTGTGTATAGTCTTTGGGCTGTCAATATGAAATATTTATTGTATTTTGTTTGATTTATCAGATCTTTTGGGTTTTTCACTATAAGTATAGTAAGAGAGAAGTTACTGGAAGTCCTTTTGGAAAGGCTTGACTACTGTAATGGCATAATCTTTAAAATAAATTCTAGTGTAATGAAAACCCACAAAAAAAGATCAGGTAATGCTTTTTTTATATGTGGAATCACTCAGCTTTTTAAAGTGAAAACCCTAAATAATTTTAGTGATAGCAGAATTGGACCCCTTCTTGTAGTTAAGATAGCATCTCATGTATCAGAGACATTGATGCAACACATCAATTATTTCTTAATTAAGCCTCTTGTGAATGTCAAAAAGTTTAGGAGGGACTCATAAACAGGATCCTATTTCAGGGAAGAATCCTTGTTATTTAAGTCATTTTTTTCACCCATTAAACTGTCAACAAGAATTCTAAAAAGGTTTTGAAAACCTTTTTTTTACCTATATTTTCCTTATTTTTTCCTTGGACAGTAAACGTGATTAGCATAGAGCCTTTAGAATGGTACCACAAAAATGGTACAAGAAGTTGTTCTTCCTGTTTTAGTTCTGAGAGATTTAGTGTTGTGATTTTCATTTCATTACATATCAACTTTGTTAGTATTATTATTAATTGTTAATTTAAAATGTGATTTACATAAGAAGGGTATCCTTTGTAGAATCATAATTAGTGTACTTTCTCTCTTAGAGAATAAACAACAAGGAACTGGGTTTTTTTGACAAATACTGGTCTAGACACTTGGCTTGACTAGCAGTCCATGATCACAGAACCATTATTTTTAAACTAGAAATGCATTAGATTACATCCGCAGTATTGATCTCATTGCTAGAATGAAACTTTTATTTTTCATACTTGTTTTTTTCTTACTATTGTAGTTATGAAAGCTTTGTGTTAGAGGTTTGGATCTTCTTGTAATAATAACTGTACAAAATTTTAATGTGAATCTGATTTCCAGAGAGTGTACAGTGCATTTTGGCAACACTAACAGAGTGCAAGAAGGGAAAAAGAATTGCAGAGACACACAGAGACATGCATCATCAACCTACTCATTGAAGTGGGACCGAATAGCAGGCAGCAAGTTTATACTGATACATCTCTGAGTGTATTTCATGCCCAACTGTGTGAGCACAAGGTATAGGTATACATTATTAAAATTTTTCAGAGAATACCAAAATCCATTGGTTCAGATTTTGAATAATACTGTGTAAAGGAGAGGAGATAGGATCCTTACAGATCCCAAGATATGTCTGCTCTTCTGTTATCTCTACAGCTCTTCTAGTTCATCTTTTGTGTTTTATGGCTTCAGAGTTGCCTTTTAGCTACAGTTACAAGTGCTGAGGGTTCATGAAATCTAATTGTTCCCTTGCAGTTCAAGGAGTAAAAGTTGTGAAATGAAGCTAAAAGGATGATCAGGTCTTCAAACAATATATAGCCAAACTCTAAAACAGATCTGTGCTACAAGATGTGGATACTAAACATTTAAATTGGCTCAAGAATTGAGTGAAGACATAAATGGAAGAAAAATCCATCCATACAAAATGCAAATTCCTCGTTTTCATAGTTTCTAAAGCCCCAAATGCTGGGATGTGGGGAGTGGCCTTGGAAACCATCACTATGTTTGTATGCCCATGTGCTCATTTATTCTTCTCTGGGCACTGAGTATTAACTGCTGTTAGGGGCAGCCCACTAGGCTAAATGATCATTTAGTCTAATTCAGTGTGCCATTCTTCTGTTTTTTCAAGCAACATCTAGAAACCAACCATATTTTCCTTCTGAAGACTTGCTTTTGGCCATCCAAGTGAACTTAACTTTCCTGGAAGAAAAATCTGGTTCCACCAAAAAACTTCAAAATTTACAAATCAATAGTTCAGTGGACTTCTCACATCTTTTTTTTACTCATGTTTTGATAAATATATATAACCTTTCCAAGTCCAACCTGTTAAGGAACATTTCTCTTTGTGACACAATACTGACTGACATCAGGATGATGTAGTATGCATTTTCCTAGCCATAATTACTTTGCATTGCTGTAGAAATACTGGATTAATCTGATTATAGTTGTGTCCTCAAGCAATTTCAAGCTACCTAGCCACTTTCTAACACCACAGAGCCAATCAGATGTTTGTCATGTATCATGATTCAGAAGCGATCCAAAAGGAACCTTCCAAAAGGGAACGGATGTACCTGATTTGCCTTGGGAGCAGCTATCTGGCTCTTGGATGAGTTTGTAGCTCTGTAATTACTTTGACTATGTGGGCAATGAAGCCCAGATCTTCATTCCTGGTTACACACAGGGCTGCAATTTGTATGGAAAAATGATCTTCCAAATTTTATGTCTTTAATTCCTATTGAAATAAGCCACAGTCAATAAAAATGAGGAAAAAAAAGTATGGCTATCTTCTGTAGAATGGAGCATTTAAAAAAGAACTTCAACAGAATTTTTAAAGTTAGTTCTATATCAGTCTATCATCTACCATTAAATTGGTGAAAACAACTGTGAAGTACAGTGTTAAGGTTAGGTATAATGGTTAATTTTAATTTTAATGAGGGTATAGCCCAAATACAATCATATATAAAATGTCATTATGCAAATAGGCAAAATAAAAGTCTGAATTACTGACTGCCCTCTTCTGTAATAAGATAAATTTCAGTGCTATAGAAAGTTAAGTAGGTCTGAGCTAAAAGAACATGACAAAGAATAACAGTGTCAGAACATAGACCCAGCTTGAGAGAATATTTAATTTAAAATTTTTACAAAAATAAATCATAGCATAAGTATATTAAATTTCTCAAAATCAATGAATTGTAGTAGAAACAATTGTCAGAATTAGTTTTTATTTAGGAAAACCTTAGGTTCTTTCTAAG
Organism: Caprimulgus europaeus; assembly: GCA_907165065.1. The sequence goes on along the minus strand of OU015528.1, from coordinate 22,861,178 downwards.
CAATACAATTAATAACTTTACAAGGTATATGGGTTGCAAAGTATTTGTTGGTCATGGTTATCTACCGGAAAGGAAGATAGTCACTGAAGCAATTATGGATTTGAAATTCTACAATTAGTTTTTATGCTCAACCCAGTGATTTGTACTTCTTGTTGTACACTAAATGTAACTCACACTAGTAATAAAGCAATTTTTCTTTAAATGTAAAGTAAATTTTCATTAAATATATGTTTCTTTGGTCCAGATACTTAATATCTTTCCAGCAGCTTACTAAGGTGTCAATCAATAGTTGCACACTATTAAAGAGAATGAGGCTGATTTTTAGGTAAGAACTAGACAATAAGAATTCCTAAAATAGCAGCAGAACTGCCAGTATGAGTTGTTTTCTTTTCTGAAGACACGTGCATGTTTTAGAGGATGTTGCCTCACTGCTAGGCTGCCTTGCCTAAAAGATGGCTATTTGATTCTCTCTGGTTGTCATCCCAGGACAGGAGATGAGATAAGAAGTGAAGGAGAAAGACAATTTAAAATCTTTAATATTTATTTCAATAGGCAGCTGAGGCTTTTTTGTTCAGATATTTTGTTTATTTCTGGTACCCTGTTTTACTAATTAAAATATCAGGTATATGGTTTAAAAACTGATTATTCAGTGTAACAGTAAATCTTATTCAGTGTAAAAGTAAATCTTCTGTATTTTTGATCTCACTGAGAACAGTTGTATCCCCTTTGCTTTTCTGACAAAAACAGCAAAGAAGTTGTGCTATTAATGAAATGGGAATTAAAAATATTTTGGGTTTCTTTTTTTCCTAAGACCACTATCTATGTGTCTCCCCTCTGAGACATCCAAGAGAGGAAAAACTATTTGATAAGGCTATGATAAAATAGTTCACCTTAAGTGTAAAACATGTATGAAAGCTTAGGATATGATCTTACTCCTAGGGAGCAATTTATTATTTACATCTCTTACATTGAGACTAATTTTAGATAAAAGATTGTGATAATTTTTCCACTGATAACTCTCCCTAGTGTAGTCATCTGCCCCCCTCTTCTTTTGATAAGAGTGTTTATGTGAAAAAAACAGGAAAGGAACTGAAGACCTCATTGGGAAGAATGGCTGCTTTTATAACTTCAGTGCAAAAATGTGCATATGGAAACTCCACAGTGATTACTTTCAAGAATATTCTGAGTTTAAAAAAGGCAGTACAACTTTGCATTTGAAATGAGGATGTGTGAGCAAATTGATGTATGTATCATGTATCATTTGGCGTATGTATCATGTTTTAATCTAGCATTAAAAGATTCTCAGTATGTTGGGCATGTCATGCAGCTTCTGCATGTTATTATATTGGCAGAATTATTTTAAAATATATTTGATGAGATCTTTGTCTCTTATTTTTTATTTGTTCTTTAGCAGAATCTTGGTTTCTAGTAATGTTTAACATCAGCAAGTGATGTTGTTCCAAAAGCAGGTATTACTGATGCACAAAACTTGGTATCTAGATGTATAAATATTAGTCGAAATGTCTGTCTGGTTGGATAGGACTACAGCAACAGTGAATACTTGCACTTTCTTCTGCTACATCAGCACAGGGAGTTTGTGAGTCGTCTGACTCACAGAAACACAGAATCACACAACGTTAGGGATTGGAAGGGACCTTGAAAGATCATCTAGTCCAATCCCCCTGCCAGAGCAGGAACGCCTAAATGAGATCACACAGCAAGGTGTCCAGGTGGGTTTTGAATGTCTCCAGAGAAGGAGACTCCACAACCTCCCTGGGCAGCCTGTTCCAGTGCTTTGTCACCCTGACTCAACTTTAGGGATGTTTCTTAGTGTGCTTTATAACATGCTCAGCAAAGGCTGCTGGAGTATGTCATCCAGTCAACCTTTATAGGTTGTTAAAATAATGTTAAAATACAGATTTTTTTATTATTATTTCTTTTTAGCCTGGAGAGGCTAAATATTTGGTGGAAGAAAGAAATAGGAAGAAATTTCTGAGTCCAGAATCCTGCTAAGTCACCCCCTAGGAAGTGCCAGACAGCTATATCAAAATGAATGATTCCCAAGAGTTATGATCAGTTATTTGATCATGGATCTGAGGCCAAAAGGATGGCCAATCCTAAATCTTTCTTCTGAAGCATAGAAGGAGCCTCCCTTACTTTTAGTAAAACCATCAGTTTACAGTTTGTAGACAACACTCTAGATAGCACATGTCCCCAGCTCTGTAATGGATTGTTGTTTTTCTTGTGGAGGCTGCGGAAAGAAGAGCCTTGGGGTCTGTGTTTGTGCTTCTGATTATTAACTGAATAAGATTTTAGCATTAGCATTAGTATTTAACCTTTTGCATTTGGCATTATCCTTCATGATCATCATGGTATCAGACACTTGTGATGTGTTCAGTCATTTCTCACAAGTGCTGCCTTTCCCTCATCTTTCTCCTGGTTTGCATGAGATTAATGTTACAGAACAGGGCCTAATGGCGGTCAGAATGCATAGGAGGAAAGTCAGTGTATTAAATTTCTCAGTTATTTCTTGTTTGTATATGAAAAAAGGAGTGACATACATGTAGGAAGAATGTTTCATTACTGTGAACTGTCATTTTGAGTTACCAGTCAACTGTTGGGTTTTTTTTCCTTTTATGTTGCTGGTACAAAACATGGAGTTTTCTGAAAAATGGAAAGCACTGAATTTGAAAGAAAGTAAAGTAGTGACCATTCAGTCTTGTTTTGCTAAGAACATAGGAATTTCAATGGCAGACTTTTATTGTACTGTGTGCTGACTGCACATGTTTTTAACATACTTCACAGGAGCTGTATCTAGTGCAATAAGATGTAAAATGTCACTTTTCTATGTGTTATCTAGTCATGAAAATTAAATGCTCATTGTTACAGGAAACTTGGTAAAAAAAAGAAAAACAACAACCAAAACAAAAAGAATTTTAGCCTCTGTATGTTATCTCTGATGAATATAAATTGTCCAACCTGAAAGCCTTTTTTTGTGGGTTCATGTAAATTCAAAGCAAACACAAACAGAGTGAAACAAAAACTTGATGGAAAGGGTTAGTGTGCTTACATGACTCGGTGGCTTATTCAGATTATGTGGTGTGGTTTGTTCTGCAGCTGCTTCAAATTAAGAACAGGTGTAGAAGGCAGATTATGCAAATACTCATATTAATGTAATTTTCAAATTGGTGTGTTTATCATTGTGCCTTTAAAGAGCAGACCATACTCTTATTTTACATGTAAATTAGCTTTATTCTTGAGAGCTACTATTGGATAATGATCTTATAAATGAGAAATTTCTAGCGTATGGTGAAACATTTCTAAAATGTGACATTTTCTTGTGTAGCAATTTATTTTATATATAGTATAAATGTGATCTGATTTTCTCTTCTTTAGAAAAATGTAGCTATGATACAGTTTTAAAATCTAGCTTGTTTGACTACTGAAATAAAATTTCTTTAATTTTTCTTTTTGAGTTCTTGAAACCTTTTAGTAGGACAACTTTGGATCTCCTTCAACAATTTACTGTTTATTTACAAACCTTCATAGACCGTATGCCTCATTTGCTTTAAATCTTGAAGAAGTACACTTTGGAGGGAAAATGTGTTTGTTTAAGATTGATTTTTTTACTTTTGAAGACATACTCTATTTAAACAATCATAAACTGAGTATGAGTTAAATATATATTTTTTAACATTATTTACCTCATGTTCCTAGTATGCATAGTTTTAGCTATGATACAGTTTTAAAATCTAGCTTGTTTGACTACTGAAATAAAATTTCTTTAATTTTTCTTTTTGAGTTCTTGAAACCTTTTAGTAGGACAACTTTGGATCTCCTTCAACAATTTACTGTTTATTTACAAACCTTCATAGACCGTATGCCTCATTTGCTTTAAATCTTGAAGAAGTACACTTTGGAGGGAAAATGTGTTTGTTTAAGATTGATTTTTTTACTTTTGAAGACATACTCTATTTAAACAATCATAAACTGAGTATGAGTTAAATATATATTTTTTAACATTATTTACCTCATGTTCCTAGTATGCATAGTTTTATTAATGAATATCTGAGCTTTGAGATATTTTTAGATCAGAGAGATTTGGTATCAAAGGATGTCCAAAATTAAAAAATGATGGGAACTTTTTATTTTCTTCAATTTTAAGAGTTATTTTATAATATGGATCTAGTTAATGAAAGTTGCCCAGTATAAAAAAAAAATCACTGAGCACTGTGAGTCTATGTTTTAGTGTCTCTTCTTACTTCTTTTCCACATGTCCTTGATTAATAATAATTTAAAATCTGTTAAAAGAAAATACTAGGTATTACTTTTTAATACATATATATGTATCCATATACAGGCTTGTATATGCTGTCAGTGAGGTAGGTTGAATATTTGAAACTGGGCTTTATGCACTGTGAGGAATGCTTTTTGCTGGGAATCTGGACCAAACATTGAGAAAATCCCTGGTCCACAGGAAGCAGAAGCAAGCAAGATTAGGACAAGGTCTTTCTGCTTTTCTGCTTCCCACAGCCTTGCCACAGGTGGCCTGTACTATTTGTTTTCAAGAACAAAAAGAAAATCCTGTTTTGCTTTTGTATGCCTTCCAGGAAAAAAGTGAAAACTGTAATTACTGAGGTCAGTGTAGCACCCAACAGCATAGGATTTCTTCCTATTCTTTATCCTCAAAACTCAACTGGTACCTCCATGAGAACAACCTAAAAGGTGTGAGCAAGAGGTTTAAAGAAGACAGCTATTAATTCATTAGAATAATTTTTCTCCCAATCATCCTTCAATAAGGAACAGAAGGGCAGCAACTCTATTTTTAAGATGTAGCTTCATCCTTTAGCAAATTATTTAAGATTGTATTGATTTCCATGGTGCTTATTTTAACTGGTGTTTGCTTTACAGCCTGTTAGCTACCTATAAAATCTTTCATTCAGTTATTAGCACATTCTTAATGGAATGAAAACTATTTAAGAAAGAAAAGACTGGCAGAAACTTCATTATATAACTGAAGATGATAAAGCTTTTCTTTAGGGTTAGCCTGACCATATCACTTTACAGTACAGCCATCAACCAGATAAAATGGCAATCTCTTTTTCCAATCAATTTGAATTATATGCATCATTTCAGTAGGATGTTTTTGTGGGGTTAATTATCTTTGCGTATAGAAAAGATTTTACTTCGACTTGACTAGTTGTCATTGGATATGTTTGCATGCAGAAATGTCAGTCAAAGCTATATAATATAGCTACTTTCCAGTATCATTTAGAACTCACCATAGTTATGCTTTCTGTGTCAGAAATAAATTAGATGCAACATGGAGGTACAATTCTGTAACCTTTAGCAACACTGCTTTAAAATAGCTAGGAATCTGGACCAAGCTATCTTCACTCTGTTAAACTTCTCACAGACTTCTATAGGAAGACTTTTGAGGTTTGGAAAAAAAAAAAAAGCCTGAAAAATGAGCAAGTAAGAGCAGATAAAAAGAAAAAAAAAGCCTTCTAGTCACGCTTATCACTGATCCCTTTTTAACATTTTTTATACTGTGTAGTTGACACTTGCAGTTGTTTCTTAATTTTTTTTTGTCATTGTTTTGGACTAGTAATTACTTTTACATTATTTTGTTAAGGGTATGGCTCTTCTGACCACAAGTTCTGGAAAATAATTAAGGAATTTGGACAGATGAGTTTTTAATAAGCCTTTTTGAGTTATTCATGGACTAGGAGAATATTTCTGCTCCAATGCCTTGGTCTTGCTTCCACAGGGTGTTCCAGAGGTGGATGGATTACAGCCATGCATGTGCCTTTGCACTCTAGTTTTGTTGCCTAACTTTATGGGAGCAAGCCTGAATAACCAACCTCACTTCTGCTATTACAAGAGGAGTTAATTTAGTTTTTCAAATAGGACAGGCAGAATTCTTGCATATTTGTATCCCTGTTCCTCTCTATAAGGCAGCTGTGAACTTGATGTAAAATATATTGATTTCAAATAAAAGGTTTTTTTTTTTACTTGAAATAAATATTAAAAAACCCCACAAACAACTACTTCAGTAGTGTTTATTATCTTTAACATATACAAATTTAACGCAGCATTTCTGTGTGGAGTACCACCAATTTCCTGGGCCACAGGGAAAATTATGTAAGTAAATAAGACTGGATCTGAGCATGCTTGCATCTCATTTATACCATAGTATTCTCCTAAGTCAGAACAATTGCTGTTTACGTGCACAGGCTGTGATGTATGTTTTCTCTTGGATACAAATTTTGATTTGGGGAATGGAGGAGGTTTTGCTTTTTGAGATTGGTATTAGCTAGAGACAAAACATAAGTTGAGGTGCACAGATACTAGTAGTTGCATCAACTTCTCTATTAACATTTAATTAGTATTACTCACACATGCAGAATTAAATCAGTCACTGAGCTGGAGTCAGGAAGAATCTGATGCCTGGCTTAGACTGGCAAGGGTACTTTGGGGTCTTATGCCTTCCTCTGCAGTCAAAAATACTCCATCCACTCATGTAACCTTTTAATACTACTAAACAGATTTTCTGATACTGCTGAGAATAACCTAGCAAAAGAGACATTAGTGACTCTTCTGATTACTTTTGCACTCTTCTTGTAGTGTGTCATAGCTGTGATCCTCGATGAAAGTCTATCAGTTGAAATAATGTCTTAGGAAATGTGAAAAGGACATTTTATGGGCCCTTCTGCAGTATATCTTCATTGCCTTGAATTAGGGAACTAGACATCATGACAGCATTAATCTAACATTCCTAAGGAGAAATTCAATTTTGAATGCCTGAAAAATAAACTGTAGGCATAATCAGTTGATTAAAATTAAAAGAAAAGATGTAGTGCAAAGTCCAGACAACTTATTATATAGTTTTTATTGGTCATTTGTTGTACCTTATGGAAGTCTGCTGATTATAAGATGTGCAGCGTGCATTCATATGTATAGGTATGTATGAACAGATTTTATTTCTTTCTGGAATGACAACATAGGTGTTTTCACTTTCCTTAGTGTTTATTTTCTTTAACAATTCAGAAGATAAGATTTGTGATTTTGGTTATGTGGGAGATGTTATTTTCATTCAGTTACAGGCTTTTCCTGTGCCTATATTCAGTCAAAATCTCCTTTTTATGTCTTATTAAGGGATCACTATCTTATAATCCTTTTATCCACTTGTGATAAGGTATTTGCATTGCTACTCTTTTTCAGTAAAGGAAGAAAAAAAACACTTTTAAAAAAGCAATCTGTCTTTGCCAAAGCTCAGGCCACTGTCAACCCAGGCATTAGTCAGCGAAATAGCTTGTATAGCAAAAGTCTCTTGTCCATTTTCTCTTCTCTGCTCAGCAGTAGGAGCTCTAAATCGAGAAATTTGAAATTGTAATTACAAATCAATGTGCTATGGGACTTTGCCTACAATTCAGTGGCTAAGCTGAACCATCTATTGTGTTACCTCATAAAAAGTATGCTTGATGTTACAGTACAAAATGTTGCTATTTCAGGAACTTGAAAGTTGAACATAGAATCACAGATTTTTTATTTTAAATGTACTTTCTCCAAAGAAAGCATGTTTCTTTATTGCTTTTTTTTTCTTTCTCTCTATTCAAAAATCTAATTTTAGGGCCAGATTTTCAGTTGAGTTGAGCACCCAGGACTCCATTAACATCATTGTAAACTGCAGCTGCTCAACACTTCTACAGATTAGACTCTTAACTGTTTAGGAAAATTCAGAGCTTCAAACTAGTCTCAGCAAAATATATTTTTCTGTACAGGCATCATAAGATTTTGTTCTTCTTTATCGGATATTATTTGTCTTTTCCTAGATGAGCAACTAAGATTTTTTTTTTTCATTTGAGTTGTGTACTAACAATTAAGTAACAATTTTTTAAGAGGAAGTGAATACTTTTTCCATACACCACACACCTAAAATTGTGTGGTGTGTTTTGATTTTAACCAAAGTTACAGCTGCAGAGCTGTAAAACAGTCAGTTTCCCTTATTATGACTAGTTCTACAACTTGTACTGTTTTAAATTGCCTGCAATTAGCATATTTCAACCTTATTTTTAGGTTTAAATTGCAGTGTGAGAGTGTACTCTCCTCTTAGCTAATTAGTGCTATCAAGGAACAGTAGGTTACCTCATTAGTACCATGTGCATTTAATTAAAGAAGAGAAAATTGGAGTTAACCTCATAGTTAATATTTTCACAGAGTGCTACAATGCCAACACCTTCAATTGGAGTCACACCCCTGTGTATCTTAATTATTCACTGGTGCCAAATAAGGTTAGCAAGGATACCACCATGCTGTTGACAAAATTATTTAGATGGAAATTTGTTTTCTGGTTCCTTATTTGAAATTCCAGTTAGAGCAGATTATTTTATTTGGATACATTGGGGTGAGAATATATTTTTATCATCTTCCTACCCTCTCTTTTATGTTCACACCCAAACCTAGAAAAGGCCAAGAATGCATGAATCACTTAATCTCAGGCAAGCAGTCTGTGATCCTCATCCTTACTTTGTGAGTATTGTAGCAATCTGGACATAACTGTTTTATTTTGGCTACCAGTATTGTAGAAACCAGTGCAGTTATACCATGCCTATGGAAAGCATTATACACAAATAGGACCAGAGTACAACTATCTTCCCTTTGTAAATGTGCTCAGAATTTCTTCTAGCTTGCTTTGCTTTAAATCTTTTCCACCATGCATGCAGACAGTGAGGGAATGCTCCTTCATATACTTCTAGAAGGCATGATCTAATATAGATCTAACATAGAGCTTTGTGTTTCAACTTGGTATTGGAATGGTAGCATGGTTTGCTGGATGCCTAGAACACAATTTCCTCAAAGCATCTCCATGTAGTGTTGATTTAACAAGCTCTTGAGATATACTTAATTTTAAACATACAAATATTCCCATTACTGGTGTAAAGGGGATTTAAGTGTGTCCTGGAATGTTTTGTCAAATAAAGATCATCCTATTTTTCGCTTTGCTTGTCCACAGCTGAATGGCTCATCTCTCACAGAGTCAGGTACTCTCTAAGTGTGTTTATCTTTTCTATTTTGTTGTCCAGTGCTGCTAATAAGACAAATAATTTTGAGCAAGTTGTCTCTGTGGCTCAGTTTTCCCATCTGTAAAATGGAAATATCAATATTTCATGCATTAAGGTGATTTAAGTGCATATTACTTTTTGCGCAATACTTAAATACCATACCACTTTGTACAAGAGGGTATCACTGCCAAATCAACTTTGCATTAAGTATATTTAGTGATTAGATCTGTGGGATCATAATTGAATCCTTGAAGGAGGAGGGGGTTTTAAATTTATTTACAGAACTCATTGTAATAAATCACATACTTTTCTGTCTGTTCTTTCAGATTATTTTGCTCGGGTGCTTACACTGGCACATGGGCGCTTTAAATAGCCACTTTACAAGCTTACTTATAACCAACCACTTTGACATTTAGCACTGTTGTTCAAATTAAAATAATGGCTGATCTATTTATTTATTTATTTATATTTTACATTGAAGTAGAAAAAGGAGTCTTCAAACATTGTGCCTTTCCCATATTAGCTTTCCAAACTGCTGGTCCTTCAGGATCTATAATAAGTTGAAAGGAATCTGCTGGATTGAATGGCAGGGTGGAACTCTGAGGTCAGTCAGTTTGACAATTGGATGAAGTATCCATGTGGAAATAACTGACCTCAGTATTCTCTTACCTAACTAGTAGGGTATTGTGTTTTATACATAGCTACTAGAATGTGGAATTATAGAGCGGATCAATTTATAATTTTTTTCTAATCTAAATAAGGATTATTATTTTTTTTATATATATGATACCCTCTTTAACTGTAAAGATGCATTTAGAAAGGAATCAAGCAACTTTGTTTTCTAAGTTAGGACATGTAAGGAAGATTTCAGATTGCCAAAGAAGAAAAAAATTGCAGAAATAAAAGAACAATGATTATCAGTCCTCCATATGTTTTTGAAGAAAATTGTGCGAAAACATGGAATCTGTGCAAGCCTATGGCCTGGCTTCAACCTCTTTCTGTGTATAATGGGATATGAAAAGGAACTGGTTTAATTTGTGCTGCAGAAAAACTGCATCTCAAATTACAGCCCTTGGTGATATCATCATGATCGTGGAAAGATCTCACCCAGCTCTATCAAGAATAACCAGGTAATAAAGACAAGGTCTACATGGTGAATATGCAAAAGCTCAGGTTTGGTTTTCGTTTAATGCTTCCAAGTCTCAGCAGATCTAGTGGCAGGACCTTCTTATAAACATGGAATCATAGAGTCATAGAATTGTTTTGGTTGGAAAGACCTTTAAGATCATTGAGTCCAACCATAAACTTAACACTACAAATTCCACCTCTAAACCATGTCCCTAAGCACCACATCTGTATGTCTTTTAAATACCTCCAGGGATGGGGACTCCTCCACTTCCGTGGACAGTGTATTTCCAGTGCTTGACAACCCTTACAGTTGAAGAAATTTTTCCTAATATCCAATCCAAACCTTCCCTGCCTCAACTTGAAGCCATTTCTTCTTATTCTGTCACTTGTTACTTGGGAGAAGAGACTGAAACCCACCTGGCTGCAACCTCCTTGCAGGTAGTTGTAGAGAGCAGTAAGATCTCCCCTCAGCCTCCTTTTCTTCAGACTCAATAACTCCAGTTCCCTCAGCTGCTCTGCATAAGACTTGTGTTCTAGACCCTTCACCAGCTTCGTTGCCCTTCTCTGGACACCCAAACGTCCATACAAATATGTAAAGCACAGATCGAACTATTAAGGATATAATTTTATATACTCATTTCCAAAGCCCGGATTTGTGTAAAAAGCATCTTGTGCAGAGCAACTTTTCAGATAATCCAAATCATTTATTGTAGCATCATTGATGGACTGCTACTAGCTTGATGTTCCTATATGTGAAAATATTTGATAGAGTTAGAGCTTTTATGGGTTAATCATTACCCTTAAGTGAAATAAAAATACTTATTTGAACACATTTTCTATATGCAATGCAGTTTGATATAAATTTATTGTCCAATATTGCTATTAATTATAATTATTTGCTACATTCTTTATTTCCTAGCCTTGCAATCTTTTTATTTTTCAGTGCTCCCTAATGAACACAATAGTAGGGCCACTCTTCTCTTCTCTTCTCTTCTCTTCTCTTCTCTTCTCTTCTCTTCTCTTCTCTTCTCTTCTCTTCTCTTCTCTTCTCTTCTCTTCTCTTCTCTTCTCTTCTCTTCTCTTCTCTTCTCTTCTCTTCTCTTCTCTTCTCTTCTCTTCTCTTCTCTTCTCTTCTCTTCTCTTCTCTTCTCTTCTTCTCTGTTCCTATAGCTGCTGTTATTCAAATATGGGCTTTGATAGTGTAGTGTTCCAGGGAATGCATTATTTATTTTACTGGACCTAGTCGCTTTGGCACAGTTTGAACTAACAAAATATAAAGTAAACAACTTGTGTTTTTCCAGGGAAAATGACTGATAATAAGGGGGAAAACATTTATGATTTGGTCAATATTCTTCAAGTGTATTAAAGAGATGAGAAAGAAGTATTGCAAGATCAAAATATCACAAGCCATATGTTTATATAAAATATACTATACTTTATGTCAGCTTGTGCAAGGGAAGGACATATGACGTAACTGTAAAATTATCATTTCTTCTGTGTGTTTTATTCTGTTTCCCTGTGTTCCTACTGAGCTGAGGGTGTCTCTTCCTCTTGGATTTTCTTTGCTATATTAAGTTTCTGAAAAGGAAAAATATTTAAAAAAAAATCACTCTTCACTTCTACAAAATTTAATTTACAATTGCATAAAGAAAATTACTGTAGTTTTGGCAGCCAAGCATTTCAGCATATCCCTAGAAATGTACAAAGGGAAGAATGATTATCAGTCCTGAATTGTGGATTACGAGGATCATACTACACAGAGTACTGTCTGAAAGTAGCAATTTAATAAAAATTGTAGATGTTTATGTGAAGAATGTCTCTGAGGTTAAAAATAAAATATGGTAGAATTTTTTTTGCTTATTATTTGGTAAAAGGTTTGCCTAGAGATGTTTTTCTCATTAATGAATGTTAGAAGTAGCTTCATTAGGAGTTTTGGAGACATCCATTCTTAAGTACAGTTTTACTTTTGTTAGTTTCACTTGAAAAGGGAAATCCTTTACAGAAGGAAAATTCTTGTTTTGCAGTGCACAAAAATGTGAGAAAAATGTACACTAAATTTCCTTCAATGTGTCTGTTACAAAGCACAAGTAAAGACAATTCAGGAAGTGCCATTTCAGCTTTGACATCTGCAACTCAAGTGAGTTGTGATATGACATGAAGAGAGACACCTTTCAACAATTTGTAGTGTGTGTGTTCTTGTCCTATAAACTTAGGTAATACTTTTGCAGAAGAACCTCAAGCAAACCTTTTACTGGACATAATCAGCACAGATTTTTTATAATTCTGCCTCTTTAAAAACAGGGAAGACATAGTGCATTATTTCAAATGTCACCTCTGTGTTAGCTCACAGTATATCCCAGGTATGAAAATTAAGATAGAGTATCACACTGTGTGTAAGATTTTTTCAGTATTTTATTTTGTATCGGTGCAGTATTTGAAAATAGTTACCCTGAACAGCCAGCTCCAGCACAGACTGCAACAATGAAGAATTCAGTGGAGTGCTTTTCCAGAGGCATTCTTAAAATTGGCACTTGAAGGCAAAGTGATTTCTCTCAAAATGCACCTTATTGTCAGCAAGGTATTTTATATCAAGCAAGTTTCATCAGTTTGTAACATCTCAAGCTTATGTCTGTATCCAATAGGAAAAAAATCTTTACTGTTTTGATTTTTCGTATATAGCTACATCAATTTGATTATTGGAACCTTAGCTAAAAATATATTTCCTAAATCATTACTAACTTTTCTACTTTTTTTTTTTTCTTCCTTCCTAATTGTAATAGAAGTCTGAATATATTACAGTTAGTTTGCGTTCTTTTTTCCTTTTAGTCTCTGTGAATACTAATGAATGAATAGAAGCTGATTAAGGAGGAACATTCGGTATGTTACTGATAGGACATATCTATAGATTACCTGTGAGATATCTGTAGACTACCTACTGCATCATATTCTCATATAAATTAACTTTTTTTTTTTTTACTTGACAGTATCAGCTCTAAATAGGAATCCATAGCCACACTTGTAAGTCTCTAAGGGACAATCTTTGATTTTGCAGCATTATAATAAGGTACTTAATTTTAAACAAAAAATACAGATTAATATATATACACATGCACAGATAAGCATATTCTATGCCCTGTATAGCTATATCTTGGGCAGTTTTAGCAGTATATTAGCAGTTCCTTAAGTTTTCGGCTCACACTAGAGCAGCACTAGGTATTCCCCAGGTGGGGAACATCCCTGGAACTATGCAGGCCACCATCAGTGCAAGCATGTAAGGGCGCTGAAGTGTCAGTTTACCCCATCTTCTCCTGGCTGTTGGTGGAGTGGCCACTTGCATTAATGTCTGACTAAATCCTCGTGGGATACAAACTCAGAAAGTGAGCCACACGCCTTAGTGTTATTGATCACATAATACAAATTACTAAAACAGAAGTAATCTCCAATATACAGTGAAAAGAGCAAATGGCACTTGGTTGTTCTAAAATTGTAAAATATTCGTAAGGAGTATTATATATTTAATATAATGCTGGTTCTTATGAACATTAGATTTCATCTGCTGTTAATTTTTATAGTTCTTCTGGATGAAACTCAATAGTTTGTTTTTGCTTTGTTTCAATATAAGATAAATCAGTTACTTATACGTAATTTAAACTGACTAAACATAATAATGTACTCTTTGCTCAGTTAATATTCAGTTTTGTGTTTACTTAAAAGCATATTGTTGATCAAACTGATAGCTAATACAATACACATAGGAGAATTGTGTTGAGTCACATGCCTCTTGTGGACTTTGATGGGAGTATTATCGCTATATCTCCATTTATTGTTTTGAAAGGGTTCCCCATAGAGTTAAGAAAGCCAGTATATTTAGGTGATAGTAGGCTGTAAATATAAGTTATTTTCTAATAGCTGGTTTAAAATGCTAGCTAAAACATTAAAATATTTTAATTACAAAATAAGTGATGATTGTTAAAATAAAAGAATTTCTAATAACATCCTTGAATGACCTACCTCTGCAACTCTTTTTGATAAATTATGCTCCTTTGTACTAATCAAGGGTGTTATCATTTAAGTTCAAATCATAATGCCTAAGTTGGAAGATTAAATGAAAACAGTATTAATCAGAAAAAGTCTACTGACTAAACTATACAGAATGCAGTATTTTTCCTAGTGATTCTGTGAATCACATATTCTTTAACATCTTCAGCACCTATTTTAATTACCAAGAATTACATTGGTTTTTAGGTTTAGACAGAAAGCATAGAAGTTAGGGTTTAGTATTAATTCTTCTTTTCTTTTTTTGATCATTCTTGGAATGCTTTAGGACCATTTGAAGTTTTATTTACAATTTCCTCTGAAATTAGCTCTGCTTTTCTCTGTAGACGCATCTTACATTAACTCTCTCCTGTATGCTTAACACTCTCATCAACTTTGCCATGGGCTTTGTTGAGCCGTGAGTTATCAGTTGGTATTTTTTGTTCCTTTGGACCCATTTCCAGCATTATTTGTGAATTCTTAATATTTCTGAGTACAATATGTCAGTCACAAATAAAAAAAACAGTGCCAAAAATCTAACAATATGACTGGATTTCTGCTTATAATGTTCCCACATTTAATTTTAGCAACATTAGAATAGCTTTGGTGTAGTGCTGGAAAATATCAAGCAAATAAGTAGGTTATGTCTAGAGTAGTTGTATGTACTTCAAATGTTATCAGATGTCATTGGCAAAAAAAATAGGTACACATTGCTCTAGACTCTACAAAAATGTGTAATTCAGTTCCTGATCTTAACAGTTTCTGGATCTTAACAGTTTTTATATTTCTCGACCACTAAGCAGAATGCTAATAATCTGACAGGCATTTAAAGACGTGTTTACACAAAAGTGAAAGTTGTTAGGTTGCATTAAATACCTTGCCATCTCCATAATCCAAATGCCATGCATCAGTAACTATTCTGGGGACATTTAAATGTTTTTTTCTTGTAGACAGTGTTGGTAAAAGAATTCTCTTCTGTAATTGCAAAAGGGAACTTTAGCTTCAAGGATCACTGTCAGCTTCTGTTGTCTGTTGAGAAGCTAACACATCATACTGAGCCATTGGCAAGAACAATACTTGGTCTTTTTTCATGCATAATCTGGACATAAATTGTAACTCAAGGTGAGTTTTCATAGCAATTGTCCAAGGACAGACTCTTGGATACAGCAGGTTCTCTCACTTTTTATCAGTCACCTCTTGAGCTGAGCTGACAGTGCCACTAATAGCAACAGATTTTGTCTACTGTACCGTTATGTTGGAATTTTTTTATTTTCAAAAAATTTAAATTACTTCTATCATGAAAAGAGAACTGACACAAAAAGGTACATGAAAAAAAAAGTTATTTCGTGATAGAAGCTGACGAATTTAATAAAAACATCATAGTTGAAGCTGCTGCTTTCTTTCATTGACTTCTTTTGCTCAGCCATTCACTCATACCCTTAGCCAGTTTGTGAGCTCAGTAGGTATGCTGTTCTCAATAATTGTAGGGAGTTTCTCTTCTCCCAGTTCCATCCTACACTTTCCTGGTTTTCTTTTTATCCTTCTAATTGCTCCTTTGCCATTTTTTTCAGAGGATCTTTATTGTAGATAATCTAAATGAGAAACCTAATCATCATCTTTATGATTTGTACTTCAGATACCATTTCCTCTATTAAAAAAACCCCAGCAACAACAAAAAACCCCAAACATAAAACTCATCCCATCTTCCTGATACCAACGTGTGGATGCTTAGACATCAACTTAAAGAACAACAGGAATAATCTTTCCTCTCTCACCCCTTCTCCATCACTGTCAATGGTAGCAGCTTGTTGGTTGTCTTAAGCTTCGAACATAAACACCATCTTGAATGTGGATATTTTTCTTATTCCTCACATCCATACTAAGGTACTTCCATACTTCTTTTTAAGCTGTGAGCTGAGCTGAAACTCTCATGCAAGTTCTTCACATTTCAGTTACTTCAACTGGCCTCTTTTCAGCACATGACAAATGTCATCTTGTCTCATTGCTGCCACTGTTCCGCACAGATTATTTTCCTAACATCTCTGTGTCTTTCCCCAGTTCTCCTTCAAAGCATCAAATACAGGCAGTTTGTTTTCAGTTTTATAATCCTTCACAGACTGACTTCATGATACCCATTATTCCTCATAATGTTAAAAAAAAAAAACCCGAGCCATTAATTTCCTACTTTCAGATATTCAGATAAGCCCTATTGTACTTCCTCCTGTGCTGTCTGTAATGATTGTGAGGTACCTCATTATCCTCCTCCAAGTCAGTCATTCAGACTTCTCCAGTCTATGTATAGAAAGCTTAGGCACGTATATTGCCTACTATCATGACAGGTATTTCCTATCAGACTGTCACTGTTGTCTCTTGTCTTACACAGACAGTCATTTTATTCTGTGTCTGTACAATGCCTACAGTGTGGTCCTGGTCAGCAGCACGGGAGCCTTCATACAGGTGCAGTAATTCCCATGCTACTGCTGCTGCTGCCGTTTCCAAGGCTTTCATTGCCTGTGTGACTTACCATGTGCATTGAAGTGCTTCGTTCTAACAGGATAAAATATGACCTTATAATTAATTTTTCTGCATTACTGATTCAATTGGAAGTTTTTGGTGGTCTGACCTTTCTGGCGGACAAATCATGCTCTTCTTCTCAAAGTTTACTGAAATCACAGAGTACACACATCTCTATTGCATCTATTAAGAAGACTCCTGTATTTTCAATCTACAAGAAATATTTGTAAATATCTCAAAAATTAAATATGTTTTTAAAGTAAGACCAAGAGATGTAATTCAAAAGGACATTCAAAAAGCCTGTGGCACAGTCCTTCAGAAGTGATTATTAAGAAAATTGAATAGTTCTGTGTGAAAGTTAGAGTTCTATTGTAAGTTAGAAAGAAACAAGTTAAGAGACAAAAGTTAAGACAAGTTAAGAAGATAGAGTAGGAGTAAATTGTCAGTTTTCAGCATAATGAGCTGGAAATGGGCTGAAGGATATCCCATGTGTCAAAATTTAAGGATGACCCAAAAACTTATTTAGCCCTTATCAAGATTAGAGATGACTTTGTGGCACTCCAGAGAAATGTAGAATGGTAAGTAAGTGAATGCCAAGGTGGTAGAAGAAAGACAGTATTCATTAATATGATACATATTGAAGAAGTAATTTAACTGCTTGCACTGGTAATGTAACAGATTGTTAAAAATTAAGTATAATCACAATGTGGGAGAGGAAACAAGTTGTATCTTCTTAAACAGGCACATTGTTCCTCAGTCTACAATTAAATGGAAACAAGGAAACAATCCATGTTTTATAAAAACTGAGAAGTGTGCTAAACAAAAATATTATAATACCATTTTATTTTTATATATGATCTCATGATATTATACTGAATATAGGATGTTTCATTTTCATATAAAAATACCATTCAGTAGCCTGCAGAAGGATCATTTATTTTTTGCCCTCTCTTCACAGATACTTCTGTCATACAGTCCAACTATTTCAGACCGTGCATGGTGTCTGTATGTAACTCCTAGCAAAGCTGTACTTTGAAAATTACAGGGGAGTGTGCTTTCACCCCATTTATCTGTGTGAGAGTCTGCTGTATATAATAGTTTTTATCTGAGCTATTATTTCAAAAACAGGGTAATCATTTTTCTATATAAAATATATTCCAATTATAAATGTGTCTAAAAAATATTAGCAGAAATTCTAATATTAATAGTAGGGTTTTCTTAGTTGAGAAAAAAAATGCATTTGATGTGTGAAATTTCTTTACTCCCTAAATCCTGATCAGATAGAAAAAACCTGTAATTTGAAAAACTGATGGAGTTTTGTTTCCTAAAGGTCATGATATCAGTTGATTTACCCAAATCAGTTACCCAAACTACACTAGAACTGTCTTTGTACACATAAGTGAATCATCTTTTATATATATATGCACATTCTTGTGAACTTTCTGCAGAGGCTTTTAATATTTAACTTAGTTGTATAGTGCTTTGTTCTGCTTTATACTCAGTCTCTCAGACTTTTGCTGTTACATAGTTGGATGATTCTAGACTTTATTAGGAACAAAATATGCCACAGCCTCTATGTTGTTCGTATTTTGGGAGTACTGTATTAGTTGCAGTCTCTGTATTACTGCATAGAAAACTCTGATTTTTTATGACCTGAGTCTCTTTTTGGAGCAAGTACTTGGTATCTTTGCACAGTTCCTGCCAAAAAGGTTTTCCTCATTCAGTTGTTTAAATGTGAAAGCTTTCACCTGAATTGTGCAACACAGGGAAGCATGAGGCTTTCAGTCATACTTCTTCCATATCTTCCTCTCTAGGCTTTGACTGTATGCCCATGAAGAATATTTATTGTTTATCCTATTTAATACTACAGTCATATCACAGATACTCCAAATACTGTTTCTCTGCCTCTGTTTTGTTTCTTTGTTTCCTCTGTATCCTTTCTTATTGGGACTACAGTAGCCTGTGTTCATGCATGAACTGGATTTCTACTCCACAGACATCTTCTGTTCCTGTCTAAAGAATGTGTAAATCTAATCAGACTAATTGCAGATAGGCTAGGTCAGGACCCTGAAAGATGAATGCCAAGATTTGTTGGATACAGTCCATAGCAACCCTGTAATGGTCCGATCAGGAGAGACATGAAGTATAAAGATTAAAACTCTAATCTCTAAATTCCTTGGCACTGTCCTGTTCTTTAAGAAAGACACAGCATTGCGTTCTGATTGCCACAAATAACCTACCTTTTTCAGTGCAGTATAGCCTTTTTCATAAGACCTTGAGATTAAGTCTTACTGTTATTTCTCTAACCATCTCCTTACCTTGGTCTGCCTTTCATTTTAGGATCTCATATTGTTTAAATGAGACACTACCTTCTTTAAAGAAAATTTATTTAGCTACACTAATCTCTTAAATCAGCTAAACACTCAACTCTTCTCCTCACAGACACGCTTTAAAGGACGTCTTTGCACTTCTGTAGATCTTTAGGATAGAATAAGTTTTACCTAGTCATACAATAGAGCTTTTTGAGAAATCTGTGGATGAGAAACTCACAAACTACCAATAGAAAGAAGAATTTCACAGAAGATGCAGACACATGCAAACACCCAAAGACAGGAGGTCTGTAAATTCAATACAAAACATTATTCCCCAAAAAATAGAATTCACGGCTTCCATTTCACTTGCTACTTACAATTCAAGAAAAGTCCTGCTTTACTTATTTGAAGAAATTTCTTTTCTAAGTATGCATGCAAAGAGTCCAGTACCATTCTGTGAATCTGAATCATACCAGACCACAAGCTGAGCATACTGCAGTTTCTTTCGTTGTAGCAGATAGTGCACATTTTCAGTTGGACCTTTTTCGCCTTGTGTGCTGTAGTATGAAACTGTGAAACTACAGGTGACAATTCATGGTTAGAGTACTGGGGCTTTTCCTAACATGTGTCTGTTATAAACTGCCAAGCACATCAGGGAAAAAGCCACTTTTGAAGTGAATAATTAATTACAAAGAGGACTAAGATAAAATGAGAAAGCGAAAATAAAAACAAACCAAGATTTTAGTTTTTGAAAGAAGACATAATATCATTGTTAGTTTTCATCTGTTTTTAAAGCCTGTTGAGTAGTTACACATATGAGAATAATTCCAGTTATTGCATATAGTCCTTTGGGACTTAAAATATTCTTCAGTTTGTCCAGTTGACTAAATTTCTCTATGAATCAGCAGACTGTTTGGTCCCTTGTTTCTGTTGAATTATTCTGCCACAAAGATATATCTGCTCAACAAAGGATGCAATGTCATCTGTGGAAATGAGAATATTACTATATGTTTCTCATTAATTATTTCCTGTATTTATAGTTGCACAACAGCTGTAGATGCTGGTAAGACTCCTTCCTTTATTAAACAATGTCTGCAATATATCTTGGCTTTTTAAGTATTTGTCATGTAACCCTTGGAAGGAAAAAATATGAAAAAGAGAAACTACTTATTGATAATTTTATTTATGAGATTCATCTTTTCATAGTCTTTTTCCAACCTCACTTTTCTCTAGGACATTTTGATCATTTTGGTTTGTATTCCATTTTTGTTATCTGTTCTGTTTTTTTTTTTTTTTTTTTACCTCTGATGGATTGATTTGAAACTTTTCCATATTTACAAGTAAGATTAAACAGTGCCAGCAGTGTCACAAGAAAGCAGGGAATGATGCCATTGCTGGAAGGATGGGGGAGTGTCCTGCACACCGTTTTTCACACTTCTGAGCAGTATCTTCTTGACCTTCAATTTAACTTTGAGACAGTCACTCTTATCCAAGAACTAATTGCACAATCATTTTACCTTAATGGTCACATCTTTAGGAAACAAGATACGCACGCAAGAAAGAGCTTAGGGCTGACTTCAAAGACTCTTGTGCTTTGCCAGCTTGCAAGTTTCCTTTATGTTTGGAAAAGCTTAAGAAGTAAATAATTTGTGGAGGGCCTTACATGTGAGAACTCTTAATGAAAAAGCAATTAGCCACAAATTCTCAGAATACCTTCCTATGCAGGAAAGTTCGGAGGCACTTAATGCACTGTTTACTCCAGCTATGACAGTGCAGATAGCAGGAGCACCTCGTAGGCTAAGTATGTTGTTTTCTCAGTGGGATCACAAGAGTGTTGTGAATAAATCTGCATCAGGGACCTTATTTTAGTGCTTTCACTAAAGCTTTCAGTGTGGAAATACATAATGTGCAATTGAAAATGTTACATGGTTCCACAGATGAGAAGGGAAGAGTGTTTCTTAAGCATGTTCCACAGATGTGTGTGGTCACCTGTGCTTCCTTGTAAACTAGGTCTAGAGTAAGGTTTGTAAAGCTACAGTTAGTAATGCATGTATCAAGTCATGTAACTGAGATGTTGCCTATCTTTGCATGTGATATTGATAGAAGATGCTGAGGGGCCTGGAGCATCTCCTGTATGAGGAAAGGCTGAGAGAGCTGGGACTCTTCAGCCTGGAGAAGACTGAGGGGGGATCTTATCAATGTCTATACATACCTGAAGTGCGGGGTCCAAATGGATGGGACCAGGCTCGTTTTGGTGGTGCCCAGTGACAGGACAAGGGGCAATGGGCAAAAACTGGAACACCTAAAGTTCCAGACAAACTTCAGGAAAAACTTATTTACTGTGAGAGTGCCAGAGCACTGGAACAGGCTGCCCAGAGAGGTTGTGGAGTCTCCATCACTGGAGATATTCAAAACGCACCTGGACGCTTTCCTATGCAACCTGCTGTAGGGAACCTGCTTTGGCAGGGGTGATGGACTAGATGATCTCCTGAGGTCTCTTCCAACCCCTACGATTCTGTGATATCAGCTCATACTTCAGGCTTCTAAAGTACATTTTTAATGTCCAGAGGTGTATGACAGTAGGTGATACTGAGTCAGATCCTACTATTCTGTGTTTATGACTGCTCACCTCAGGTACATTACGAATGGTGGGCAGGATGAGAATATAAGACAGGATAAAAACTTGACATCCTTCTCTTTTATGTTATCTCAGCAATGTGAGGCTCAAAAGGCTTTTCTATTCAAAAGCTTGAAATAGATTTTTCATCTATTAATTTATAATTTTATTTTTTAAAACACTTGAAGTTTGGGGTTTTTTTCCTTGCATATTCTGTCAAAATTAGTACTTTATTTCTTTCTTTAATGTATTTAGGTCCTGTTTCCAGGCATTCAATCTTGTTAAACTTCAGAGAAAATTCAGAGAGAACAATTCTTATCACAGGATCAGACTTCTCAGATCCTGCTAATGCTCTTTGACTATGCTTCAGAAGCTGGAGAACAACTTCTTCAGCAGCTGAAACCTGGCAGATTTAAACTAGATTTATAACATTATGTGGTGAAATCATTAAAGTTCTGTGTTGTAATTATGAGTGATTTCACATACCAGCAAATCTCTGCACAAAAGCTTGCAGGACATGCTTATGGCATCTCCCTGTAGTTGCCTTCTTTTTCTCTTAGTCAATCTGTTCTTTTTTTCCTAGACAGCTATTTGATGATTTTGGAAGTAAGGGCATTTCTTTATTTTCAGGATCTTGTCTGCCATTTAGTCTGACTCTTACAGATGGAACATATATAAATTTATCTTTAAAACAGTCAAATTTTGTTTCTGTAATCAGCTGGGAAATTTCCTGGTGACAGCTCTTTGTTTATATTCTATATATATGCCAAAAACCATAAATAAGTTTTCTCTGATGTTTTGCTGTATGGTATTGAATTATAAAAGATTATAATAGCATATATGAGGTTTATATAGATCAGTGTGTATAAACTGAGTATTACTGATCAAGCGTACAAAATTTGAAAGGTAAGGTTCTTTCTTCCCTACTGTGTTGAAGTTGTTTTTTTCTAATGAACAATTACAGTACGGAGTGTCAACAGTTTATATCCTCAGAAAATTGTGTCTGTAAAAGTAATAGCTCACATTTATTCAGTGCATTTTAATTGTCCACAAGAAAAAACCTGAAGGTGAAGGTGTTGTTAAAGCTAATAAATGCTACCTAGCTAATGGTGAACTGTCTGTAATTTTCTTCTGTAAATCTTCTGAAGAATTAAGGTTCTGGCTGTGTTGGAATCTTAGCAAGAAGAGTTTACCACAGACATTAGTTACTATCATCCAAAGAAAAAAAATAACCTAACTTGGTATGCTCTGAGTAAAAAGACAAGGAAAGAGCCTTCATACAAAGATTAATTTTAGTACCATATACTTATCTGTGCACATGCCATTTATAAATATCTTATTATAATTTGTTAAATTTTATTACATTTTATATCATGTGTGATGACTGTAATTCTTGCATTAAACATGTACATGTATTTTAACAATATTTGCATCTTTTAATATGCTTTGTAACAAGTTGTCATGAATTCATGGGTTAAACATTTATTTCACAAATGCATTTTGTAATATGCTGTGGTAATAAGCTATAAAAAAGTTGTCCTACCTTGTAATATTTTCAGATGGATGAATAATGCATAACAAATTCTACCTTC
The DNA here is from genome assembly GCA_907165065.1 of Caprimulgus europaeus. The sequence goes on along the minus strand of OU015528.1, from coordinate 22,837,915 downwards.
ATTTAAAATGACCTCTATTTTGACGAAATCTGATATATTGTCTGGATTTATAGTGAACATCGAGTTCTGTGAAGTTCTGTCAGTCTGCTTTCTGATTAATTTTCATAGTTGATAAATTTGAATTAATCTGTAAATATTTACAAAATAATATGGTTTAATTTTTTCTATTATTTTTATCCACCTGATTCATTCAAACCAAATGTACCAACCCCCATCATGTTGTGAGCTAATTTTCATTCAAATAATTTCTGGAAATTAGATTCAGTTCTGAAAATTATTATCAAAATGATTGTTTCCTTGCTTGTTTGTTCTATGTATCTCTTAAGAGGCCCGTGCTACTGTCACATCTAATCTTATGAGCCGTGTAAAGCTGAAGGGTATATAATATTGGAAAAGTTTATACTGAAATTCTACACAATAAAAAAATGCTTTTAGTATTTATTGTTTTTAATTTTGGCTACATCTGATTTTTTACACTTTTTGAACTTATGTAACTTTATTCAAAACAAGATTTTGGTTGAATACCTGTTGACATGGGAGTCAACTTATTGACTGTCTGACTTCCTGAAGCGTCATGCTGATATTTTCAATATTTTTTTAATGAGTGTTAGCACCTAAGATTCTCTGGCTTGTTTCTCTGTGTGTGTGTGCACATGTGTAGGTCATAACTTTTGCATTCATTTTGTTCCACAACAAGAGTTTTTCTTCAAAATTGAAGGGAAAGAAGGGGATCTGAGGGTCGGTTGGTCTGTTTAGATAGGATATAGAGTATTATAAGGATGTCTATACAGCCAGTGATAGAATGAAATGATTTAATTTTTCAGTAGTGTTCTTTGTTTGTTACCTTCCTATACCTGAATAAAAACCAAAGTCGACGGCTGGTTTACTTTTGCTGTTCACCTGGAGTAAGTTTTCAGGCATCACATCTATCTGATGCAGTCTGAATGTGTGAAGTCAATACAGAGTGGTCTAGTTTTACATCTGTTTAATATAAATACAAATGACTACTTCAGGTGCATACTGAGCTGAAGTCGTCATTTGATAATTGGTGTCTTGGAAGAGGGCTTTATTTCACCAAACAATTGATGGTTACACCTTGTCTTTGCCATTCACCTTAACAGTCCAGGCTCAAGAGCCTTTTGCCACTGTTCATAGTCAAGGCACTTTTAGTCATCATATTGTTGTCAACACATAGTCAACACACTTTTACAAGGCAGTTTATCCGATCTGATTTAGATACTAATTAGATTTAATGAATTGTACCACAGAAATGCCTGTTTTTCTCCTTTGATTATACAGGTAACTTCAGATGACTAGCTCAGATATAGGTGACTGTCACATAGACTTTTTACATTTGGTAGAGTGATATCCCCCTCATTCCCACTTTTATTTTTCTTTCTTTTCCCCCCCCCCCCCCAGATAAATTACTGATTATTAAATGAACCAGACTTATTGTCGATAGAGCTTTACCTCTATACACACTAAGCATATTAGACTACATTTGACATAGTCAAACATGCTCTGTTTAGATTGCATAAATTCTGTTATGGAAGTCTCTCTGCTTGTGGAGAGAATAATTAATTCCATTTCAGTTTGCGATTTTTTTGTTAGTGTTTCTTACTAGGTGAAGGCAAGCAACTAGTTCCAGTTGGATATGGTTCTCTGGTGATGTGACATCTATCCTATAGCATGAAGCCTAGGAAATACTCATTCTACATGGGCTTACAAGCGTTCAGGAAACTTCAGACTGGTCATCTAAGTACCGAAATCGGCTTGGTAAAGATGAATCATTTAGTCTTCTATCAAAAACACTTTAGGCATCACTCCTCCCATTCTTTTAAGATGGTCTCATATTTTGAACAACTTTTGCTGTCTTTTTCCATTAAAAATCTAAAATGCAGCAGTCATTTTTTGTAGGAAAATTTTACCAATTTTTTCCTTAGTGGTCATTTTTGTTAGAATCATGTTGTCTTGTCTACTCATATTCCAAATTATGAGTTTGACTGCCTTGTTTTGTATGATGACTTCTAGAGTTAGTTTTATAAAAATGTTTCTAATGTGTAACAGATTAACTGGATTTCTTAGTTTTAATTGTGCAGGCTACTTTTTTGAGTGCATGAAAATGATGCAATATCCTGGTAGTTTCTTATTTCTTATCTGTTGTATTCTCATCTATTATAAATCACATTATGGTTACACAAGTAATGAAATAAAGATCTGTATTATGTGATGGGAGTTTCTTTTTTTAAGTTTACTCAGAAAGCATAGAGATTCCACCCTTTGCTGTATTTCTTGGTAACTTGTCATTCTTTAACATATATCAAATATATGATATATGTGCTTTTGTTACTTGGCTGCTTCAGGATTTCTGTAGTTCAGATTCATTGCATTCCTTGTGTTCTTGGAATTGCTTTTCTTTGTTTCAGATATAGAAAAGCCTGTAAGACACATTCTAGAAACTTGGTTTTGTACTTTGCATATGTCTGTTTATACATGCACATACACAAGTGTATCTTTACATAGGCAGATATCATATGCCATCCTAGTACAGGTAATAAACTGCAGGGATGTTAGTCATGCACTTTTCTCAACTGAATTTTACTAGTCTCTTTCCTTCTGTCATTCTAAATCTCTGCTGTTAACACTAACAATAATTTCCCTAGGTATTCCTTTTTTTCTTTCCTTTGCATGTCAGTTCTTTTCCCAAAAGCACAGTGACTTGTGGACCAGAAGAGAGAATGTTTGGTCCAAAATTAGTGACGAATTCCATATCTTGCCACTTACTGAAGCCAACAGTATGGTCTTCATATCACAGCTTAAGAGGAAATTCTAGCTGCCTAGTAGATCACACACTTGATTAAGCCCTATGAGGTTAAGATGCAATAGATTTTCAAACTATAATATTCATATGCGTACAAAAATCATTTTAAAGTTATCTGGTATTTCTAAGATGTAAAAGTTATCAGACTCCCTCAGAGGTACATAATTTTAAAATTACCTTTATAGAAAGGAAAAAAAGCTCTGTGATGCATTTTAATACATTTTTGAAGACTTTTAAGCTAGCATTTCTTTTATATAATTCACATTTCCTACGTACATGATGCTGTGATATCGTATAAAGGTTTTATTCTAGTTTTGTTTGGGAGAATCTGCATAAATCACGTATGGTTTCACCATTTGTGAATAATGTGGCAACTCCAAACTCATGCCAATGAAACCAACATACTATCATTATCATGTACTGTATATAACATACATACACACTTATATTGAGGTAGAGTACATTGCTGAAAATCTCTTCCTTCCAGGCTTGAAAAATGACCAAGAAATGGAGGTCACTTTTCATGCCTTGAGAAGAATAGATCAAGAAATTAAAACTCCAGTGAATACCTATAACCTTAAAATGTTTTTTAATGTGCTGCAGCTTCAGTTACCCTCAGCTGAAGCTTCTCTATTTTAGCTTACAGGGTCTTGTGAGCTCAGGCCATAGCAGAGTTTCAACAGTAATAGCGACAGCCATCTTGGATAAATGTAAGTGAAATTTTTCCTCATTTCTATAGTTTCTGTCCCTCACATTCACTTTTGGAGTTTTGTTTTTCACTCAGGATATAGACAGTATTCCTGACAACACTTCTGCTGTGTGCCAAGTAGCATGATTGTCACAAAGTAGCAGTAAAGCAACTAAGTGGGTCTTCCTGCCTTTTAAATATCATGATATTGGACTCATCCTGTGCTTTTGAAATGCCAGTATGATGGCTGTGCAAACTTTATTTTACCTACAGCTAGCTTGATGGTAGTTTTCATTATCAACCATGATTAATCTGCAAAGAAAGAAATAGTAGAAAAAGACTTTGGCCATATAATTTTGTTTTAGGTAACACTAAAGATGAAATCTAGGAGAATTCAGAAAATATTTTTTTAAGAAAAAAATTGCCTTCAATTAGCTTTACCATTTCACTTCTGCTTCAGGTCAGATTGTGGTAATCCGTTCCCAAATTTAGCTCTGTATTCACTAACTACTGTATAAATTTGGGGGTGGAGTTGGAGCTGCAGAAGTATAAACTTCATATGTACTGCCTGTGTGACAACTTCTGGAAGTATGAGATAAGTAATGAAGGGCATCTGCCCACTACTGGTTTCTGAGGAATACCAAATACAGCAGATGCTGTTAATATCAATGTTTTTTCAACAATCATCACGTTGTTGTAATGGTGGCTACTCTATGATCCTAATACAAAGAGGAGAAAATAGAAATAGGGTTATTAATTCAGAAAATCCTCTCCTTTATGCTGATAGCCTTAAGAAGATGGCATTTAGCAGTAATGTACAAAAGATAACCTGGACTTAGGTCTTGTTTGGTATTTAGTCCTAAATTGGCCTTTGTCTGAATTCATCATTTGTGAACAGTACAGCATCCTTGATCTGTTAAATCACCATGGCACCCCTCCATCTTCTATTTGTTCATATACATAAATATGTATGCAACTTACAGACATACCTAAAATTCCAAGTTTTTTGTTTACATGTGTAGGCCCTGGTTGTATTGTAGCACTATAGCTACAATAGTTCATTTTTTATGACCTCAGGTAGCTAAACACATGGTTGTTCAAAGGTAGTTCTCTTCATGTGGTTTCATAAGATGTATCTGTCGTGAACTATATGAAATTAAAGGCAGCACATATGCAGTAGTTAAGGCTAAAACTAACAGAAGTGAAACTGCCTCCATCCATCTTACAAATGTCATTCAAACATAGATAAGGGGCAGTCTTGGTGTTTTAGCTGCAGAGCTATAGTCAGCTTAAAAAATATTAGAATTCAGGTCTTCTTGCAACTGAATGATTATATTTATATCTCCATAACAGATGTGAGACCAAATCATATGCAGCATGGTGTAGAAGCTGTGAGAGTAGAAGAAAGGGTATTGAAACCAGTTTGTGATTATCTTGAATTTCTGTATGTCTCAAACTTAAGTATACCATGTAGATGGGAGGGTGGTCATTGTTACCAGCTACACAGAAATCAAGTAATAAAAGAAATTGCTTGCCCAGAGTCTATTTTTTTTTTTTAATTAAGACTATATAAATAAAAAAAAAAAAGTGCAAGAAATGTTAGCTTGGCTACCAGTTACTAAGCAGGAATGTAGTGAGTCATGAAGAATAATTCCTAAAATTTCTCTGAGGAAACAGATTTAGTTGAAAATTCATCCAAACTTTGAGGACCAGTGTCCTCAAGGGTAAAGTCATTTTATAATAATTATCAGAAATATTCATTTAATTTCAGAAGAAGAGAAGGTGTTCTTACATTTGTCATTACAAGACTGAGTTAATGAACAACCTTTGAAACCACTGTCAGTAGGACGTGTGTATAGATTTTGAATCTATATGAGTATAAAAGATCTGTTTGTGAGAAATTTAATGAAATCAGCACTATAGTGGTAGCAGTTTCAAACCCAGCCATACCTATATGCGTATCAAATACCAGTTATTTTGTTGGAACCATGTGTGCCAATATAAATTCATTGCCACTGCAAGCTCAGTCCGGTAGTTGTCTTTGATACTGTAGTTTGTGACATATGTCCCAGGAAGTGATGTGATCCTTCCGTACAAGAGTAATCCTCTGCTTTGATAACTGTCTCAGTCTTGTAACAACATCAATATTATTGAATTAATCGAGTGATAATGTGATTCCATACATCTTGTTAAAACAATATTTCCTTGATAATGGATAGTTAAAGTGTGTTTTATTTCCTGGTTTTATTGTTTATGTAGCTCTTCCAGTTATCTCTTAACAGGAGAGACAGACAAAAAATAAGAAGATGTGTTTATATATGTCAAACTTTGTTGTTTTTACTAGAATATGTAACATTTTGTGTGTATATATGTAATATGTAAAATATGTATATATAAATACATATATATGTCTTAAGTGCAATGTTGGGACTGATATATGTATATATCATTATTTAACACCAGTATGTTAAACAAGGACTTTGAAATACAGTAGACAGCAATTTGTGAAAATACGTTCTAGAAAGTATGGTAGAGCATGCTCAGAGAGTGATATTAAAAGCTTGCTGTAGAATGATTTAAGATATTCAAAAGCCAGATGTTTGCAAATCCAGCCTGCTAGTCTATTTGGCCAAATATATATAAGATTATGTACTTTGTATGTGGCACAAACTTCTAGGAATTGCAGGGGTTTTTTATGTCATGCTATCATGTTTCTAAAAGTCTAGCTAGTGCAAAAGGCATTTGTAATCCTTAGTAAAAAGTATAAACTACCTCTGATGATTTTGTAGAGATACTGAAGTAAAAAGGGTACTGGCGGTGTTGCAGTCATAAATAATCTAGGCAGGTTATTCTTGTGGTTCTTCATAATTTTCTTTACATCTTCAATGCATAAAAGGCAGGTAAATGTTAGACGCTTACTAAAGAACTGAAGTCCATCCCTACAGTATATGTTACTGCAAACGTAAATTTTTTTCAGCCTGAAATCTCCTCCCAAAGACCACATACCGTGCTGTCACCTGCAAAGAAACAGAGAGATTAGCTGTTGATTTTTCAGTGCCTTTGTGTCTTAAACTGGGAGATGTGCTTTGATTTTGTTCAAAATTAATTCAAAAAATCACTTCAGCATGTCTTATGTTTACCAAAACTTAGAAAGAGTGTGGCTTTAGCCATTTTTTAAATGTTTGCCATTCAGAAACTCCCAGTAATGACTGGGTCATCACTACTGACTAGAAACAGATAGAGAGACAGGTAGATGCATGTATATACCTTTTTAGGCAGCCCCCAAAGCTTTACTCCTTCCCCAAGAAAAGGTAAATATTCAGCTTAAACCTCCTCAGCAACTCTGTACACAAGAGCATGCCAACAGCATATCCCCTTCTCCAGCACTGTGCCCTTGTGGCCAGGAAGGCCAATGGCATCCTGGGGTGCGTTAGAAGGGGTGTAGTCCGTAGGTCAAGAGAGGTTCTTCTTCCCCTTTACTCTGCCCTGGTGGGGCCACATCTGGAATATTGTGTCCAGTTCTGGGCCCCACAGTTCAAGAAGGACAGGGAACTGCTTGAAAGAGTCCAGCACAGAGCCACAAAGATGATTAAGGGAGTGGAGCATCTCCCTTATGAGGAAAGGCTGAGGTTGCTGGACCTCTTTAGCTTGGAGAAGAGGAGGCTGAGGGCGGACCTCATTAATGTTTATAAATATATGAAGGGTGAGTGTCAGGAGGATGGAGCCAGGCTCTTCTCAGTGATGTCCAGTGGTAGGACAAGGGGCAATGGGTGTAAGCTGGAACACAGGAGGTTCCACTTAAACTTGGGAAGAAACTTCTTTACTGCAAGAGTGACAGAGCACTGGAACAGGCTGCCCAGGGAGGTTGTGGAGTCTCCTTCTCTGGAGACATTCAAAACCTGCCTGGATGCCTTCCTGTGTGAACTCATCTAGGTGTTCCTGCTCTGGCAGGGGGATTGGACTAAATGATCTTTCGAGGTCCCTTCCAGTCCCTGACATTCTGTGATTCTGTGATTCTGTGATTACCTGGGTGTCTTGTCTGTATTCTCCTTCCTTGTGTAAGTTCAGCTCTAATTTCCTTATGTTTGATACTTGTATAGTATTCATAAAGTTTATAGAGAAAATAAAGATATCCATCATTAACAACTTAGTAGTAATCCTTAACTGCTCTTTGTAATCAAGTCAACCATTCAGATCTGTCCTTTCCTTCTCCTTGAATATTTTTTCCTAGCCCTTGTTGTGACTTGTAATTGAGTCTGAATGCCCATAATTTAGAAAACTCTTCAAATTAAATAAGCTGGGGGGATTCAATGAGTTTGATAAAATGATGGTTTTGGACTCTGTAGGGTTTGCCACAGTTGGGAATAGGAACTATCCCACTGGAAATAATAAAAAATGTAGCGATATTTTAGCAGTAGCAAAATTAAATATGTCATTAGAGCTTCATGAAGTATTCCATTTACAACGTTTTTAATTATGACTTTTCAGGACTAAAACACTCTGAAATTTGTTACACAAATTTTGTACAAAAAAAGATTTTGAGGAAGCTGAAATATTCCTACATTTTCAAAACATTTTTAATACCAAATTAAAAGTCTGTCAAAGGTGCATAATCATAAACAAAAAATTGTGTCAAAAAAGCTTTCATTTTGAAATTTCCTGACTAATATTTTTTATAAATACATACTGTATAATTTTACTTTAAAGAAAAGAAAAAAGCTGGATTGCTCTCAAGCAGTATTTTTAACCCATCAGAATTGCTTATGAATCAAAGAAATTCCTTTTTATGCTGTTGATTATTTTTCATTTTTTCATATTTCAGAAGTGGATTGCTTTTCTGCGTATTTGGGCAAGAGAGAAACATTGCTGTAGCTGTATTTTTAATCCTGGTTTATGAAACACTGTAGTTTTGAACTTGCTTGCACTTCCAGTTGGAAAATAAGTTTTCAATTACTAGTTTTAATTTAAAGGCGGGTTTCAGTGTCTTCTTACAGATCTGAAGACTGGTGGAAACTCTGGTAAAACGTAGAAGGTGGTACATGATCTTTTTCTTAGAAGGAGTACCGTAAACATGTATATATGTGAGCTGGAATACTGCCTTTGTCAAAAGGATAATATTCTAGGTCATACAGTATTTAAATTAATACTTCTGAACTTCGGGAAGCCTAGGTCTCGCAACGTCCTTCATTCCCTAGGTCACTTCTAGAGGGACCAGTTGTGACTGTCAAACCTGGGGGCAAAACCAGTCCTGAGTTCAGGTCAGTACTGCTTTCACAGTTGAGTCAGGTATTTAGGTTAAAATGTGCATTTTCTTATGTTTGCAAGATATAGTGAAGCATGAAAATAGCTGATGAAGTTTTAATGAATATAGCAAGAATTCAGTCAGAGGATAGTAATGAAAAGCATTTGTTTTTACCATACCAGTACAAAATACTCATTTTGTCAGTAAATGGCATTATTTTTGTCATCATTAATTATGTCCTTGCAAAAATATCATGGATTTTTATGCTTGCAAGTACATGTCTACAAATAAAAATTGGCTTTAATTGATGCAAAGGGAGTTTGTGTTACATGTCAAATAACTTTTGGAACGTTAAGTAAAGTAAGAAAGTCCTGGAATAGGCTGCTGGGGGTGTTGTGAAATCTCCCTAGCTTAAAGTTTCTAAAACATTTTGGACAAACATGTCTCAGAAACAAAATGGTTTATTCTGCTTTTGAAGAGAAGGATGGGCTAGCTCATTTGCTGAGGTGTCTTCTTTTTCCTCTAGGATTTTCAAAATGGGTTTTTTTTTAACAAGGGACGCTGTTATTTTAGCTTATTTCTTTTAATGAAATAAGTTCCAATTAGGTTGCTAATCAGTGGTTACAGCAACTATACCTATGTGTATATTTAATGAACATCAATTTGTGAGGTTTTTTACGAGTAATCCAAATAGCATGACAAAGAAGCTACATCTGTTACTCTTAGAATAAGTATCTGAATTCTATTAAGATAATCTCTAGGTAGTTTCTAAAACTAAGTAAAAGTGAGAGGCAAATAGAAGTTTGTACAGAAAATGCTTAGAGGTCTGTGGCTCAAGTCTTGCAGAAGGTTCTGTGCTTGTTTCAAATTTACACTATGATGTAAGTCATACTGAATTTTCATAGGACCAAAGCTTTCTGACTAATTGATTTTGTGTCTAGAGAGCCAAATAAAAACAAAATTTTAGGAAACTATAATTTTCAGTGAAACAGTGCTTGGAGAGCTTTGGAAAGTATTGCTTTATTAAATGCTAAGCACTTTTATGAAAAGACATTTGGAAAAACAGATTTAAAAATCAAGGACTTAAAACTTGTTGGTTTCAAAATTAGCAGAGAAGGTGTTTCCATCGCTTTCTCCATCTTAGGGCTCTGGTTGCTATCTGAGGTGTATGGAGTAAGGGGGTCCAATTCCTCCCCTGTCAGCCTGAGAGCAGGGAGAAGAGCAGCTGCCAGGCTCCTCCTCTGGGAGCTGAGGGAGCCATTGGCACTCGCTAGCCCGGTGTCTGGGGTTGCTGGTATTGATCCAGAGCAGAACAGTTGAGAGAGAAGACCAAGTTTCTGGAGCCTGCTGGTTAACCAGCACCCCTGACAAGTCAGACTCTTGAATGCAGGTCCTCACCATCTTTTCAGCTCCTGTCCAAGTTCTCGTCAGTCACTGAGAGAAGGAGACAGGGGACATGACCCTGGCCATCACAGCCTTTAAATGAAATGCATTAAAACCCACTTTTATTTCTTTTTGAAGGTGTCAACATTTTCAGTTTATGAAGTGCCAAAATATTTTCCTTTTTTCCTATCTGCTTGTCAGAACTACTTTTTTTTTTTTTAATCGATACGCATTTTGTATGGTTTGCATTAATTTAAACTTAGGGTGTTGTTTCATAAAGCACTTTACTTGGAGTGTGCGGCTTCTATTTCTGACTGAAAGGACTTATGAGTCCAAAATATTTTTTGTCTCTCGGTAGGCCTATTAAAGCTCTTCATTTCCCTACAAACATTGCATCATAAGAACTTGAAAAGCATGCATTCTGTTTGGTAGCCCTGGGAGCGCTATATATGTTTTTTTTCTGACAAGCAGCCTCTGCTATCTAATAAATCACAGTTCTGATCATCTTTTGAAAAGATAAATAATACTTTTATTTTATGTGTAGTGACATCTTTAAGAACAATACATTATTCAAGAAATATCAACAACATTTTAAGGTAAGTTAATGAAGATATGTTCAAACATTGTAATAATCAAACTATTATCTGTATCCAAGACTGAAGAAAATATGTTGCTAGGTGCTGCACCATTTTTGTGATTACTCTTGAGAATGAGTTAGCTAAAATGAAGGTACTCTGCCAGCTTTATTTAAAGATTCATACTTTAAAATGACTAATTTTATAGCATGTATTTTCTGTTTATGCGCCTGTCAGTTTTAAACAGCCTTTTATATGCAAATGCATGATGACAGTTCTATATTCTATGTCATTTCTTCACTAGAGTTTTTCATGCTATTGGAATAATCCCCTAACAGATATTTATAGAGTTTTTACTGTTATTTTGACAAATCAGACATTGTTATTAAAATGATAAAAGAAAGTAATTTTAATACTTTTTGCATTAGAAATTCTAAACTTTAAAAAAAAATTATGTAAGTTTCCTAGCTCTATTTTAGTAAACCTTTTACAGAAATTGGGTCTTTTTAGTTCAATTTTTTCTGATTAGAAAAAGCTGTACTTGTTTCTAAACAAGTGTGTCACTAAAGATCCATCTTTATTGCTCCTTCAGTCATTTTGTTGTATGTTCCTATACCAAATTGTGTGTTCCAGTAAGTTAATTCATTAATATCATATGCTCTACCAGTGCTAGATTTGGCTCCTGTTGGAGGTAGATTGATTGTTTTGCCATAATTTTCAATGCAAGCAAACTTGGGCTTATTTCTGTAATTTTTAAAAGTTTTTGCCTTACCATGGCCGATGTGCTCCCAAGGTGACAGATTGGGAGGATTTCAGCTTTATTGTACATTGCAGTGCATGCTTAAGCAGTGACCAAAGAGAGCACTGTGTGATTTTCTGAAGAAAATTCTAGGTTTATCTCATCTCTAGGCAACACTTTGTATTTTGATACTAAGCCTAGACATTAATTTAGACTAAAAACAGAGACTGAGAAAACAGAACCAGTATTTCCGTAGTCTTAAACAAAAAAGTCATTGGCAGGTGACATAGACAGTGAAAGGACAGAGACACTCACCTGTGTCTAATGAAGGAAGTGACATTTCAGTAAATGGAAGGTACTTAAATATATAACTGAGCACTGGCAGTCTCCCAAGACTGCTGATGGAAGTGTGTTTGGGGAAAGGAGCAGCATATTGAAGAAGCTGCTGCTTTGAGCTGTACCATGAGAGTGGGAGTGGGGACTGTCTACAAGCCTGGTGGGAGTCACTAGACTAGCAGAAACTTTCGAAGGATACCAGCTGCTGAGGCCATGGACAGCTTTCAGATCTGTTCTTGGCAGGTGTCATGAAACTATATTTACCCCAGCGTTTTGCAAGGTTTCTGTATTATTTTCAGGATGTCTCTGTGTTAATGGAATTACTGGTGTGAATCTTCTGTTGTTTGAGAGGAACATGTGCTACATTGGACAGTTTTTCTGCCACTATCACTCAGGAATCCTGTGGCCTTTCAATTGAATTTTGAAAAACTCAAGATTCATCTTGCCTAACCTAAGGCATTTAACTTTAGATACCCCCGTTAGAGTCAGTCTAACATCTGTAGTAGAAAACAGAGACAGATGTTGACAATTCTGGTTTTAGTCCATGGATTTGCACATTGTCTTATGTTGCCTATATGAAGTGCCCAGGGCAAGCAGACCTATCAGTAAGATGCTTAAAATTATGTACAAACCTGGCCTAAGAGTCAGGTTCATGCTAAGATATGGTGAAATTATTAAAGTTAATATTCTAATGAGGTCCTTGTCAGGCTCAGGTACCTAATAGATTGCTTCCTGATGTGATACTGTTGTATATTCATCAGAGGTGTGAGTTAGTATGGGACAAAGAGAGGGAGCTTTTGCTGTGACAAACTCCCATGTTACAGTTTATGTTTCCCATTGGATCTCATTTTACAGCTTCAGTTCGTCTGATCTCCATAAGCATTTTTCTCTAATAGATAACACTTATGATATTTCCTTATTAAAGTTAACCAAAAGATTGAATTATTGTTCTGTTACTTTATTATTTATTTAAGTAAAGACTAAAAAGTACTCAAACTAATGATCATGTAATCTCTTATAATGCTACATGGTGCTGTAGAGTGTAAGAACAGCATTAGAAATTCAGTATGTACACTGGGATAGATCTGACTACAGTCCTCAAACACTGCATTTATTACATAAGTAGATGTTTGTGTGAACAAACAGCAAGACAGATAGCAAAACAAAAACAAGCATACAGAAATGTCTACACTGTATGTGAATGTGTGGAATTTTATATAGAATATGAAAATTTTAAATCCTCTCATTCATATGACACATCACAGGAACGTAAAACGCTGCAGTGGTTTCTGGTTGGCTAGAACATTAAAACAAAGCAAAAGTTAGGTGCATGTGCAGCTGTATATGTGTATGCCTATGCAAAGAAGGTTTTTTTGCAAGAAAGTGAGTAGGAGATGATTATGCATATACTCGATGCATATACAGACATCAGATCTGAGGCTTTTGCAAATTTTGAAAATTTTCAGCCTGAGGAGCTAATACTGGGGTGGCTTCAGGATACTTTTATGTCTTTCTGGTCCTGGTTAGAGTAGTCCGCATGAGGCCTTGCAAAGAGCCTTTGGGTGAACTCCCTCCCTTAGAGGGAGTCAGTATTTTACAGATTTGAGAACACAGGTAGGATATTGTGGCATTAACATTATTAGACATGTTGGTAGAATCTGGCTTGTTCTATGGCTGCTGTTTATAAAATAAAAACTAAAGGCTCCATTTGACCATCCTTGTAGCTCATGTTCATATAGGACTATACTTTCCATATTTTCTCCAAAGTTTATGAGAGCATTTTTGTAAAATGCATCCATGTAATTAAAACAAACAAACAATCAAACAAACTCTGCACCAAATGTTGTATGTTGGGTCATATATTTTCCTTTTAAAAAATCCTGTATATGCTTTTTAACTGAGACTGTTTCTTACAAAAGAAATGTGAAGCCCATGTATTAATTCACTGAAGATCCATTTTCCTCATGTCCAACAAACACTACCTTTCTGTTACACGCTGCAAAGACACATAAACAATAACAGTGCTGTTAAATTACTCTAAACTCTGCAGCATTGTTTTTCAAATTTTAAACTAATGAACAGCTCTTTTGAAATTGCTATAGAAAGTTCAGAGTTACATGAACAGGTAGAGAGAAGTTGCCTGGCCTGTCAAGTGTTTTGTTGCCCTAGTTCTGGCCTCCCTTGACAGTGCTGACCAGTGTTTTCTTGCAGTGTTTTTAATCTGTGGCTGCTGCCAAAGCTGGATGGGGACTGCTAATCATAATGGTCTGAAATGAGTTGGTGACTGCATCATCTCCTTAGTCTCTTTGCCACCAGCCTTCCCCCACCCACTGTCTCACAGTACACAGGATTAATTTTTCTAGCACTGAAGAGCTAGAAAGCAGCTTGCTTCATCTGCTGTTCCGGCTCCAAGGAGCAGACAGTTAGGCTGCAGACCTGCATTTCACAATTGGTGGTACCCCCATTTATCGCCAAATGTAAAAAAGAGCCTAAAAGTTGGTGTGGTAGACAGATAAGGGATTTGATTCAACCACCAGATAGGAAAATAGGTGGATTGGACTAACCCAAATACTCCTCCTTGAATGCCTGAGAAGTGCCCACGTTAGCTGCTCTGGGGGCCAAATGGTGGTCTTTATTGCTTAAATTGACTGGCGTCCAGCTATTTTATCCAGAGGTAGGAGCAAGTAACACCAGTCCGTCCTGATGAATGTATGTAAAGCTGTAGAATACGTGTCAGCATTGACAGGGTCAAGAGGCAACTTTCCCATTAAAGGCTATTTTGGCTGTGATCAAAAAATGCTTCTTTCATCTCTATCTCAGTAATGTCCATAAGATATGCTGCTGATATGCTTGGACACTGTTTTCAGTCTTCTGCATCTGCAGCATGTGCCTTTGCTACGTCTGCCAAGATTCAAGGAGAAGGGCCTGGATTTGGAATGGAAATCTTGGATATGTTATGTGGGTCCTGCACAATGGGGCAGTGATACCCAAATCATTGTGGTCTGCATCTCTTACCTTTTTATCTGAAACTGTCCTATGTGCAAGGGTTACGAGGAAAAGTAGCTCTGTGACCCATGTGCTGGACATAGTTTATGCCTACAGTATGTTTACGTGAGCTGGAGATAAAAATTATGGTCTGCCACTTGGTCCCATACAAAGATATCTTCAGTTTGCTATTGGTGACAGTTGCATGTTGTTGTTGCTTGGGCAGGGGGAGTAAATCTCAAGACTAGTAAAAATGTACTTGTAAAATCTTCATTTTTAATAAATATTTCCTTAATATCTAATTGTTTCCGTGATTAGCCACAGAATATATAAGCAAGCTAACACACAAATTTAGACAGATAACAGTGTGGCCAGACTTTATGTGGGCATAAACAGCAGCTGGAGAAAGCCCTGGCTCCTGCTATTGTTAATGAGCTAGTTTTTCTAAGCATCATACAAGTGAAAATTGCACTGTTTTTTCTAAATCTTTAAGCCCAGTGAAAGGGTAAGATCTCAGCAGTCCTCCAGGGGAAGCTGCATTCTGCACCATGCAGCCTTTTATTTATATATATATATATAATACTTACAAAAGGGCAGCTGCAACAGTAACGTTGAGCCTGACTCTTACTTTATTTATCAGTTTCCACTGGGATTGTACTGTTGACTTCAATGGCCTTTTAGTACACTGTGTTTACATTGATGTAAACAAGAGAAAAATCTGCCCAGCATGTATCACACTATATGCATGTAATCAGATTGTCAATATTGAACTCATACATGCAACAAAGTAGAGGTCAGAACGGTTACTGTGTCTGTCCTTGTTCTGAGGAGTGCAGAGGATTAATATGCCAGAGTGTCTCAGTGCACAAAAAACCATCAACCTCCACAAATATGAAGATCTGGTGCTTATACATATGTGCTTAAAAGGGACTCTGGCTTAGATACTGTCTATCTTTGAAAATCATACTACATAGATGCTGATCATATATGTGCAAATAATCACAACCTCCGTAATTACAAAATAGACCCTGATTCATTCTCCCATTTTTGGCACCAGGTAAAATGCTTCATTTTGGTCACTTGAAGTTCTCTGGCTAGTTGGTGAAAAGAGAGGAACACATTCAAAGTCAGGATTTCAAATATTCAAGATTTAGTTGGGCTGAATTATTTTATGACTATTTCTTTCTATGTTTACTATTTGAAGACTTTTCTTTGGGAAAGTGGAGTTGCCTCCGTTTTGTATCTACAAGAATTGTTTTACATTCTTCTGTTTTAAGCTGGAAAAAGGCAACAGAAGAGCTGCTCTGCTGAGCTAGAAAAGATATTCTTCTTGGCTAGTCTTTACTTCTCCCTAAAAGAGAAATCCTTAGAGGAAGCTAGAGCAATTATCCACTTCTTGAAGACCTAGGAATAGAGAGAGCCTTCAGTCTGATGCACATTTTACAGGATAATGAAAATGGAAATGCAGAAAATTTTAAGGTGCTGGTAATAGAATATCTTGGGATGGGGTTTGATTTGGGCATGTGGGGAAGTAGTATTTCAACTGGTTTTGATACATTTTGTTGTAAATTTAGAGTATCATATCACTTTAAAATACAATATGCTATTGTTGCTTTGGGTGTTTTTTCTTTTTCAACCAATAGAAACCTAAGATCAGCGGTTCTGTTGAAATTTTATAAGGCTGTCTTGTCTGTACTGAGAATTGAAACACAGCAACATTAAAATAATCCCATCATTTAGCACAGTGTACTGATTTTCTCGAGCAGTTATGTAAGATTAATAAAACATTTAAATTGATACCTATTTACGTATATATTGTCTGTAGGTAATAAAGTTCTGGTTTGAAAGCATACAGGGTATCTCCTACACTTCCACTTTAATAATAATTTTGATGACTGCGAATGGCTATGCGTGGGTGGTTCTCCGCTTCTTCACTTCTGTGAGGTCCAGTCGTAGACCGATGTTTTGTTCCATGGTGGAAAGTAAATGAAGTATTCTCATCACTGAATGTTGCTATCTGCCTACATTAGGAGGTTCCTCACATGATTCATGGAGAGGAATCTCTCACACAGAACAATTGAAAGTTCTGTACAGAGCTCAATTTATTCTGTCTGAATTGCCATCTACAGGAGCTTCTCTCTCTCTTAACTGTATAAATAGTATATAGACACTCCTCCTAATTTAAGCTGTTAAAGTTACAAGCTATGATTTGCCTGGCTGCAGGCAGTCTGCATACTTTCTGGCATTGTCTTAGAAGAGGGAAACAGTGCAGATGGGTCTGGTTTTCCAATACGCAAGTAGTACAATACTCTCAGAAAGCTAGTTTAGTTTGTAAGCCAGACAGTCCTCGAGCTTTCTGAAGGTCTTGTAGTTCATTATGATGGTAATTTTTTACAAGGACTGTAGCTCATTAGAAAATGAGCTGAAACTTGGGGTATTATTGGCCATCAAATAGTTTCAGCCGGCAATAATTCCTGGGTGTCATTGACCTAGTGCAAATTTGTACCGTTGCCCTAGAACTTTATATCCTGAATTCATATTCATATAGATATTCATATCCTGAATCTGTAAAACTTTAGATAATGTTTGTTCTTGAAACACTTTCAAACTGGGAAATAATTTTAAATTTCTGTTTTAATTCTTGTTCCTGTAGTATTTGAAATGCATATATTGATGAAAAGCCTAAGTATGAATTACTGTATACATGAATCAGATGCAACCATTTATATACATGACTTCTGTATGGGTAGGGTTGTCAGAGGGGAAAAAGACATAATATCTTGAACATAACTAGCATGTTTTGACATAGGAAATACAACATGGGGGGTAGTAGTAGTCTTCAATCTTTTTGCTTATCCAGTTCGCAGATTTCTGCATTTCAAACATCCAGCATTTGTATATCTGTTCATTACTGCTCTCTCATGGAAAAGGTGGGATACCTTGGACAAGCCGAGTTCTTGCCAAGGAATCTCGCTGCCTGTAAGACTTGAAAGTGCAATTTGCCATAAAGCACTAGCTAAGAACACAGAATTTGAAATCCATTACTCTGCACCGATGAGGTTTATCCTGAAGAACCTTTAAGTACACTGACCATGGCTTGAAAAATGATAACACAAATCAGAATGTTTTTTC
>OU015528.1:22797514-22815014 GCA_907165065.1 Caprimulgus europaeus | reverse complement strand
GTTTCTCCATTAAATGTTTAATTACACTTCTTTCAATAATCGAGAGAAAGGCATGTCTTACAGAACAGTTCTGTTCTCAGATCTGCTACTTAAAAATCATGTGACCTCTGGTTAATTACTTAAAGGCTGTGACTTGTTTCCTCCATCTATAACAAAGAAATAATTCCTACATACCTTGAACAGGCTCTGAATGTGACTATTATATGGGATTTTGTGATTTTCCTGAAAAGCACTGAAAACTAAGGTCAAGATTTACATGTAATTTACCCGAATTTCAAGATAAAAGGAACTTGGAATAAAAATAGTGTGAAATAAAAATAGTGTGTATCCCTTGGTTGTATTTGTTTTTAATCAAAGTCACATTGGTCAACATTTCTTGAAAATATGTGTGCAGTTTTTCAAGGCTTCTAAAAAATGCAAAAGCTTACTGAAAATGCAGACTACTTGTGCTGCTTTACATTTGTGCCATTAGGAATATGATTGTTGTAGGTAACATTAAAAAAATAAAATTTATTCCTGTTATTGGTTAGTTCATAGGAACAATAGATGAGTGTTTACCTGGCAAACTTCTTTGCAAGTAAAGCTGAATTTTTCACACATGACAGAAGAGTGGTGTTAAATACACAAGCTCATCCTCCACCATTTCTCTATGAAATTGATCTGGGGATAAAACAGATTTGTTAGTCTTCAAAGAAGTTCTGTCTTCATTTCTGCAGGCATGTTCATCTATCTCATTTCCACTATCAACATTTTCATTCTGAATCATAGTTCTTTACTTAGTACATTCACATGTCGTAATAAAGCAGTTTATAGTTGTTTTTGCCTGAAATGCTATTTAAATGTGTTAAAAACTTTTTGTTTACATATCTCTAGTTTTATTTAGTGGGACTTGTAAGCTAATCCAAAAAAATGGGGAACAGCCTGCATAAGAAATATGAGAAACTCTTCAAAACATGAAGCCTCCATCAGGGGCCATCATGGAGCCGACAAATTTACATATTCTTTGGAGGTTGTCCAACCCATCTTGTTTTGTAGGGTCGTTGTACCCAGTCATCTTCCTGACAAAGTTGGGAGTTCAATTTCTTTGAGCATGTCTTGTAACAAATGGGTCATATCATGTTTCATATATCATGTCTTTATCTATATCTATCATGATATATGGATCATATATCATGCTTCACTTTGTCTCTTCAGTTTTTCATGAGAGGTCTGACCGAGAATTTGTTGGGAGTTTGTGGCCCACTCAAATGAACCACATCATTCACTTGATCATATCTTTTCACTGGGTCCCTCTACTGTCCTGTATCTGAACTGACTTCAGATATATTGAGAGATTTATATGAAAAAAGTCAGAGTTTACCTCTTTGCTACACTTCTGTAAAATCATACCAGAAATCTTGAAAAATGCAGACACTGAGCCAAAGAAATATACCTAATGCACATAACTGGCCATAAAATAGCGGGTTACAGATAGACTTCAGTCTTGGATAGCACACTAACACTGTGCCAGTAAGAAATAAAGTGCAGTCTGGTGTATCACTGGAGGCTGTGAAATGTACCAGTTTATATTACTTAATTACAATTAGAGAAATCTCTTTGCTTAATATATTTTGCTAAGTTAAAATTCAAGCAGTTTTCAAAATGCTTTGTCCTTTATCTGTGGGAAAGAATGTATATGTCTGGCATGATACAAACATAGGAATCCTCACATTAAATTCCCTTAAAGGTAATAGTATCTACATAAATACATATTTTTACTAATTATTCTTATTGTCAATTTTTTCTTGCTTTTGTCCATCATCCTGAAAAGCAAGTTAATTAGGTTCTCTACTTCAGCCTATATAGTTGAAAGTGACTGTTGAAAAATATGGGAAAAACAAATTTGAAAAGTTCTTAGAGTGTACCACAAAGCAAATGTGTCTCCAAATATAAGAGCAGGTACATAGTCAGAAAGATTCAGAGCAGGTACTACAAAAGCTAGGAGAAATAATGCCTGGTGAAGGGGAATCTGAATTTCAGACTGAGGAACAGGGGACTCTTGTGGCAGCACGAGTCTTACTGCACATCTTACTGGCTCAACTCTATAGCACAGCCTATGAATAAATGAGTGCCACTTGCAGAGTTAAGTTGATTTGCACCCCATTTAGATCAGAATTTTCACTTGTGTGCTTGAAAATACACAAACCAGGAAAGATAGAGGGGATGTAAAGGTAAGAGAAGTGGAATAGCAAGTGTGCAACACCTTCATCTTTTGCTATATATTATAATAGTACACGTTAGGGAAATTCTTGCAGAGTTTAAAGGTTAAAGGTAGTGGTTTAATAGAGAAGGTGTCCATCTTCCTCTCTGGCTTCTCATTTCTGTGTGACATGTGGAAGTTGAATAGCATCACTGAGACAAAATTGTTGCAAGAAGGCAAGTTCAGATCTCACATAGACAGAGGAAATTCTTACTGACTTCAGAGGGAATTGAACAGACTCCAGTCAGTGAATTGTAGTCTTTGTTCATGCATCCCAAAATTGTAAAAACTTGTTTGTCCTGCCTTTAGGGCAGGGCAGACTTAGGACAAAACATTGCATAGAAGTGTGGTGTTTACAATACTACAGAACTTCTAAGTGTCACAAAGTGTAACAAGCAGCTTTGAGCATCTGAAGGTTAGGTGTCTGTTCGGAGTGAGTCTGCATTTAATGGGGAGAGACAGGCACATTCAGAGAATTATTAATCCCATGCTAAAATAGATGCCTAAATTAGAATAATCAGATAAACTTTCCTCGTGATATCCTTACTCTATTGACTATAGAAGGAGTCTAGTGAAAGCTGAGATTAGATTCCTTCCCACAAGTGTCTGATTCTGAGTGGAGGTCTTGTTTGTGTTTTCCACTTGTATTTTAGAATAAGACCTTCATAATTTTTATTCTTAAAATTAATTTGTTGTTTGCAAAAGATTATCAGACTTTTTAGTAATGGCTGGTATTTTTACTTTCAGACTCTTAATTAGTCAATATATTAAGACCTTAATTTATGCTATGAGTAATTGTGTGAAAATTGGTATTCTGTGTAATATTAAATGAAGTAATTTTGTCTAAAAGGAAACTTCAGCAGACTTGTATTTCTTTTTTCCTGTGAGTATTAAATGTATAGAAAGTCTTTTGAGATAGATTCAAATAATAGAAGTATTAGAGAATTTTTTCCTCTTAAGATTTGTTCATGATTTATTTTATTAATAATAATATTATTTATACTGATTTACAGAAGACTGGAATGTCCTACAAACATCTCACAAAGCAGTATTTATATGCCAGCTTGCTATTATATACAGAAAAAATATTTGAATTTTGCTAGACAAGCAAGTGGCTGCTTTTTCATGGGTGGAAAACCTGGCCTGCTGACAGCTGTTTGACTGTGTCCTGGTTAGTTCGAGCAGTGGTTTCACACTGTGTCTGCTGCAGCGGCTCAGCACATACCTCAGGCTCTTCCACAGGACTTTTCTTTCTTAGGTCCACAACCACATGTACTTGCTCTGTCTTTCCCACTCACACATGTGAGCAGTAGGTGGGTGTTTACATATATGTACACACCTCATCTCAGTGTATAACAAACAGAAAATAAAGCCTTGTCCAAAACAGCACCTACACAAAAATGCATTATTAGAGTTTAGTGGACAAACTGATGATCTTACGGCAAGGTTTCCCAACTTTTAGTTTGCAGTTAGGAGTGACTGGGAAAACGATTCTCTCTGCAGAGACTGAGTGACTCAGGTGGTGGCCCTTGCTCTGTACTCCAGTGTGTCTGTAGCATTTTCCTGTATAAATCAGATTTCCTTAAAAGAGTAGCCGAGCAAGAAAGGTTTTCTTATACTGATATATTACACAAATATATTTCTAGGCTAAGTGTCTTTATTGTGTAAAACATTTACTGCTTTAAGATACTTATTTTGCTGTCTGTTTTAATCGTATCTTTTGAAACAGTCTCAATAGATTTTTCCATTCGTAACATTATGACACTTGATAAGGTGATTGATTATGAAGTGTTGAGAGCTCTGCCATGTGATCATTTATTTTTAGATACACATTTGTACTAGCCAATGCTTAAATTTTTTGCAGGAATACTTGAGAGATCCAAAACATAAACCTTGAGTCTGATCGAATCTGATGCCTCTGGAAATAGAGTGCCACAGTACTGTGCTCTTAAAATAACAGATTCTGACTGAAACTGGAACTTTGCAGTGATAAATATTATGTAAAAAATTATGGTCCATCTTTGGTACAAAATAAAAAAGGCATACAGCTGTGGTGCAGGTGAACTAAAATATGTTTGATGGTGATATCTTTCTTTCCCTGTGCAGGTGCCTGTGTCAGTGGCCATGATGACTCCCCAGGTGATCACCCCTCAGCAAATGCAGCAGATTCTCCAGCAACAAGTGTTGTCTCCGCAGCAGCTTCAAGCACTTCTCCAGCAGCAGCAAGCAGTTATGTTGCAACAGGTAATGTGGGTTACCTGCTTTGGACTGTTAACACAGGGCATTCGCACAAGTGTCAGTTAGATTTTATGAGTCTTATTTTGTAATATTTCATTGCTCATTACACCAAAAAGAATGAAAATAAATGTGAAACTTCTCAGTCTTTACATTCCTTGTTTTAATTGCAGAAGTGTGAAATTGGTATTTTGAAGCATTAAATATTATACTAAAACCAGCAGCAGCAGCAGTGGCAGATGCATTACAAATACCAAACAAATTGCTATTTAAATTTTTAAGTGCTTAGGCACTTTTAATTGTAGACTTGCCAAAGGAAGTGCAAATAGAGTTGCAGATAATTGTTGATTTAAAATTCATAACACTAGTGCTCCCTTTAGTCACATAAATGGTATGCGGTTATGAAATTTGAACTTAGCACCTTGTTTCATCATGTGAAAAAGGTTTTTTTGCTTTGACGTCCAAAAAATTTGTCCCAGAGTAGGCTAAAAAGAAGAAGGTTGCTTTTCCCTTAGCACAAAATCCTACAGCTAAGTGAAGAATCCATGGACTTGTTATTCATTCCGTAAAGATAGTGTCAGTGATCAGGACCTCAGTGTAACGCGGAGTGGATTTTTGGTTGGGTGCTTAACTGTCATACAGAAAATGGTGTGTCTGTTTGCCATAGTCATAGCTCAATCACAGTATGTTTAAACACTTTAATATTCAGTACCGTGATCATTACAGGCAATTCACTTTCAGTTGTGAATCCAGCATCCTGCTAAACAGATTGACAGATTAATTACTTTTTTCCCCTAAGAAACAGACAGCTTAGTTTGGCCTTAGTGACTTGTAGGTTTCTTGCAAGTAGATGAGTACAGCTTCTGATTTGTTATATAGGAAATGTGAGGAACTTGGGTATAGTTATTTGAGGAGTTAATTTGGCTCTTGCATTCCCTTTAGAATACAGATTTTCTATACCCTTCTGTTTAGGATATTTTGGAATCTGCATTGGAAAATTTCAGAACCGCCTTGGAAAAAAATGTATGTAGATCTGCCTCTTCAAATCACTTTTTTTGTTCTGAGGTGATTCTTAATGGCTACGCTACCATATGCCAATCTAGAAGAGTTTAGGAGATTTATAATACTTGAAACTTTTGCCTTTATTTATTAAAGTCAAAATGGTTTATTCAGCAACAACTACAAGAGTTTTACAAGAAACAGCAAGAGCAGTTACATCTTCAGCTTTTGCAGCAGCAGCAACAGCAGCAGCAACAGCAGCAACAGCAGCAGCAACAACAGCAACAACAGCAGCAGCAACAGCAGCAGCAGCAGCAGCAGCAACAGCAGCAACAGCAGCAGCAACAGCATCCAGGAAAGCAAGCAAAAGAGGTAGGAGCTAATACCCTTGCTGATGCATAGTGGTCTGAGCTGTCAGAAGCTTGGAAAAGACAAGATGAGTTTAGATTTTTTTTCCTGTTGGGAGAATGCAGCTATCAAAGATTTGTTCTTATGTTTTTACTGGGCTTCATAGCAGTACTGGTGTAATTCTCCTGCTCCTCTCTCTGAGACATAGGATTTGAACAGTCTAGTGCTGCTGTCGTCTAATGTTCGCTAATGAAGCCGAGTGTGCAAAGAAGCAGCTGTGTGGTGGACACCGTACTGATTATCTTGTATTAACAGGCAAACTGTGTTGGGAAAAGAGCCTTACTTTTCTCAGTGGCACAGCTCAGAGAGCATGCAAATTTAGTCCATGGCTGAAAAAGAGCGATTGAGCACAGATTTCAAAGTCACAGGCCCCTGATTAATGAACTGCTACTGTAGGTTTGGAGTGGCGAGTAGAAAGTTACAGTTTGATGTGCTCATAAATCAACCTGACAAGTGGGTTTCTCAGGCCTAGCTCGCACTTGTCAGCAAACTGCATCAAATATAAACATAATACAAACAAAACATGTTGAAGTAGTTAAATTGATCAGCAGGTATCCTAGACGATGTCTTCAAGCTGCCCATTATGCAAACGTCAAGGAAGCAGTTGTGACCTCCTGAGGCTTTGTTTCTGTTTGGATTTGTGAACAGAATTTCAGACAGCCATCAACTACGGGATAGAAATTGCTCCCGTATTTCTCCGGAGGCTCTGGGCAATCCACATGACTTGCTCCATTATGCAGTCTGTTTTCCAGTGAGCGCATCAGAAGTTTCTCTTTTCCCCAAACTAGAAAGGAAAGGTCTTCCACAGCAGCTTGTCTTTCTCTGAAGTGTGACTGCCTTCTCATACCCTCCTGAGTCTTTGCAGACTCCAGTTTGTCTTGAAATGCCTCACAGAATTGGAACTTATACTTTTGCTCCATAATAGGGCACTTGGTTGCCTTGAATGCAATGCTCCTTTTAATATATTCCAACAAGAAAAGAAAGAGAGTGAACAGGCCAGTGAAATGAAGGCTACATCCCCGTTTACTAATACATCACTGGAGACCACATTCATGGGCCACTGAAGACCAAACTTAGTCAATTAGAAAAACAAGAGTGCCTTTGAATCGCAGGACGCTATAAAGAGTTACACTTTTAGCATAGATAAATTTGTTATCATCTGCCATGAGCTGGACTTTTGTTTGTTTGTTTGTTTGTTACAGCTGTTATATACTTTCTCTTGACCCTTTTCTTTAGTGTGTCATTAAGTGTATCTTGCCATTTTCCCTAACAGCTAGTAGTTTGAATGGATGTAACAGAAAATTTCAGACATTTTTGCTGCCTGAGTATTCTACAAATAGCATTATTATTTAATAACTGAGATTAAAGAGAAGGAAGTTGATTTTACATTTTTGGCTTTCTAGCCTTCAATGCACACTTTACTTTTTGCTGCATTTGCTTTTTTTTTTTTTTTTCCCATCCTTCTTTTTGTAGCAGCAGCAGCAGTTGGCAGCCCAGCAGCTTGTCTTCCAGCAGCAGCTCCTCCAGATGCAACAACTTCAGCAGCAGCAACATCTGCTGAACCTCCAGCGTCAGGGACTCATTTCCATCCCACCTGGCCAGTCTGCTCTTCCTGTCCAGTCTCTGCCACAAGGTATTCAAGTAATATATGACTGGAGTAATTTCTAATTCACAACTATTTTAACTGTTCCATTTGCAGACAAACTTCAGCAGTTTCCTGTTATGACACTTAAACGTACTCTATTATTAGAACTTTATTACTCATATTACCAAATTTTCTTTACTTTTGAAAAGTAAATTAACTTGAAGATAAATGCTGCTTACATTTTAAGTTAAGGCAAAAGACTTCCCATCTTAAGGACTCTAACTTGTGAGGTGTGTGTTTTCTGTTTGTGTTACCATAGAGAGGTGAGCTAAATGTCTGTCATAAAAATTACACAATACTCTGATCTCTGACACTCCATTCCTGCAATGACCATTGTTTAGACTGCATGACAGCTAACATTACATTAAATTGGTCTTTATGCATGTATCTGGTTCCTCCACCAGATAACTATTATGAAATCGAAGCTTCAGAAATTAGATGAGCAAAAGCAGAGTACGCAGGATATAGACAACATTGAAGACACAAAAATAAAAAGATAGAAAAAAGGCATAAGAAAGACTTACCCACTAAAAACCTCAGTACCTTGAAAGCAGAGTTTACAAATAAATGTGTAAATTCCATACATTTTGATTTGTGGAAAGGCTATATCTAAAGTCATAAAAATTACAACAAGAGATTCCTAAGTAAGCTATCACACTAAATATTATTATTTGAGGATAGCTGTGGGGAGGCAAGCTGATTCATGAATTTGCACATGTGAGACTGGTAATGCTGCTTTCCTTTTGTACAAAGTCACATTGGACCAGGATGGAAAAAAGCAATTGAAACACAACCTCCCTCTGAACACTTTATCTTCTGCAACCTCCTCTTATGCCATCTGTTGCAAGAGGAATTCCTCAAGTTTTCTCTCGCATTAAGGAATCCCCACAGATTTCCCTCAGCACTCCTACCCAATTCTGTTGATATTTATTAGTTTAATGCAACACTGATTCATCCACTTCTACTAAAAATACATAGAAAAAATAATACTTTTAATAACACATTTTTAGGAGAACTGGTAAACAGTTCTTTTTAAGAACTTTGTTTTACTCAAAGAATTTAGCATTACTGAAGTCATGACAAAAAAGACTGATACTAAGGAAATTCTAAAAATACAAAATTTTAAAGTTAAAATATATCTTAATTGTTCTTTTTAAAGTAAATTAATCTCTTTTTTGCTTCTGCCTTGATAATTTTAAATTATAATGTATTTCAACCAAATCCATTTTTCTCTCCTAGTTCTAATATCTATCGTTATGTAGGGTTCCTTTAGATACACAGGTTAATTTATAGGACTTTTATTTTTCATATCCCTATGTGAATGTGCAAACTTAAAAAACTTAAGACAGCTTCTCCTGGAAAAACTCTCTGTATCTGCAGAAAGGCCACTCACTATGTGCCAGACATGGTGAAGTTAGAATGATGAGGGTATGAAGGGAAGTCTTTCTAGCAAGATGCTAAACCAAAGAGAGAACCAAATGCACAGTTGTGACTTTGGCTCACAGTCCTTTCTGTGCACTTCTCTTCAGCACATTGTGTCTTTCATAAGAAGGTACAGCATGCAGTCCAGTTCATAATAATGTAATGAAGATTAATGGGCTTCACATTTGTTGAGATTTCCTTGTAAATCTTAAATTTACACATCCAAATACATCCAAATATATCCAGTATTTGCAAATCCAAGCAGTATAACATACATGTCCCTGCATTGGGGTTTGCATAAAAATAAGAGGATCAAACTTCCTTTATTTTTCTTTTTAAATTTAGCAAATTTTCTGTGGCAAATTAAAGCTTTAGAATTTATTTAAGGTAATACACACTGGATATGGTAAAAGGATGTTTTTATCCTTCCACTGTGCTGCAAGATGTATAATATATTTATACAGAAGGATTTACTTGTGTGTAACACAAGTATTCTTATATGCATCTGTTTAGACTGCTGAGTTACATGCATGACTAGGACAATGAGAGAAACAGAGGGATTTGTGTTTATAAGTTATTGGTCATCAAGAGTCCTATAAACCACAAATTAGTGACAGAGAGAGCATGAGTTTTGCATTCGTTAGCGTGAAAAGATGTAACTTCTAAGTACAGCTCTGAGGTTTGCATATATAAACAGCATTTGCTCCAAGTATAATTTCTGCCGTAAAAGGACAGGAATGTTTACCAAGCTTTCTTGATGGTCAGGTATGGCAAATAAGATACAAGAAGTGTTTTAGCATTTATTTTGTGACAAGATACTCACTATGCCACATCCAAAGCCAGTGTCTAACTGTGAGTTAATTGCCTGTAAAACCGCATTGATAACTAGCTAAATACAAAGGACTGTAAACGACAACAATAAAAAAACCCCAAAAACCAAAAAAACCCCAACAAAACCCAAACCAAAATCCCTAAGTTTTGATCAGACCATGTAGGAAAATGAAAATAGATGCATGGATGGGTTTTATAAATGGTAGTTTTATTAAGTATTTATTCAAACATGAAAATAAAGTAGATAGTGGTGAAAAGAGTTATAAAATTAACCTCAAAATCCCAAAGCTCTTGGTGTTAGTAAACTGCATATCAAATCGGTATTTGCCTTTTTCATTATATTCCCTAATTTTTATCTGACTCTTGATCCAATTCCTGATCCTTTCTCCTTTAATGTAGCATGGAAAAGGTATTTTGAGGGTTATCACAACCTATGAAACATTAAAACTTACCCAACTTTTACATCCAGACTAAAATATCTGTCAGCCATTTTACAAGTCTCTTGTAAAATGGGAGTTGGACTTTTTTAGACACAAAAACTACAAAATTGCCATAATTTACAATTAATTACAAATCTGCTTATTAACTTTATACTTTTTAAGTGCCTGCCCTTAATCCTTTTATCCTAAAAGGCAGCCTTTCAGAGTGCTCTGAAGAAGTGATAAAATTAACCAGCCTGAGCTCACAGAGAAATTTATTTCTGATTTTAAAAAAATCTAGGTGGACTAGGCAGCCTGGAGACACAGCTCCATCCCTCATGCAGAGGCAGAGGCAAAGGCAGAGGCTGCCCAGCAGTTGCCCAGAGGGGCAGGAAGACCCCTGCCCATTGGAAGCGCCATTGCTCCAGCCGCTCCCAGCCCTCATTCATTCACCCAGCTTCTGGGGCAGCTCTTACACAATATAAGTTTGTCCTCTGATTATTCAAACAGATGGGTTTATTCTTTTTTTTTTTTTTTCAGTACAAAATTAGTTTATTTTGTTCAACAGCAGAAGGAAGCGAAGACTTTGAAGTAAATAATGTACAGTGTATATCATGCCACCTAAATGAATACATTACTTTTCATTTTGATTTGTGATTACATTTGCGGCTAACTATTATTTACCATGCTCAAATGGGTTATTTGCGGTGTTGCTGGAACATACCTCATGAACATGGCAGTAATTACTTACCTTCATTAAACAATTACAACTAGTGTTGCCATCATTCCTGTTACCCATCTCTCTAATGCAGTAAATTAGAGCCTGGCTTCTGTGCTTGCTTCCTTAAAACCTAGCTTTTCGCTGTACAAATATGGTATAAACTCTAATTTTAATACTTACATTCCAATCAATTCTTTTTCACTTTGTCATTAACTGAGTTTGCCAGTGGGTGTTGGTATCTAAGACAGAGAAGTAGGATTCAAAATAGTAGTCTAAAAATTAGCTTCTTTCATAATTAAAAAAAAAAAAAAATTGAATATCTTCCAACCAATTTTTTTCCACACTACCTCCAGAAATTATTATTTCTGTAAATCACTACTAGTCTATTTTAATAGCTTTATATACTTGATTATGAGACAGCTATAGAGAAGTATTAAGGAACTTACTGTACTTTTGCATAATTTTTTTTTGTTGAATCTGTTTCAGTAGTCTGAGTTCCTATGTTTTCAAAGTAAAACATTGTCTAATAAACAGATTTGCCAAACAGTGAAAAACAATCTTTATATCTTTCTAATATATATTGTTTACCAAACAAAACTATCTTCAATTAAAAGTCTGAATTAATAGATACATTTTTATCCTTTTCTGAAGGACAATAATTAAGCTCTTTCATAAAATATAAAGAGCAAAATTTTAATTGAGACATCAGCATTTTGAATGTTTTACCTTCCAGCAGATCTAGATACTATGAGCATGTCTTACTTATTTCCACTTCTTCAGACAAGATACAGAAGACAGAATTAGATTTTAAGATACCTCTGGCCCAAACAATGTCAGGCAGAAAAGCCTGGCCATGAAACCAGATCTTTCACATAGAGCTCTCCGGGTTTCTAATTATTTTCTACATTTAATTCAGTGTTCATCAAAAGAGAGATGTCAAACTTAGGAAGACTGGCAGTGACAGAAGTTATATATATTTCTGATGAACACTTCATCCTTCAGAATCTGAATTTCCTACCTCAGCTGCATGTTTAGTGGCAAGATAAGAGAATGCTCACAGCTCTTCTCTTGGCTGTGTTTTGGGATTGTCTATTTCAGGCAAAAGCATATTGTAATGGAATTTTTCATGACTTTGTGCAAAGTGCTCAACTCAAGCCAGACAATCCTAACACAGATGTATGAATACATTCTACAAGACATTGCTATTTGTGGCCCAGAGTGAATCTTGGAAACTACAAGTATTCAGGCTACAAGTGGAGTAGAGAGTAAATTTAATCTGTATCCGCAAAGATCTGGTGGCTAGACTCCAGAATCACACTGTGCATATAGCAGAGAAGTTTGAGAAGCTCTTCAAATTTTGCATGGCTGCCCATCAGGAGACTGGTGAGACGGAGTCTTCTTTCTCCTAACCAAACCATCCGATTTGTTTTCCACAGTAGGGCTGGACAAAAAAAAATGGTGGAGGTATTTGATGGTCTACACAACATTTAATTTCATCTGTGTAGAGGGAGTTGCACATGGGTGTTTTGCCAATTGACAGGGCTGGCAAAAAGAACACAGACACCAACTTCATACCAGAAACGAACTTATTTTACTCTAGTTTAAAACAGGGAAAAAAGAATAAGCAAGATACAGAATTAAACAGGGTAATGCACTTAATCATTACTGCATAAGAGCAAGCATAGTGATTAAGAAAGGAACATCACTAATTGCCCAAATACTTATTATCATCCACATCCTGTAAATCAGCTGGTGAGCCCTGTCAAAGCGAAGGATTTGAAGAGCCTTTCCCTGGCAATTGGGAAGTCCTACACAGTGCATCCACTCATAGATGAGGTCTCCATCTTTGCTGTGACAGGGTCCTGCTTTTATACAATCTAACTAACAAATTATGGTAACATCTGGTGGGCAAGTTTCACTTCACATGGGTACATCCCAGATTTTGCCAGGATCCAAGATACGTCTGAGAAGCTCCTATCTTGGTATTCTGCACCTGGCTTTGAATTGTAGGACTGAAAGTCTCACAGTCTCATTTCATGCTGATGCGATACAGGCTGGGAAAAAAATCTCACGGTCACATTTCATGCTACTATAATACAAGTTGGGAAGTTCACATAAAAGTCAACTTTAAGGCTTATAATTTAAGCCTTTGTATATCAATGGCCCAGTTTCATTGGCTTTCTATATGTCTGGTCCAACTGGATGGGACTGAAGAGCTTAGGTGATCACCATTATCTAGTTCTGCACTGTTGTGGTTTTGTTCTTTCAAATAGTTGCTTTAGTTTTGCCTCTTAAGACATGTTTTTAAACTGAACAATTTTTGTAAACATTAAACAGGATGAATGAATATGTGTCTTTAATTAAAGTCAGATGCATTCTGCTCAAATGTTAAACCTGTTATGATCTCACTGATTTCATTTTTATCTTCTGATTTTTTTCCCTGCAGTCTTCTTCCTCCACTCTCTGCTCTTGTTAAATGTTTAAAGAAAATATCAGTGTTTGTATGCTTCAGTGTAATATGTTTTCCTATTTTCCATTACATGTTTTATTAAGAGGAATTATGAAACCTGAGTTCACTGTGGATGGATTGAATTATGTTTCTGTGTCAAGAAATTGATGAGGCAGACAACAAAAATCTTGTCTGGAAGTGTATTTAGGATTGGGTTTGTTTTTTTTCTTTTCAAAAAGTAGTTGCAAGTTCTTTGTAGCTTTCACTGTTTGATCCTTGAGCAATATTTTCAGAAGGGGTATAATATTATTTAAATTGGTGATTTCTAATTGACTCTTTATAAGACAAGAGAAGACAGTTAGATTACCTGGTTTCTGACATAAGAAAAATGAATTTATGTTTTACTACACGTTGATTGTGCTGGAAAGACAGCATCAGCTTTATTGTTGGCATTAATCCATTAATAACACTGAGCTCATTATATGAAACTCTTTAATTTGTTATATTAGTGGGGTTCTTTTTCATTTTATAGCTGGCTTAAGTCCTGCTGAGATTCAGCAGTTATGGAAAGAAGTGACTGGAGTTCACAATATGGAAGACAATGGCATTAAACACGGAGGGCTAGACCTCACTACTAACAATTCCTCCTCTACTACCTCCTCCACCACTTCCAAAGCATCACCACCAATAACTCATCATTCCGTAGTGAATGGACAGTCTTCAGTTCTTAATGCAAGGCGAGACAGGTAATTCTGATGAGATTTCAGCTGTGCCTATCATTTGATGTAAAGCTGTTGTTTAACATTGTAAGTCATGTTATTTCCAGTCACACAATAGCACTTAATACAGATTACTTAAGAGATCATGGAGACAGGATTTTTCAGAATGGTTTATCAATGGGTATCATTATCAGTAACCATGTCTAATTTTGCAGATACAACGACAATTTCCTGCCTGTGGTTTCATAACACATGATCTTATAGTAAATTAGAAATCCCAGGGTAGAGCGTGCTGGTTTAGAGGTGTAAATGCAGAATTTTGGGCACTTTTGTAAGTGCATAGTTTCATTCATATTTGAGTTAATACATCTGACAGTTGTTGAATCACACTGCTGGTTTCGTAGAAACTGTACGTATATCTTAGTTGTCAAGGCTGTAATTCAGTGCAAAAATTCAATGTAAAAAGTGCTTTCAAAATTAGTACATTAAAGCAGTTCTCATATTCTTCGTTGCTTGTGAAGAAAACCACTGAATTTTCCTTCTTATATGCACAAAAGTAATGCAATTGACACATTTCATACAAATTGTCAGTGGCATTAGTGTAATAAGTGGAATTCAACCATATGGATAAAGTTAAATTAATTTTTCAGATGCATTGACAGATATTTTTTCACTATTCTTTATTTTGAAGTAATGGATTAAATGCATACAAGAATACATACATAGTATCTGTAGCACTGAATAGTAAATATATTAGTATAGTCAGATCTAGATGATCTCAATATAAGATGAAATTTAATTTGTATCTACATAACCTAAATTGTAAATAATTTTATTTTCCAATAAATACTCAATTTAATTATTTTAATATTTATACTAGGGGACTATAATTTAGGTGTATCTGGTCCTCATGTGACTGTGAGAACATTTTTCTATTGTTATTTTGTATTACTTAAAAACTGGTCTCTGAATATTTTTATAGTAGTACTTTTTGTGATTATATCTCAGAGTGGTTCTTTGCTTTACAATGTGTAGTTGACACTCACTTCCATGGGTCACTGCCCTGAATTTCTTTGATAAGGGTACGTGGGTGAAACTGTTGTGGAGGTTCCAAAAAAAGACACAGAATACAGCTGGGGTGTTTTACGAAGCCAAGTAGCTAATGGAAGCAACACTTGTGAACAAAAACATGTATTAACGGAATCAACGTTATTTTTATACACATTTAATCAGAAAATCCAAATATTTTATAGTAACATTCGTAATATTCATGAGTTCTGACTGTCTGTCTTCAATATTTCTTCTCAGAATTGATCACTTTTGAGTATATTTTTTATTTATGGGTAAAAGTTACACCAAGGTCATATGGCAGAATTAGCATATGGTATTATACTGTAATCTTATTTTTTCATCCTTTATTAACAGTCATCTTTGGCTCTATTTCTTCTCTAATTGGAACATCATCTAGCCTTGGCAGTTGAACTATTCAATAGAACGATTAAATTTTTCTGACTGCTCTGAGCTAAATTGACCTGTTCTGACCTGTTTGTCACTGATCGTAACCTGACAGGCGCTAGCAGCCTCCAACGATTATGGCTTTTGAGATGAATCTGATGCCTTATTCTTTTGCTACAGCTCGTCACATGAGGAGACTGGGGCCTCCCATACTCTCTATGGTCATGGAGTTTGCAAATGGCCTGGCTGTGAAAGTGTTTGTGAAGATTTTGGACAATTTTTAAAGTAGGTAGATTTTTATTTGTTGGTACAGGGTTGTTTAAACTGAGGGAAAGAGAAAGATGGCAAACAAAATTTTACTGTAAATCATGTCAGAGGTTTTTTTTTTGTGTACTCCAAGCAACTGGATAATCGAGGCTATCTGCAGAGGGTCAAATTCTTATCCTTTCTTTCACATCAAACACTTTTGCAGGCCTTTCAATAGCAGAGTGTTTAATCCTCTTATTATCTTTTACTGAAATGGAGCCTCAGAAAATTTGAAGAGATGCTTTAGATTGTGTATGGGATAGTAGGGGTATGAAAAAGCACATTTTAAATTCTGTCAGTTTGTGTATAATGGGAATTAACTTGCATAGTAGAAAAAACCCACAAAACCTAAAAGGGCTAAGTGTGACCATTTAACTGTCACTTGCTAATTTATTTTTACCTTTACTCTTGTATGTGCACAAGATACACAGAAAAAAAGCACTGGGAACAGGTGGGTGTGCACCTTTCTGGACTGAACAGTGATGTAAAACGTTTTCACTTTTAATATCTGCTTTTCCTAGCTATTGTCTGAATCAGGGCACTTATTCTAAGTGACACAGCTTTTACTTTTAATTTGCAGCTTCAAACTACAATATTTTTCTGCCTTTTTTTTTTTTAGTAGTAGTTACTAGTATTTGTGTTCATTTGAATTTTCATCAACAGCACTGATTTTCTACCTATGTACCTTATGGACTGATCTTTGTCAAAAGAACCATACTCATTTTGACGTGCAATAGATCTTAATGGAAAGCTACAGATAGGTTTATATAGATGAGTAACTTCAGGGGCTGAGTCTCTTATGTTGTCATGGTGCAGCTAACAGGGTGAATGAACTGTTTCATGCTTCATCAACAATTAAGTTAATTAGCTCATTTGAAATTGCACTGCTTTGTTGCCAGGATGTTGGCAGAAACATCAAAAAGATGTGTTTACAAATGGTAGACTACAGAGTATATAACAGAAGCACCTTAACAACAGACCATAACTACTCAGTGTCACAATAACTTTAATAATAAAATTATAGCAGTACTTTTCATAAAGTATTTGCAATGCTTTTTCCATCTTTCATGCTGTCTTTCAGTTTTAAATGAAGTAACTTATACTGACTTGCAAATCTTAGGTAGGTATCACTCATGATAAATTTTTGTTTAGAAGTGCATTAAGTGGAATGTCAAAATAATGACTTATTATTGGAGAAAACTGTATAGGATTTAAAAGAACCTGATTTACATAAGTTTGTATTAAAAGGAAAATTAAATCTCCCAAATTCAATGTAGTGTTCTAAGTATTATTAATACTAAGAATTTAAATTCATTTAACTCAAGCATTTTCCTTTTCAAGAAAAACTACATTTTCTAAATATATCCGTCCTAGGCTATAGTAATGCTAATTCTATGGGCAGACTTTGCACATCCATTATGTCAGGTCTCTTGTTATAATCCACGATCACTAAAACCATTTTGATTAAGGCAGTGTAGTGCTAGGTTTACAGATGCTCTTGCTTTCCTGAACCAAATAACCCTGTAAAATATGAAAGTGAAATAAAACATCTTGATAATTCTGGTGCAGAGTCAGTCAGGGTTTACAGCACCGTCACAGCTTTTGTCCTATGCACCAGCAAAAAAAATGTTTGGGAATATTTTACTATTTTT
>OU015528.1:22782514-22792514 GCA_907165065.1 Caprimulgus europaeus | reverse complement strand
CAATAATTGAGCTCTTCAGAAATACTTTCCAGTCCTCTGAGATATTTTCTTCCCTTAAAAAATGATATCTATTTTTCTCAATTATAAATCAAGTTAACATGAGATTAGTAAAGGATGCAGACAAGATAAAAAATAAGGAATATGCTGCTGAAGTATGAAAATTGACAAGCACAACAGGTACATAACTTAAAAGGCATGACAAGAAAAACAAACAAACAAAAAACCCTTTGGAATTATTCCCAGCCTTCTGGAGAAAGGAAAGTATGTCTGTCTTGGCATATTGCCGCATATTGGACCCTAAAACTGCAGCAAATTTATACAGAGAAAAGTTATTTTAGAGGTTTTTAAAAATGTATTAGACCTAGTTTTTCTTTCACTACGTTGCCTGTACATGCATGATAAATAAAGCAAGCCTACTTCACAGGCAAAAAAGATCAGAAAAAATAATTCTTAAAACAGTTTTTACACTCTTACTGTTTCCATAGAATAGCTCTTCTCCAAATTGCACAGCACAAGTAACTTCATGACATGAAAGTATGGCATAAGAAATGTGTGTATCTCATGAGTTTCCCAAGATTACTGTGTTAACTCTCAAGAAACATGCAACAGTCTCCCAAGTTACCGTGTAATCATACTGAAATTACATTACGCTGGACTTTCTTCTCCCACACTGCATACCACTGTTACATTTAAAGTTCCTCAGGGCAAGGACTGTGTCTGTATCTATTTTGTAAGGTGTTATGCAAATATATGGTGTTGTAATAACTAATAAATAATCATGAGTAGGCAGTAACCTCAAACTCAGGCCAGGAGATCTTTTATACCTATACCAGTGCTTATTGTCATGTGTTACATGTTTATACCCATATGCAAGCATAGGTGAGCATACATGCATATGGAAACACAGTGGTGTGTACTGGTGATAGTGGTGATGATGCATTGGTAAAATCTATCTCCAGTCTTTTTTCTGGCAATTTTGTACTCAATTAACTGAAAACATTAAGCCATTACATTAACAGACCACATGCTATCATGCCTGTGTAATTGAGGGAGTAAAATTGTTTTGAATCAAAATTTCAGAAAACAAGCGAATGGTCTGTTCTGAGCAATTACCTAGTGTTTAAACTAATCATGCATTTTTGCATCAGTTAAGTCAGTTTCTTTGAAAATAAATAAATTGTAGGGTTTGTGACTTAGATAAAGGAAATGTTGTGCCCTTGGTGATGCTTGAACTTATCATAAACTACCAAGAAAGTCATATGTATACTGTTAAACAATTTTATATTAAAAGAATGAACATATCTTTCATAATTACTTACATCTCTTCCCCATCCATGCCTCTTGCAAGGATAGAAGAACCTGTCATATTTTGCTCACTTGCAAACCCTATCATTGTGTCCTAAAACTCATTTAAATAAAAAAAGACAAATTGTAGTAAAAGTGAGATGCAGTCCCCTCTATTTTTCCACTATTTCTAATAAACACTTTTTCCCATAGATTACCAGTCAAACAACTACATAGTTATCTGATTAATTCTGCTAAAAAAGAAAAAGGAGAAGATATATTTCCTCCATGCTATAGATAACTTGGTTCCTGTAACTGTGAGACCATCTGTGACTGTAGTCCCTGCAAAGCTTACCCCTCATGCCTACAGTGGAAATAACTAGTAAATCCACATTCAAAGGCAAAACTCCTTTGCTCTCATTTTTTCTTTAGCCTGATCCTTACGTTTTCTTCTCAGTGGAGCAGCAAACCCACTATTAAAGCTCCAAAAGGGACTTTGATCCTGGAAAAGAGAGAGAATAAACTGAAACCACTGCTCTCCAAAAAAACAGTATTAAATGAGCTTTGTAAAGTTGTACTCAATTGAAACGTATAGGGGACAGCCACTCGGGTCTGGACTGTAGTTTAGTTACGGACAGCTGCTCACTGAGGTCCTCTTTCCCTGTTGCTGAGTGTGGTTTTGTTTTGCTAAACTGGCATGCGTAGCCTGAATGCCTCCCGGGAGGCTTGCGGTGTGTTTGTTGCTGTTCCTTCCCCTGCCTTTACCGTGCACACTCTTCCTCGGACTGGGGAGCCTGATCACTACCATCATCTTCAGAGGCTGCTTCTGGAAACTACAGTGAAAATCAGTGATGTTTCCCTACAGCTCTGTTTTGGGGAGGAGGGAATGGATGTTCTGTTATTGTTTTTGCTTAGTGAGTAAAGAAGAGCAGATAGAGAAATCTTAAGAAAGTCTACATTAATTCACAGTAGTTCAAGCAGCCTGAAAGCAAACATAGCTTTTGCAAAAGAATAATTTGTAAGGTGATTCTCTGTTCATCTGCAACAGCAACAGGGAGTGGAAATCAGCTCAGTTACTGATAGCCAGTTACACTGGTCTTTAGACAGCATATGT
Source organism: Caprimulgus europaeus (assembly GCA_907165065.1). Next base: position 22,790,116 of record OU015528.1, on the reverse strand, counting down.
GACCTGAGAGGTAGGAGCTGGGTTATCTGGCAGTCATCACTGAGAAAGTTTGTAGAACTAAATGAAATAATCAGTTTTGTTATTTTGTATTGTACCTAAGGCATGCTCTGACTAGGTCTTTGTGCATAACTCTCATTGAAACTGATAGAAGCCATACGCACAGGAGAGAAAAATGGACTCATAAAGGAATTTTCTTCATCTTAACACTGTCTTACTAGTGTTCTCTTTCTTCTGTAGGCACCTTAACAATGAACATGCATTGGATGACAGAAGCACTGCTCAGTGTCGGGTGCAAATGCAAGTGGTTCAGCAGTTAGAAATACAGGTTTGTTACATGGATGTATTATCCTATTACTTATTTACTATTAACCTAAACTAAATTGAAAACACTTGCTTTAGTGACTCTAGCTTAAAGCCATATGTTTCTTGTATTAAATTTGTTGATTTTCATGAACAAGTGGGTTGTTTTTTTTTTTTACTTAAAAGATTTTTCACATTATAAATTCTGCAATAATTATCTAACATCAGCATTGTCTACAGTATTTTGCTTGAACTAAGACCCTGATGCCATTCATCTACAAATGAAAAATGCAGTTCCTGGAGCAGAGACTGTATCCAAGTCATCTTCAGTTCTTGAAATGCTGGGTCAGGACCCCTCTTCCTTCTTCCCCTTCTGACCTCATGCTTGTCTATGCCATTCTGTAGGACAGAGGGGTAGCAGAGTGTATCTCCACCCAAAATGACTCTCAGCCTGATGCTGGGCATTTTTCTGCGAGCAGAAGATGCAATGTCAGACCCACTCAGTGAGATCCCCAGGGAGCCCCACGGCTGGGACCGCAGCACTCGGGTGCCCTGTTCAGGCTGTAACCATTAGAGGTCACTGCATGTATGCGAATGCTCCCTCCAGCTTACAGAAGATGTGCCCAAATACCCTGGTACTGAGACTGCACTTACCAGGCTGATGAGGCTGGGAGCAAACCTTGGCAGCCCAGAGTGACCATGCCGGACGCTTACACCATGTGGTCCCCTCGCACCATGTGGTCCCCTCCCGCCTGTACAGGAGTGGTAGGAGAGTATTTCTCAGGAGTCCTATCCTCTCTTGGGAAAGTACAGAGAAGCCCAAGGGAGGCAGCGAGGAAATGAGACTTTTTTCCCCTTTTGTTGACATATGTGGACAAAGAAGGACAAACACCTTTCAGCTTTCTCACCTCTCAGAGTACTGTCTCACTGTTGTCATGTGTGTAAGAATACTTGTTTTTTCTTTCAGACAAAGCAAACTGTTAGGGTCTTTTGTATTTTAATACTGGAACTCAAAGCAATGAGTGGAGTGTACAATCGTGTCATTTCTTTGTATTTTAATACTAGAAACTCAAAGCAATGAGAGGAGCATACAATCATGTAATTTATTGTCATTTCCCTTGAAATGAAAGCTTTCTAAACCCAGGCAAAGTTGTAGTTTCTTTTATAATATTTACAGGATACTGTTAGCTTAACTTGTTTGTTAGGAATTTACATCATGGCAAATAGCATGTCTCTAAAGTGACACACACATAATATGAAGCCTAAAGAGAAACCTTTTTCCCACCCTCTGCCTGAAATGTTCTTTAATTAAAAATGCACTGACCAAATTATATCCAGCATACTCAAAATATCTGCAGTAATACAGGTAGTTTCCTCTTCTTAAAATTACTTACAAGTTGTTTTCCTTAGTCCAATCTCAGCCTACAGGTTTAATTCTTGAGCTGAATTCATTCAAGAAAGTACCACAAAACGCTCCAGAAAATGGCAGCGTTAAACAGAGTGATTCCTGTTGTAGTCATAGTGTAAATATGCAAAGCTGTATCACTAGAATACAGTTTCAAGCATTTCTTCATGCAACCTAGCTTTTGAAAAAAAATACTCTTTTCATGTTATAATATATATTTTCCTTTTATATTCTGATATTTTTGTCAACAAGTTACATATTTTGAACACTTCCTCTGCTTTTTTTTTTTTTTAATTTAGTCTGAAACTACAAATATTTACATAGCGTATGATCAGAAAATGGTATCAGTTCAGAAAAAGTATGGGCTTCAGTAACATGATGTTTTCTAAAGGCACCTCTTTTTAAGAACTGTTTACCATTTACAAAGGCTAGGCTGTAATGTAACAGTCCAAGTGAAGATTTAGCTTGCAGTGTGACCAATTATGCCATTTTTTGCTTTGTCTGACTGCTAGTGAAGTAAGGTCCATCAGTTGTAATGAGACCCAGTGCAGTGTCGATGCTGACTCGGTGGCAGAGTTCAGCATTTCACACTGCCTGGGCTCTGTCACTCTATTGAATTAGATTGATGATGGCAGATTGCAGGGGGCACTAACTGGACCTCAGTGGGAAAGGATGAAGTGTGTAGACAATCCTGGCAGGCACTGTGCTTTGAGGACCCTTCACCCCTTCACAGCTGTTGGCACTAGTCCATTGCTAACAGTGTCCACAGGACTTTAAAGAGACACTATGGGCCTTCTAATTTATGGTCTTGGTAACTTGTTGCTGTCGAGGCAACTGTGACCTCAATTCTCTTATTGACAAAAAGATGAAGTGTTATTTGTTTTCGCTGACCTTTTAACATATGAAAGGCTATAAAAGTTTTTTTGGTTGGTTTTTTTTTTTTCTTTCCATGCCCAAAGTTGCATTTCCTCTCAGATAAGTTTCTACTGACATAGACTTTTATATGCAGGAATCATTACACCGAGTCAAGCTCAATGATAAGATGTATCACTGCAGTAAAATAGCTGTATCAGTCATTTCTAAAATGCTTCTGATCTCACTCTTTCTTAACAGCTTTCTAAAGAACGTGAACGTCTTCAAGCAATGATGACCCACTTGCACATGCGACCCTCGGAGCCCAAGCCATCTCCAAAACCTGTAAGTGCATATTGCTTTATAAACAGTAAATAGGTCTACGAATGTAGCAGACTAAGAAAATGAACAATTTAGTGACAGTTGGAAAACAATGAGTGAGATGAAAAATATGGCAATAAAATGAAGGTAAAATATGATAGCTTGTCAAATTGTATGTTTCTTTAAAAGTAATGCTATCTTTTACAAAATCTATCCAATCTACGCCATAGGTGACACTAAACAAAGTACACCTATAAGTGTCCAAATCATTACCTTGAGACTGAAACTAGAGAGAATATCTTTTTGTGATAGATTTACTGATATTAAAAGGAAACCCATTTTGAAAGATTTGAAGTTCAGTGGACTCTGTGGCAGTAAAACATAAATGTAAAAAGAATCTAAGTACTTAGGAAATTTCTTAAATTACAAGAGACACAAATAAACAATTTGTTATTCTTAAACAAATGATAAAAAATGCTATTTTATGCAGTGAATTTAAACAATTGTAAACATGGGGTTTTTGCTCAGTTTCTGTCAAGATTGCAATGTTACGCATCCACCGTGATGTTGCTGGGGTTGGAACGGGCACTGAAAGTCAGTGTTGCGCTGTCCTGGGCCCCAGTTGTGCAGCTGGATCTGCAGTCAGTTCCAGACTCCGTTAAACTGAACGTGACTTCACGTAAGCAAAGTATTGTCTGATGCAGGTCCAGTTTTGTACTGTCAGGGTGTCAGGCATCATAGTACTTACAGTATACTATGTTTAGATACACTGCACTCATAATATGTGATATGTTAACTGTTCATTGATGTTGGCTGTGATGGTAACCTTTGTATGTACAGTATGAAAAGGATATAGCAGTACTTGAAGGTGAAGTGCTGGGGTATTGATGAAAATCTGTGTCTATCACAGTCAGGAAATGTAGGCAGAAAGAACATAATCTGTTTTAAAGAGCACACTTGCATATCAAGCCCAGTTAATGTCTACGTAGAAGGACAGCATACTCGGTCTCTCGTGTTCTCAGCTCCACGTACTTCAAAGAAAATCTTTGTTTGAGGGCACACTTTATAACCTGATGATGAATGAAGAAAGTGTTAGCTTTTTCTTAACCTGCCCATACCTTTGTGAGAGAAAATTTAGATGCATTATTTTTGCTTTCATTAGCTTAACTAAATTCTAATTTTTATTTTATATTACCTACTAGGGAAAGACATTTTTAAACTTTCATTTTAGTATGTGTGGCATATATATTAATAAGCAATCTGAGTGCTTTTTCCATTTCTTTGCATTGTGAAGTTTTTCTGTCACACGGGCTTCTCAAGCAATTCAGGTTAGGTTCCAAATGCTGCTGAACTGTGTGGGAAAAGGTTTTCAGAACACATTTCTACTATTTAATTATTTTAACCCCAGATGATCTGTAGTCTATCAAAATTTTTAGAATATTGTTTCTTTACAATTTCAAGCAACTGCCTCATTTCAATAAGATTATTTTTCTCATTCCTTCCTATAGTATAATGTAGATAATCACAAGACAGAATAATTGTCTCATAAATCCATCAGGAATCTGCAGCTTGTTCTTTTCCAATTAATTATTCAATCAGTAAATTTTTTAAAACTCCAGCAGCATGGTTACATCTACACTAATAAAGAATTTTCAGCCTATAATCCAAAACAGAACCTGAATGAATAATGTAATTGAAGTATTACATTACATAAACCACACATGAAAGAATTGCTAATTGCGTTTGATGGTGGGCAATTAATACAGAATCTTAGATGAGCGATTTAAAATGAAACCACAGTTTAAAGTTCCCTTTGGAACTAGAGATATCTGAAGTGGTGAGCTGCACTACTGGCCTCAAATTGGTTTGAAAGAAGAGTGGTCAATACTACTCCCCCCTGCCCCCCCCCCCCTAAAATTTATACACTGTACAAAAGAAGCTTCAAAATTGATATGATAGTAGAGATTTATGGTCTCATGTGCAGTGGCTCAGTTGAGACGGCCCACACATTTGATAAATATTAATAGCATGAATTTATTACCAAGGAGAAATGAGCTCTGTTGGTTCATCACTGCACCCTTAACAGCTATCAGTACATGAACACAAGGTGCAACCGCACTGTCTATTATATGACCCCATTTACTCTCTGAATGGTACTTCATTAAATGGTACCTTTTGGCCATGCTATGGATGGATGAAAATCAAAGTTATCAAGGCTGCGAGTCCTGAATAATGAGTTTCACCCAACCTTGAATATATTCAGATGAGCTGAGGTGGCTAAGTGCTCATCCTAGGTTTTACATGCTTTTCTTTAGTTAATAATAAATTCTATTTTATCAGTTCATGATTGCATGCCTACAAACATGTTATGCTTATTATTGCCGGCTAGTAGAATAAGTTACCGTAACATTGTAAACATAGTAGTTTGCATCCATACAGATTGAGTATTTCTGCAGCTTTTGTAACTTTTAATGTGTCTATAACGTATATTGTGGCTACACATTTGCTGTGCCAGAAGTTTTACTATTTTATGCTTTTTCATGTTGCATTTTCTGGTTGGCAAATATGTAGGTTAAAGTATCTTTCAATGAAATGCTGTGGAAGTAACCCCTTTTTTTTTTTTAATTTATATGCTTGCTTGTAAGAGAAAATTATAAAAAAAAAAACAAATGCACATTTCAAAGCTTTGATATTAAAAAGCAAAGGTTAACAATTCATAGTTAAGAAAGGTATATGTTACTTAAATCTTCCTTCATCTCTCAGACTCTTCAAAAATACCTCTTTTTGCCATGGCTTTGTGAATGTATTAAATAAAGCATTTGGTAGCATTATCTGAGCTTTTTCAATGTACGTAACAAAGAATTCCCATTCCAGTCTGCTGGCTTAGAGTACAAGCAGAACAGTCTGTGGTTTATTGGGAACAGATGCACTTGGGGATGCCTTCAGGGTGCCAGTCGTTATTATTAGACTGCTAATGTGCTTCTTCTGGCTGCTGCCCAAGAAAGAAGAACAATTAGCTGGCATATGTTAATTTTTGTTTCCCTAACAAATCTCTCTACTGACTAAATGTGTAAAACAAATCCACAAAGAAAGATCAATCAATGCTGTACACATCATTTTCTCCCCATTAAAAAGAGGTTTATCTTAAGAAGTGTATTTGGGATTTGAAAAGGCAGGTGTTACTAAAACCCAAATTTTCTGTGTTTAGCCACTTGCAGTTACTCCATACAGATGAAGAACGATTAATATTAGTTTTCTCGCTCAGCTCTATAAATTACTGTATGAAGTGAAAATGACTAGATTACGGCTTATAAGTATCATTTAAGTATATGGCGGCAATCTTTTTATGTGCTGCCCTGAGTATAAATTCTGCTAATTGGATGCTATTTATGACAAAAGATGTGTGGTAAATATGACAGAGGTAATGCAAGTTTTTGATAATGAGGAGCAGGGCCTTACTGAGGGGAGTAATGAAGGGCACACTGTTAAACAGCTTGCATACATTCTCACCTTTTTTTTCCATTTTTCTACCCTGACACCCACTTTCCAGGGTACATCAGCAATAAGTGACACTGTAATCATAAATTGAAAATGATACTTCCAGAGGAATTGGCAAACTTGACATTTCATTATATTTGTTAACACATGCCACAAATGATTGTTAGTGAGGAAATTCCATTTCCCTCTCTCCATCTCCAATCAGATTTAATTTGAAAATTTTCAGCCTCCTCCGGCTAATTTGCAATTAAGACAATTTTGTTTGAATATGTAGTAATGTCATTACCATTCCACCAAATTAGCAAGGAGACTAAAGGTCAGTGTAAAATTTTCCAGCTGGCTGGAGCCTCTCAGCTGAGAATTTGGGACTGGGAAGAAAAAAAAAAAAAAAAAAAACAAAACCAAAAACCAAAACAGCATCAAAATAGCAACTTATTTTAAGTCTTGTTTGTATGAATACTAACATTTTTTATTACATTTATTGCTGTTATCATTGTTTCAGTAGGAGATAGATCTGTTTTACAACAGACCTAAACAATCACCAGCTAGATTCTATTGCAGGCAAACATACTTTCTGTGAAGTCTGGTAGTACTAGAAGGAGTTAGTCCTAAGTAACATTGCAGCAGATTATTAGATAACCTCTAACAGCATCCTCTAATTAGAGTTCTTATGATACAATTTCATCCTGTAATTAGTTGAGATTGGCTGCTTCCTTTTGCAGCTTATTAGTAGCAACACAGCTGTAGAAGTGAATCCACTCTCATTTGTCAAACCTTTTTAAGTCTCTTTCCTCCCTCCCTCCCCCCCTCCCTTTTTTTTTACTTTCCTTTTGGGTTTCTGCAGCTCAATTTGGTGTCTAGTGTCACCATGTCTAAGAACATGTTGGAGACATCCCCACAGAGCTTACCTCAAACTCCCACAACACCAACGGCCCCAGTCACCCCAATTACCCAGGGACCCTCCGTAATCACCCCAGCCAGTGTACCCAATGTGGGAGCCATTCGAAGAAGACATTCAGACAAATACAACATTCCCATGTCATCAGGTAGGACACTTTGGATCAATACTTTTATTTTTATATTCCCCAAATTTATGCTATAACTAAAATATTGTAGAGGCAAACTCAGGATGACAAAGAGGTGTTTAATGCAGATGATTTTAAAGTTTTTTTTTCATCTCTATTTTGCCAATGATTGTAAAAAAAAAACTCAATGAGAAGAAGCTC
>OU015528.1:22755014-22777514 GCA_907165065.1 Caprimulgus europaeus | reverse complement strand
AAGTACTAGTTCTTATTCATGCTACTTTTGATGTGAAGAAGCAAGAAGGACACCCTGTGGCAAAATCTGGAACACTCAGTTTTGCTGCAAATGTTAGATTGATAGAAGCTTTTGCAAATGCATGTGGAAATGCATTAATATTTATCCAAGCTGTCATAAATGATTTCACATCATAGTGTTGGGGAACATGGTGCTCATGGCAAAAACTTTAAAGTTTAATTATAATATATAATTTTTATGCAGAAGAGGCAAATGTCAGGGCTTTTTTATTTTGAGTTAAGTTCTGGTCATTTTTTAAAGTATAGCAGCTGCCTGCATTATAAAGGAGCCATACATTGTGTGGAAGGGCATAGGGGTTAAGTGTAATTCAAAGTCAAAAAATGATATAAAACTGGAAAGTGCTGTGAAAATTGGAACATAGTTAATAATGGAAAATAATGAAACCTATATAAGAGAAATAGAGATGCTGTTGTATTCAGAACATGAAAATAATTGAAAAATGCACAAAATCCTTTGGAACGCCTCTACAACTACCCAAGATGAGCTGCTTTGTGTACGTACATTCATACGTGTTTGAACGTTTAGAAGTTACTTGTATATGTATGAACTAATGCTTTTATTTTTACTCTTTATTTTACTAGGCTGCACTGGCAGAGAGTAGTTTACCATTGCTTAGTAACCCAGGATTGATAAATAACGCATCCAGTGGCTTACTGCAGGCAGTCCATGAAGATCTCAATGGTTCGCTGGATCACATTGACAGTAATGGAAATAGCAGTCCGGGCTGCTCTCCTCAGCCTCACATGTAAGTGCAGTTAAGAAAAAAAATGCCTTAGTCTAAGACACAATATTACTCAAAAATGCTTTGCAACATGGTAAGTGAAACATCTGGAACTATATATTTGAAACTAAACATTTATATGAAAGCAGTTAAATAGATGAGTCTTCATTTACTTTGTAGTAAGTGTGGTATAAGCTTTTGGTTTTGGTTTTTTTTTTAAAACCTCTTCAACTTGCTTGTGTAACGGGAGGCTGATCTCTGTGGTCATTTTCACAGCCTGTTTTGTAAGGTATAGTCAGAATGTTCATGTTTGAATTAGTTGTAATGTTAACTATGAGTCTCTAAACCATTTATGAACTGTAGTAGAAATATTGCCCATTTATGTAAACCGTAAAATGCAAAGTTTAACTGTTGCCCACAGTTTACATAGAAGCCAGTAAAGTGTAACTTTTTGCCTGTCGTATAAATCAGTGTAATTACATATTCAAGTTTAATTACTGGTGCGTCTGTATTGGCAAGGTTTATATGTTATATTTTATGCAAGACTACGATTCCTATTAATATTTAGCAGCTAACTATATCATTAATTACTCTAAAATCTTTCCCCTACCATCTTTTTAATGGAGCTGAGAGAGTGGAAGTATTAAAAATTGATGTATTGTGGATTTCAGAAATGTGTCTGAAGCTTTAGAAATGCCTGGCCTTAATCAGTGGTGTCAAACGTGGCAGTTTCTTGTTTACTAAATAGTAAAACATGTATCTTGGAGGTATTGTTTCCTAGGTTATTTATACAATAATTAGCAGTGCGATATCTAAGTAGACTTAGATTTAAGTTTACTGTAAGATGATTTTTAATATGTATGTACAATTATGGTCTTTTTTCCAGTGTTTAAAATAGCTGATCTGATGTGCCTTTTTTTCATTCCATTTTCTTTCACATTTTTAATGTTCATTTTAGTTTCTAGAGTGGGATATTTAGCACTAACAGTAACTGATACCAAAGTCCCTTTTTACTTATGCTTTGGTATGTTGAGAATCCATTTTGATGTGACCATTTTTAGGAGAAATATTTTGCCGAGTTTGCCTTCTTTTTTTACACGTTAGTGTATCAGTGATCACATAGAAATGTTTATTGTCATGCATTTAATTGTTTTATTGCACATTTATTTTACTTGCCTTTGAAAATAACACACTGTGAACATTCATGTATTTTATCAGGTTCCAAACCATTACTTTTTCAAAATGGAAAAATTTGTCTTTTGGAAGTGTCTTTAGATGTATTAAATAATACAAAAGAAGTAATAAAACTTGAAGTAGAAAGAACATGAATATATGCTCTTGAGAGTAACACTACTCTAAAACAAGTAAAGTGAGCAATCAGACAAAAGTTTTTATATCCCATGCTTTATGCTATCAACCATGCAGTGGGTAGCTTGAGGCCTTTTACTTTAGCAGTTCTCCTGAGTATGCTAATGCTCTCTTCCTGTATAAAATGCCAAGACAATAAAACTTTAAAGAGCAAACAAGAGTTAGATCATGTGTGTTAAAAACAGCTACTTTACAGAAAAGAATGACACTTGCTATTAAAGTTGTTTTGTAAGTGTTTGGCAGATCTGTTTACATATCCTACATACTGTCTGCCATTCTGCTGGATAAACTGAGATATCTGTGCATATGATTATGTAGATATGACTACATTTATAGCTGTGTTTATAGCTAGAATACAGCATATTGTAGCAATTCTTGTCTATAAAAAAGGTAGCTGGCTTGAGTTACATCCTAACTCAAGATTCAGCTTTCTTCTCTTGTTTCTAGTATACATTGTTTACCAAAGCTGACAGTTTTGGGACTTGCCATGGTGACTCTTTTGAAACTTATGACTATGTGTTGCTCAGTTCTTGATAGACTGAAGCAACAGAATGTAAATGCACTGAGATACCACTGGAGAAAGAGGTTATGCTAATTAATCCCTTGCACCAAATTTAGTGCAATGTTACTGGGCTTCTGTGACCATAAACTGTCAACCAAAAGATAAAGGCTATGACTAGATACCTGCTCACTTGTGCAATTTTTGCTTTTTCCTTGCCAGTGGAACCAAGACTATGAAAAAGAGAATTAATGCAATGTGCAAGGAAGGGATAAGTTTGTGCAGAAGGCAGAGTACCAAGGAAGAGTAGAGGTCTCTTCCTTGCCTCTGTAACCATGTTGACTGCAGTCCCTTGGTTTTTTTGGGAGTAAAGAGCATTACTTAAGAAAATGAGAAAAGAATATAGGGAAAGTATGACAGAAGTAAAATAAGTAAGGAATATGGCAAACAATTAAGATAAATTTTATAATCCCAGGTTGTTTTTTTTTTTTTAATTAGAAATAGTTAATACACTAGAAAGAAAAAAAAAAATTACTGCCACAAGCATCCACTTGTAGCTTCCTGAGAAGGTTCACCCAGGAAGTGTTTCACCACTACAGAAGTGTTCTTGAGCGTGTTATAATTACTGCACTCACCTGTGAAGTAGGTGACTTTATTAATCTCCAAGTAGATTAAACCTCCATCTCCTGATTCCCAGGAAAGTGTACTAGCTGTGACACCAGGAATATGCTGAGCAATTACGTTGCCTGCCATCTTGAAGCTGGCATGCAGCCAGGAGCAATGGAGCGTGGCATTAGGCAAAGGGGCAGGAGGTTGCGTGCAATTTAGAGATCAAAGCATTCAGTTAGGAAGGGACAGAGTTTGGATTTTAGACTAGCTTCCAGGGAGAGACATTTGTTTGGTATTAGAGCATCAGCAGGAAATCCAAAGAGTCTCAGTGACAGTGTGAAAGCCAAGCATCTCAGTTAGGCATTTGGTTGTTAGAATTGTACTGAGTATTGTTCTGTCAGATAAATATATGATAGCCTAACTTTCTTATTTTGGAATGTTCATATTACTTTTTAGCATAAATTTATGTTTTATGAACATAATGAAAATTGTGTGTGTACAGTTGTCAGTATTTCTGTGCTTTGAGAATGAGAATATTATCAGAGAAATTGATTTCTATTATTTGTAATACCTTAGCTACTCAATGTCAGAAAGTGGGGAAATTATTCCAGTCTGGTACTTTATGTCTTATTTTTGAAACAGAGTAGTAAGAGCAGTTATAGTAATCGACTTACCCATCTGCAGGCAGGTATCTAACACAGGTGGGTGAATCAGCTTACTTAGAAAATAGTCTCTGTTCATTGACTAGAGAAAGACAGTAGGTATATAACTTCAAGTAAATGTGTAATATTTAAATGCTTGTTAAGTGCAGTGAGTCCCAGACAGTGTATTCAGGGCAGTGGCACTTTAAAAGCTTTAAGAGTTTTTGCCTTGGGCAATGATATATAATCTGCTCTATTTCTTACACTTCTCAAACACTTAAAAATACTGCAGTAAGTTTTAGGTGATCAGTATAACCATGGCCTGGTAGTTAGAGTATCTCCTGTATTAATAAAGCATAAAGCATTTGAAATTTTATGCTGCATGCCTCCCAGTTCCCATTCCCAGTCTGATGAAAGATGATAATTCCATTGTCTGATTGGCAGCCTCTCACTAGTGGGATCTCAAGTCCTAGGTTTACTTTCTGTGTTTTAGCAGTATTAAATCTATGTTCTGTCTTTGATCTTCAACTCCAATTCTTGGTAGGTGGATGTGGGCACTAAGTGCTCCCTTGACATAAATCTTCACTGAGAAAAGATGTTATTTATTGTGGCCATATATGTTCTATTCAAAATTTTAATCTCCTCTAATATCAGCTGTCAACAATCAATGTCAGATGATTAGCTTTTCATTTAAATCAATACTTTAGACTGTTTCTTCCTTTAATTTTTGAATATGGACCACTAGTCCAAAATTGCTGTGTGTTTTAGCTGTTAAGCAACAGGTTTCAAAATGATGAACACAACAGAAGGTTTTTTATATATAAAAATTCATTATTTATGTAGAACTAAGTGCTGCTAATATTGTGTAACAATTGTACGTGGTTTTAGTTAGAAGCTTTACTTTACGTATCTTTGGGGTATAAATGCAGACTTCTGAAGTAAAAAAAGAAACAGTGACAGAGCATTGGAACAGGCTGCCCAGAGAGGTTGTGGAATCTCCTTCTCTGGAGACATTCAAAACCCACCTGGATGCCTTCCTGTGTGACCTGCTGTAGGTGATCCTGCTCTGGCAAGGGGGTTGGACTAGATGATCTTTTGAGGTCCCTTCCAATCCCTGACATTCTGTGGTTCTGTGAAACCACAAGCATCTGAACAAGTGCAACTAAAGCTGCACGGTTGTGGGAAACTGGAAAAACTTTTACCATCCCTGAAGAAACAACAACATTGGTCAAGACATGGAATTATACTTAGGGACAATAGTAACAGTTCATGCATTACTGATAACACAACTTCTTTTTAACCTGCATCTCATAGCCAGTGTACTGCTGAAGAGTTTTGGAGGAATCAAACTATTGAAAATATAACAGAGACAGGAAAATAATAGCACAAAGTTGATTTCATTATGATCCTGATGTTAATTTAAGAATCTAAATTTATTGGCTTTGAAGGAACTGAAAGTCAGTTCTCACTTTTGAGGATGGAATATCAGGGATGAAAATCAAGTTCAACTGTTTTTCTCATGTTTGTGTGCTTGTAGTAGATTGATCCCACTTAAGTGATTATTGCAACTGGCACGGACTAGGGTGTTTTATCACTTAGTGCATCTAAGTGCATGTTCATATTTTTGCAAATGTGTCATGCAAAATGCCATTTTACTTCATTTTATAAACTTGGGGAGAAAAGGTAAAATTTTAATATGCAAAGTTGTTCATAGCAGTTGAAGAAACAAAGAAAATTATTTATCAGAAAACCGGGAAAAGCGTAGACTGAGAACTATAGTCTCACCATAGGAAACAATGAGGGTGGCTACGCCATTCTGTTAAAACTTGCTGCAGGTCATTAAATAAGGAGTGGGAGGAGTTAGTTAGCAAAGGAAATGGGGAAAGCAAATATCCTACTGGTGAGGTTTTGTGGAAGAGGGCTGTCATGTTTTTTTCCCTGTTCACGCTGTATGAGAGTGTAGACTGAGGACAATGCAACTAATCTCTTATATTCTAAGTTGACTTATGAAAGTAATCTAATTCCTAACAGCAAATCCAGAATCCTGGAGATAATGGATGGCATACTAATTTCTAGAATTTTAGTTGCTGATTGCTTTTAAAAAAAAAAATTCTTTTTAAGAGTCACTTCTTAAAAAATTAAGTGAATTGATATATCCTCATCTCATATATGACTTTTTGTGTTCAGCTATACTCTGTAAGACAGGAATTGGGTGGAACCAAATGTCAAGACACACATATATCCCATGATCTTTAAAGCTCTTTCTAGAAAATATTGTATTAGGTTGTTGTGACAAAGAATATTTTTTGTCCAAATGAACAAGAGTAACAGTCAATCTGAGGTGAATTAGAAAAATAAGCTTATCCAGTGTAGTCCTTCATCTGCAATTCTGTCTGTGAAAAGGTGAGTTCTGACCATCTGCAGTTTCAGTCACTTTTTCCTTTGTATTCTGCTGTCATTCCCAACTCTACTTCTTTACCTTTCCCACTCTTGCCCTGACTGGATCATTTCTCTCTGCAATTCTATCTGCATAATCATCAAACTTGGGGGTTTTTTTTCAAACTTTTTTATCTTTAAATTTTATTCCCAGAGGCAAATATGATTATTCTACTCTTAAGATCATTTACTTTTGAGGTGCTTCAGTTTGAAAGCATTCCATTGTCAGGTCGTTCCCATATCTGATTATTCCAGTCCCCCACTGTTAAGCTTTCACACCACTTACAGTAGGTTACCTATCATTCCAGTTTAAATCCCTTTCATTCCCTTGTTTCTTTAACTTTATAATGTTCCAATCCCCCTGTCTTTCCTTCTTTCCTTTTTTTTTTTTTTTGTTATCATTGCATTGTCCCATTTTATGATCTCTTTGCATTTACCTGGGAGGCTTGTTCTCTTCTAGGAGACTGCTATGATCCAAGGCTCTTTTTCATTGTATAAGACTTGACATAGTGTATAAGAAAATAAACTCTCAAAACACATCAATTATCAGGGATGTAACAAGCATTATTAAATAGGTGAGAAGCATGTAATTGAGTGGATGAATGTGGTAGCAATTACAGTATTTCTGAGTATCCTTGTTCATCAAAAATGTTTCACCTAATCACATGATATTTTAATGCCTGTGTAATTTAATTTCACACATTTTTATTTATAAATCTGACTTAAGGAAGATAATGGGCAAAGACTTTGTGACAACAATTGATTTTGATTTTTATATGAAAAGAGAAACAGCTAGGAAACATAGGATCTTAAAGGTTATAGCTTTTATCTGAGCATATTCCCACTGAAAGCGGCTCTATTCAGAGAACACACAGTGAAATAATTTTGGCTTTGCCTAGCACTGCAACTCAAAGTGACAGGCAAGTCTAGCAATCCAACACTATCATACTATTTTCTTAACAATTTTTTTTTTTTTTTGCCTTTACTGATTGTGTGCATCATGCAACAGTAAACTCTTTTGAGCTGTGACTGTGCCTCCCTTCTTTTGTACAGAGCCACTCACGTGTCAGCACTAGCGGAAAAATAAGCAATGATGTTTTGATTTATAATATTTTTCACCATTCCCATTGACATAACTTTTCACTTGAATATTTTCCTAAATATCCATGTTATCCTTTTTAAAAAAAAAATATTTTGCATTATTTTACATTTCAGTCTATTTGTCCTCTACATTTTGCTCCTGTTCATCAATTTTCTTATCTTTCCAGTCCTTTATAATTTTCTCTCATAGTTTCTTAAATGTTACATGTTTTACTTCGGATCAGAAGTTGCTATTTCTTCTTTATATTATTCAAGCCCCAATTGTTGCAGTTCTATAGTACATTCCCAAAGCTCTTGACAAAAAGATCACTCCAGAGATACAGTGCCTTCAGCTGAAAAGTGTCAGATCTCCATAGCATGGCTTGTAGAAGTTGGTAGGCTCCTGTGGGGTTTCACAGAACCTTTTTTGGAAGCTGTCTTGCTGAAAACTTTGTGGTACTGCTGTCATGAATTCTCAGTGTAAGGGGCAAGGTATTTATACTTTTCACAGAAGAGGTCTGTATAAGAAAAGGCAGCATCTTAAATATTGTTACAGATGTTAAAATGTGTTTGAAATTGTACAACTAAATCTCTCTGCAATGTGGCTGTGTAATTCTTAAATTTAGTTCATAGTAGATTCCTGTCTTTGTACAACACAAAAGCTGAGATGATAGTGCCATTTACAGTGTATTTCTAAAACTGCACATACAGTTATGAGTTTTATCCAGTTTTGATGGTTGCATTTGGATTTTGAATAAGTGCAATATTATAAACCAGAATTTTTGAAAGAGGACTCTCTAGGTACTGTTTTATAAATACATGTATTCAAAATGTGCCTTTACATTTATGTATCATGTAAACAGTTAAAAAAAACCCATACAATTATATGCAATTAATAATATTTATACCAGCAGTTTGAATGATGATCCATAAATCCAAGCAAATTTTAATTGAAAAATATAGCACACTATGCTGAGGAAGTGTTATTATTTTACTATTATTTAGTCTTTAGAATTGTTAGGAAACTCTAGGCACTTTACACATTTTAAAACACTAAAACTTTCAATACACTCCTTTTTTAAAGAGTTTATAGCAAGACTTCATCTCAGTGCATACATCACATTGAAGTAATCAAATCTAAAGATTACTAAAGGCATGATTATACCTGGTGAAGTCCATATACAAAAGCAGTGTTTGCAATCTTCTGGCAAAGTGCAGTTGGAAAAAATGTGCTTTTGGATCAAACAGCAGTCTGTGATTTAGAACAGTGTTGGGAATGCATATGTGTAGTACAGACCCTGATATAGTCTCTGTTAAGTTTATAACTGCAGATATTCCAGTGGTTTTCTCTAACTAAACAACAATGTTAAATGTATAACTTAAATGAAGATGAACAAATCCAGTAGTCTTCCTCCTTTACCTGGACTTGACAAGTTCATTTGTGCCACTATACCCATTAATAGAGGTGTAATGATGTTGCAGAGCTTTTGCATGATCATGGCCTCCTGTTCACCCTATTCAAAGACTTCCATAAGCTTTGGATTGAGGTGGGCAAGGGAAAATGTTTCTTTGATGTAGTATTATGCTGTTATAATAGTAATTAGGGACTTGCCCCAACTTGATTTTAATTTTTCCTCTGTATTTCCCCTTCTTTTCTTCAGTCCTTGCAGATTTGGCATTATCAGACATCACAGCTGAAAAATGTTCTCTGAGCTTTTACCTCCTCTTTTTCTTAGAACACGGGAAATAAGAGTCACGTTATGGGAAACCGTGTCATACAATTCTTCTCCTAAAATTATCATAGTCCATCTCAAATTGAAAGCCATTGTGGAACTTCATTCCTTTGATTATAAGCCTTATTCCAATTTCCTAACTAAATATTCCAATCTGGTTTCACTGATATGTGTTCTAGCTTATACAGTCTTTCATATTCTTCCTATTTGTTTATTAAATGTGTTCTAGAGACCACACTGAATTTAAAATCTTCATTTTGGTAGACAAAACAGGCTCTTTCTGATACAACAGACTGCCCATTCTCCTCATCTTCCTAGTAGCCATTCCATAAAACTACTCAGTTTGGATTTATTTTCACATGCAGTTAACAGAGTTTTTTGAAGCATTCTAGACATAGTCATATATAATGTGTTCTTTCTCTCTGTTCTTATGGGGGGAAAAAACATATTTTAATATTTTAGCTAAATTCAGGTAAACTGTTGTGGTTTATTTTTGTAATATGTTATTAAAGGATGGAAATAATTATGCTTCTGTATCAATCTGGAGTTCCCGGAATTACACTTTAAGGCATGTATTTTGTTTTGTTTTGTAGCTAGATATTGAGAGGTGTAGTAATGAACAATGTATGGCACTGTATGTATTTAATTCAATTGGAATATACTGCCCTGTGAAGCAGAAGCCTGTGTTAAACACAGGCCAAAGTACGCGGCTAAGAGGCAGGATATGTTAACCTAGGCTCTCTGATATCTCAGGTATCTCCTAATCAACTCAGTCTGCAGGCAGACTATATTTATGTTTTCTTGCAGAGGCCATACCGATATAACACATTCTTCAGACATGTTGCCCGTCACATTGAAATCTTAAATCTTTAATAGCATAAAAAGGGGAGGCATGTTTAGTATTCACATGTTGTTAACAAGTTGTTGAATGTTCTGAGAAAAGTTAGAATAAGTTTGAAATGTTACATGTACAAGCACTCATTGGCGTCAACATGAGGTGGTGATGACTGGATGCACAGTCATTGTTAAGACTCTAGAAATGGTAGCAGATCACCAGCTGAATATGCACTGACAAAGGTAGGTGGTTGTGAAAGCATGCTTAACAGGAACGTTGAACGTAAAAGTAAGCACTGGACTCCACCTGGTTTTTCTAATTGGCTTTTTCTGAAGACTGAGGAAGGACTGAAAATACTAGGGTTTTTGAGAAGAGAAAAGCAGAGTGGGGAAATGATGACAGTCTTCAGTATACTGTGCAGAGGAGATGGAAATGAATTTGTCCTTGTCCATTGGGAAGAGGATAAGAAATAACTGATTAGTATTTCAGCAAGAAGAGTTAGGATAGACACCAGAAAAAATAAAACCTTTCTGACTGTAGAATAATTAAGTGCTGGTACATGTATCAGCACAGAGAGATTGTGGAACCACTGACACTGGATGCTTCTAAGAACAAATTAAAAGTGGTCAAAAGTGGTTTAGCTATAAATGATCCTGGTTTGCGATAGGGCAAGGGGATGAAGAGACTATATGATCTACTGAGGTCCCTTCCATCCCTATTTTATTTGATTCTTATGATAAATCTAGAAAAAAATAAGGTATTTTTCATGTATGTCATGCCTTACCAGAGGCTAGCTGAGATTGTCCAAGTCCATTTACTTTGTAATCTGGAACAGCTGTCATAGCTAAATATCTTTAAGCACTCTTATTTTTAAGATTGAATGAATCTTGGCCTTACAGAAAAATATATAGTGAGCATAAGATTCAACTAATGTGAGAAATGTCAGCTATGGCTGTGCAGACAGT
The DNA here is from genome assembly GCA_907165065.1 of Caprimulgus europaeus. Next base: position 22,766,567 of record OU015528.1, on the reverse strand, counting down.
CCTGCACAGGTCAGTTTGACCCATTTGTGCCTGCTGAGTATGATGTGCAGTTCTACTTGTTAAATGCTGCCATCAGCTATTCATCAAAAAACATATTGAAGGGCTGGCAATTCTCCAGGCTTGTTTTAGCAGGCAGAGTTAGTCATCACTTCAGGTCCTAGCTTTTAAACATTGAAAAAATAAAATAAAAGATCCATGCTCCAAGAAATTTAGCATATGAAAAGGAAATATTTTGGTAGCATCCTGCTGAAAATTTTGAAATATACCCACCAAGCATACCTATCAATCAATACTTAGTGAAGAGTGTTCCAGAAGAAAAAATGTACCATGCCCAGGTGTAAGTGTAGTGCTATTTAATCCCTTGCTGCTACATTAGAACAAAATGGCTAGGTGCTACTGTGGAAAAACATTGTTGATTCGCTTATAAAATCTCACAAAAGTGTGCTGGAAGTGTTAGCAAAAGGATACTATTTTCAGCTTTTTTGTTCCACGCTATCTGATGAACTATATGTTTTTCAAGATAGCAGTTTTACTGATGTGAAAGTTTGCAACAGAAAAAGAAAAACAATTTTATATAGCCTGTGTTTGTATTAAGATGTATAAAAAAACATGCATAGTAGTCTAAACTCTCCCTCAGCTTTTCCTGGATCATTGAATAGCTTTCCAGATTTTGCATAGAGAACATCTGCCTGCTCTAACCTGCAAATAACACTGAGATATTTAGTTGTTGTTGCTAAGTTTCTGTGTAATGGGTACAATTTTTAAAACTTCACAACCATTAGATAATACAAAGCATGCAAGATCCATAGCCTCTTTTCTTTAACTTTGTTGTTTTCAGGCTTGCTCTTTTTCAGTAGTTCTTCAACAACCCCCAAAATATGCAGACACTCAAATCTCTACCACTTTGTCATTTTCCTTTTATTTTTTTTTTTAGCTTTAAAACTTCTGTGCTCTTTCTTCCTAATCTCTTTCTTTGTTTAGCATGTTAACTTTTGACGTTTGAACTAGACACTTGGCAATTTGAATGCTCCTCTTGTGTTGACTTCAGTGGCAGCTAAATCAAATCAAAGCACTCCTATAATTTTTAATCTTACCTCCTACAGATATGCTTACCATAGGTCACTTCTGTTGGTTTTATCTGGATTCTGCTATATTATTTTTGAGATAAGTGAGTAATAGCTAAAAGATAGTCAAGTACACTGAACATACAAGTTAAAGTGAGGGCCTACTACAAATACATAAACATGTTATATATTATTGTCACTGTCTTTATTCTCTCCTAGTTAGTCTGCCATACCAGTTTTTGACTTCTTAAGCAGAAGTGCCATTGGAGGATTCATAATAACATATTTCCCAAGTGGTTACAGTAGATAGATGGATATGGGTAGTTTATTTTCTTTTATTTGTCAACAGTAAATTGATCTCCTGTGGATAGTCAGCTTTGTTATTTTTTTCAGTTACCTTTACATATGACTAATCTAAATATATTGTGTTGTTACCTGTGTTTATATCTTCATCTGAGTATTCATAATTATATTAAAATAGAAATCAAGTGTAGGATCTTAGAGAATTCTCACTGTTAACCTGCCTCCATGTTGTAAAATAATCTTTTCTTCTTCCTTCATCTAACAAGTTTTATTACTGGCAAATCTTTACATCTATTTTTATTATGAGTTAGATTTTTGAAGTTTCTCACAGGAATTTGCAAATTAAAATACATCCATCAGCTCTCTTTGTTTACAGTTGTATTATTCTTAGAAGCATCGTAGGTCAAGTAAAAGTAGTAGTCTTATATATACTTGTTATTCCCCCTCATTTATCTAGTAGAAAAAAATGTGGTTCAGTATGTGTATCACCTTTGGTTATTCCCTCTTCTCCCCAAGCATTGCCACATGCATTGCGTATTTCACTTACACTTCTGTGAATAAACTTCAGAAGTGAAGTCACGGCCCTAACAAAATCAAGGGGAATTTTGCCAATGACTTAAATGAGATCTGGATTTCATCCCAGGAAACTATTTGTCTTCATGTCTTTGGCTTTCCCTCATTCTTATTCTGCCTTCAGTCACTCCTAATCACTCCTAATCTCCATTTGATATTTCTTGTGGCTGCTTACAGCCCCATTTCTCAATTTTAATTCATTAAAATATTTTTTTTTTTTTCCCAGATATAACAAGTAGCTCTCCCAGGTCAATATTTTTACTAGATCTTTGAAAATTTGTATAGTCTTAGTAGTCTACAACATTAGAAAAATTGTTAATGTTGATATCTGGAATCTTTTTATCTGTGCAAATACAAGCAAGAAAATACTTTCTCAGTTGTGGCAGGACTAATTTGGAATGCCCTGTTAACAATAAGTTTCTAAGTGCTTTTTAAAAAGGTTTATTTTTCTGTTAATAAAAGTGTAATATCTTAATATTTTCTGCCATCTATATTCCCTTAAAATCCAAAATATACAAATAAAATCACCTTTTATTAAAAATCTTTTTGAATTTTTGGTATTAAACTGCCTTGTCAATCCTTTGTACCTCCTTTTCAGACACCCTATATAGCTTGTGGAATATTCTTTAAAATGGTAGCCATGTGTTCACTTATTTCAGATTTTCAGATAACAATGAGGATCTTCCTGCTGTCCCCTTCTTCTCTGATACTAGAGATACATATGCACTCAGAGTAGCTTTCCTCTACCATGTCCATGCTAGATCTTCACATCCAACTAATAATTGTTCTCGCCTTTTACTCTGGTCTTCCATTTGCAATATCTGGGTATTATCTGATTTCTCCTGGGACATAAGAATATATTGGGACCTGTTTAACATCCCTATTGATGTCCTGGAGGATGGATCTCTTTACCATCAGGTTTGCAGATGACATCAAATTAGGGGAACAGTCAATATGTATAAGGGCATGATAACCGTTCAGAGGAGCTGTGTGGGCTGAAGGACTGGGCTGAGAGGAACTTTATTAAATGCCATGCCCTCCACTGAGAAAGGAAGATCGCCTTGCAATGATGCACACTAGGATGGCCTGGCTTGGGACCTGCCTTGCTGAGAAGGACCTGGGAGTATTGGCAGAGAGCAAGCTGAGCTTGAGCCAGCAGGATGCCCTGGCAACTGAGAAGCTCAACAGTGTCCTGGGCTATATTAAGCACAGCAGAGAGCCAAGAGACTGAATAAAGTAATGAAATTATTATCCCCCCTTCTCAGCACTCATTAGACCGCACCTGGAATACTGTGTCCAGTTTTGGCACCTCAAATGTAAAAAATACAGCAGCAAACTAGAGCAAGTTCAGCAAAAAGGCTACCAAGATGGTTGAAAGCAAAGGCAACTGCCCTGTGAGGAGAGGCTGAAGTAGCTGAGCTTGATCAGCCTGGAAAAGAGGCAGCTTTGAGGGGACCTGACCCTCAGTACCTACAGGGCGATTAGCGGGAAGATGGAGCCAGGCTTTTCAGTGTGGTGGTACAATGAGAGACAGTGAGCATGTTAAAATGAGAGATTCAGGCTGTGTATACAGAGAACTCTTTCCTCATGAAGACAGTCAAGCAATGGGTGGGGCAGTTGTCAAGGAAGTTGTATAGTTTACATCCTTGGAGATTTTCAAGACCCAACTGGTTAAAAACCTGAGCAACCTGATCTGACCTCGTAGCTGTGCGTTCTTTGGGCAGGAGGTTGGTCTAGAGATATCCTGAGGCCCCTTTGACCTGAATTAACTTGTGATCCTAGAGTGTATTTCCATAAAGACAAAACAGTGAGTGTGAACAGAAGCCAACCAAGCTTTTTAGCAACCAAGCGCGAGGGGAAAGATCTTACAAATAGCAACAACTGAGTTTACATCTTTTTAAGATATCACAAGAGAAAAATTGTGTTTGCAAGACCAATTTTGTGCAGTCGGTAATGAGGGGGTTTGTGATTTATTTATTTTTTCTCCCCCATAGGGACTCACCTACCTTTTATCTTAAAATAATTGAAGGGAAGGCATGATGAACACTAGGGTTTTGGGGGTTTTTTTTACAGTGACTGATACAATTTTATGAACACCTATTATAAATAGGAAAGCAAGTCTCTAGTCTTGGAGGTTCTAAAAGCAATAATAGACTTGCACAAACTCATTCTTACTTGCTCCTACACCTTAGCTGATGCTCCAGAGGCACTTTATGAAAATTGATCATTAATTCCATCTTGCACCATCTTCTGTAGTGATGAAATAAAGATGACAAACTTTAGTGGCCTAATTAAGTATTCCAATGCAATCTTTATCTCCTGTCAGTCTGCAGCAGTGCCTGCCAGCTAGGGCCGTTTCCTCCACTTTCCATCACAAAGTGAGCGCAACTCCCAACTCTTCCACAGTAGACTTGACATCTTGAGTGGTGGATAAGATAACAGATATGAAAAGTAGTATATTTTGAAGGTATTTTTTGTGCATCGCTGTTGCATTTGAGAGAAGAAAAGCTTGCTACTTCCCTTTTTTCCTCAACATGGTTCTTGGAGTGCCCACAGTGGAAGACTGTGATTTGAAAGTGGGAGGTTGACATAGCACATCCAGAAACACCTTCCTTGAGGAGCAGTGCTTCTACAAGCATCACATGTCCAGTTGTCTTCCACTAGGATGTTGTATCTCCACTCCCCCCTTAGTGAAATGAGGCAGTGCACCCTCAGCTGCCTGACAAGGATAGATGACAATAGGACCTTCCTCCCTTTCTTGTTTGAAGCTAGAAATTTGCATATAGGCATTATTTTCTCTAGAAATAATAGCACTTCTTCAGCTTTTCAGTATATGTGATAAATACATCGGGGAAGTGATTCCTGATGTTCAAGGAAAAATAATAATGGATTCTGTGACAGTTGTAGCATTACTGAATTTGTATTTAATTACTCATCTTAATACGCTTTCTTCCTTTTCTCAATATTTGGATTAGTATCTCCTTAAATGACTGTACATATTCATGTCAATAAACAGCTCAATTCTACTTAAGAAAAATAATAAACTTTTTATAATAGCGTGAAATTGTAAAGAGACAAAGTAATAGAATTAGATATATTGAAAATACTGTAGGATTTGAGGATTTGACTCCATTTGCCTACCAAAGCATAAATATAAAAATTCTAGATCTGAAACAGTGGATTGAAAAGGAGAGATTTTATTTTTAACCTGCTTTAGGATATCCTACGGACCTAGATCTGTACTGGCAAGATGAGCTAGAGCTTTTCCTGAGGAAATACTAGTCCAGATCTACCAGTGTGGGGGGATGGGAGGGAAGGACAAAAAAACCCCAAACAAAACCAAAAACCAATACATGTCAGTTACTATATCTGTAGTGTAGTGGTTATAGTATTAGCATTTTATCAAATAATATTTGGTGAATAATATTTTCATAGAAGAGTCTAACAAAAGTCACAGCTTTAAAAATATTAGGTCAGACAGAAATAAATTTGTAAATAATGTTCAATAGGTTAAACTAGGGAAATATTTCATATAATGTTAGATGCTAACACAAAAGAGTCTTTAGAAAGAGAAAGCTTCAGATAAAAATAAAGATGTAAAATGTTCTCCAAATACTAAAATATAGAAATGTACAGAAAGAAGTAGTTTGTCCACAGTATTCTTCGTGGTTTAGTAGCTTACCTCATTGACACAAAAATTTTCAGACTTACACAGTTCGGAGAATTCTGTAGCTGTGGATCTTTTTCATATCTTCTCTCAAATTATACATGGAACACTTTGTGTAGCTGAATCATTATTGCACCTGTAGTTCAGGATGAGAGAATTGAGGGCAGTGTGGGTAATAAGAAAAACTAAATAAAAATTGCAAGTGTCTAAGATAAAAAGTTACACTGGAAATGTGGAATTCTATAAAATATATTGTTAGACAAATATAAGATGTTCTGTCTTGTTCTTTTCATATAATGAATTATAGTCAAAGTAATGGATGTAAAGGTAGTGGAGAAATAGTACAGTTGGTAAAATATCTTCAGACTAACCAACTGGTTTTGAAGATGTAATGTTTGTGGGCTTGAGGCTGTCTACAGACTTGTGAGGAAGAACAGGTCAAAGTGGACATCAGTTGGCTTGGGAAATGGTTAAAGTTGTTTGGAAGCTACCTATTTCCCCCCCTCCCCCTTCCTTTTTTTAAAATTTCAAAAATCTTTATTAATTCAACAGGCAAACAAAATCTTAAAAGAAATAATTGGCATAGGTTGTCATGCCACATATATCTTTGCAATTGTTCTGTCCTGAAGCTTCTCATGGGAAAATCTCTTCAGATGAGTTCCAGAAAATTAGTCATCTTTATATAGTTCTACATGAAGTCACTAGGAAAGCTAGTTAGTCAACAGTATGAACATTAAAGTCTCATAGAAAATAAGCCTGGGAGGGACTTCAAGATGCAACACAGCAAAAATAAAATCACCCTTTCATGATTTTAGACTGATTATTGCAACCTCTATGTAGAATAAAAATGCACTCAAAGATCTCAAAAAAATTGCATTACTTGCTGCAGACCATATATTTGACTACAAACTCACAGCAAGCACATTGACCTAGGCAGCTCTTCTCTCTCATCTACCACCTCTTCAAAACAAAGCCAAGAATGAAGTCTTTTCAGTGCCAGTCATTACATTGACTTAACTGAGAGACTGCATCTGTCTCAATGACATCCCACAGTGCTTTCCCTTAAATGATTTTAGCAGTACTTTAAAGATTTTGGGTGGATATGGGCAACCAGATCTCAACTGTGGGATTTGTTCCACTGGGGATCCTGGAGTGATTGTAGCACTTATCCAGCAGCTTCCAGAACTAAGCAGAGAAACCCTTGGCATTTTAATTTTTTTTTTTTACATATATAAATGAGAAATTAACTAATTCTTTTTTTCCTTCCATAGAATTGGATTAAAGAAATACAGGGAAATTCAAATTGTTAAATCTCTGTTTTGGAAGAAGGGAAGTGCTCAGTGTCTCTGTAGTAACTCAGTGCTGATGGTTATAAAAGGCATCGTCTGACTTTGTATTTTTTCCAAAGAAAAATCATTCAAAGCCTGGAATGATCACTATTTCTACTAACCAAATCCAAACCTTGTTTATTGTAATTATTTATATTTTGTTGTCCTGTGTTCTCACTGCTGTTTTGGTGGATTTAGTATCTCCTTACATTATAGCTGACGTAACATGAAACCTCAGTAGAAAACATGCTATCAATAATTGAGAATATTGTATCAAGTATCTTTTCTCCTTGTTGACATCAGCTCAACTCAATTTAATTAAGAAATCATGTACTTGGTTATAGGATCTGGTTGTTTTCATGTTGGCAACAGCATATGTTCTAATGTTTAAAAGTTGAATGTGTCTTTTGTTGTTGCCTAGATTTTAGCTGGATTTTAGTAGCTATGATACTAAACAAGTTTTCCCAAGGCAGGATCAGGCTAATTTGTGCAAAACCTCAAAAGACAAGTTCACATTGTATCAAATGATTTTGCAGGCTTTGGGAATTTGGCTTCATCCCTAAATATTTGGAAATTACTTTACACATTCCTTCCTAGTATAGATTTATTCCTCACCTGCCTGCCCTGTTATCTTTCTGTTTCCTTTGAAGCCTTACAAAGCTCTTCTCCAGCAGCCTATAAACAGTCTCCTTGAGGCCTCTGTAAGTGTCCAGCAACTGCTACCTGGCACCCGGCAACAGTTCCACTTAGATGTTATAAATGATTATGTCTTTAAGAATATATTCTACATCTGAGAACACGAGCACGTGAAGTTGTAGTTTGCCAGTTGTAGGAGCAAGAGAAAATTCTTCACGTAAAGCTGTAAAGCATGTGGAAGAGTGAATGTTTGAGGCACCTGCAGAGACAGAGGAACTTCCATGTTCTGTGAGGTATGAGCAAGGAAGAAGTAATGTATTGAAATGGGCAGGCAGCCCAAGACAAGAGTCTCTCACAGAGTTTCATTTTGAAGGTGCTGGGGTACAACAAAAATTTTGTTGTGTAAAAGTAGACCCACCAATTGTAAAAAAAGCGGTCCATAAAAATGAATATGTTCATTTGTTTATGACTTTACCAAAAAGTTATTTGAATGAACTTAGCATTGCCATACGTTATTTTTGCTGCTGCTGCAGGCATCTCCTCACCTCCTGTTTGTTAGACTGCATTGTTAGTCCTGAGCTCAGGTAGAGGTGTAGTTTGCCAGCACTTCCTGAATAGGAGACAGGCATTTTGATGAGGACATTTGGACAAGGTGTAGTAATAATAGTTGCTAAGAGATTGCTTCATCATGCCTTTATTCTACCAAAGAGTTACCAGTGACTGGACTCACAAAGGTATGTCTAACCTCTTCATAAAGGCCCGCAAGGATGGGGACTCCAAGGCTTCCCAAGCAACCTGCTCCAGTACTTCACTATCTGTATTAATTTTTAACTCTAGCATTTGACCTGTTGCTCTTTATATAACCTAAGACATCTTTCTTTTAGCCTTTCTTCATATATTATTTTTTTCTAAACCTCTACCTGGATTTTCTCAAGTTGCCACATATTTGAAACCTCATCATCTTCACCAGTGTGCTAGCATTACTTCCCATTTTGTTGATCTCTGGGAAGTTAATAACCATGCTCTCTATTCTATCTTCTATGTCATTAATAAAAAATACTGACTAGTTCTGAACCAGGATTGGTCCATTAAGGAACCATACTAATCTTTGTTAAATACAGATTTCAATTATGTAGTAGATAAGTAAGTTTTGATCAGAAGTCAGAAATCACTAAACTGTGACCTGTTTGAGTAACATGGCTATTAATAAAAAGACATGGCATATATAAATACATATTCAGAATTTATGTTGAGATACTCAGCACTTCATGTGGGAATTTGTCCTTAGTGCACTGTTCCCATTGTATAACAAGAGGGTAGTGTAGAATTTTCAAATAAATACATTAAAATATATCTCTATCTACTGAAACACACATACCCATACATGTTTTCATATTAGTTACATGCAAATACCAATCTCAATATTTTGCTTTGTATATACAATAAATATATTGGGAAAAGTCTTCAAGATAAGAGAGTATTGATGAATTTTAAAAGTGGGTGTTCAAATCTTGTTGTGTTTATGAAAAAACAAGGTTTTTGGTTTTCATATATATTGTATAGTTATTTCCTCCTCAGAGCATGCATAATACTATACATGTAAGATACTTTACATCTCTAACCAGCATGCCTCAACTTTGCCTTTCAACCTTTGATTTCAAAAAACAAACTCTAGATTTGAGAGAAATGTTAGTTTCAAGAGCCTGTGTGTTATTCCTCATGCTTACACTTCCAGAAAGAGGAGTTTGTATCTCAGTGTCTTCTACAAGCTGTACTCTTAAGCTGATAGCAGAAAAGCCTATGAAATTTATTTTCTTGTTATCCTCCCTGTTTGTATATTTGCTGCAGTCCAACCACAGAAATGTAATAAAAACAACCTGGATACCACCCTTAAAGGAACTTAACTCATTTGGTAAAAAAATTAAAGTTTTGTAGTCAGAAGTTTTTAAGCATTGTAAGGAAAGCATAGCAATGAATCATAAAATGGTTTGGGTTGGAAGGGATATTTAAAGTTCATCTAGTTCAACCCTTCTGCCATAAGTAGAGATATCTTTCATTAGATCAGGTTGCTGAAAGTCCTATCCAACCGGACTTTGAACACTTCCATTGATGGGGCATCCATAATTTCACTGGGCAGCCTGTTCCAGTGTCTCACCACCCTCACTGTAAAAGGTTTCTTTCTTATGTCCAATCTAAACCTACCCTCCTCAAGTTTAAAAATGTTATCCCTTGTTTTGTCACTACAGGCCTTGGTAAAAAGTCTTCATCTTTCTTATAAGCCCCCTGAAGTATTGAAAGGCTGCAACAGGGTCCTCCCAGAGCCTTCTCTTCTCCAGGCTGGACAGACCCAACTCAGTCTTTCTTTATAGGAGAGGTATTTCAGCACTCTGACCAATTTTGTGGCCCTGCTCTAACAGATCTATGTCTGTCTCGTACTGGGAACCTCAGAACTGGATGCAGTATTCCAGGTAGGATCTCACAAGAGCAGAGTAGAGGCGGAGAATCACCTCGCTCAACCTGCTGGCCACATTTCTTTTCATGCAGCCCAGGATATGGTTGGCTTTCTGGGTGGCAAGTGCTCTTCTCCACAGGGCTGCTCTCAGTCCCTTCATCCCCCAGTCTGTATTGATACTGGAGATTGCCCTGACTCAGGTGCAGGACCTCGTGCTTTGCTATATTGAACTTCATATGGGCCCATTCCTCAAGCCTGTCAAGGTCCCCCTGGATAGCCTCCCTTCTCTCCAGAGAATCAGCTGGACCACTCAGCTCGGTGTTGTCTGTAATCCCACTAATATTAAATGGTATTGGTCACAGTATGAACCCTTGAGGGGCACCACAGATGAAGGCACATGCCAGGTATACTGGTGCACAAAGTGCAATTTCTTGGGAGCAATACAGGGGACGGAATATTGTAATAATAGTGTTATAGCATCTGGAAGTTATTAATATGGCATTATATCATGATTAAAAACATTGAAGATCCATCAAAATCTTAGTCACAGTTCTCAAGAAAATATCTGAAATTTAAATCTTAAATGGAGTTCAGAAGTTCTCTTCAACACTTAAAAATGTTTGAAAAAGATACTAGGTAAAAAACCCCAACCTTATCAAAGGTCCCTTAAATCTCAAGGCACACAATTACTTGTATTGCTTTAAAAAGGGATGAATAGGTTTTCTCCCTCTTTCAGAAGACAGTGTTCAAATGTTTTTCAGTGATAAAAGTAATTTCTAAATGACCCCACATTCCCTTGCAAACAAATAAGAACAAATATAGTTAAATTTAGATGGAGACTAAAGTACCATGTTGCCTGTGGGTCCTAATAGTTGTATTCAAATTCAGTGAAGTCTGTGCTGAGGTAGACACTGCATGACCTCTGCTCATCCTGGGGTGTTCCAAACCTCAGGTGTCTGCTAGAAACATTGTAACAGTGAGATGTAAGAGATTAGACTCAATTTCCATTTTTAATCTTTACGGCAGGGTTAATTTTGCAAGGAGAATCGAGCAGTATGTTTTGTGCTTTATTGTTTTATCAATTACTGTGCAGTGGCCTGTTGGATGCTGACCTGGATGGTAATCCAGTAATCCTTGGATTACTTCTTATTCCAGCTATGAGGAAATTATGCATTGCAGCTGACTGCTAAGTGTTTGTTTAGTATATGTAGTGTACTCTACTTGTGAGGCAGTACCTATATACAGTGAGACTAGTCATGCTTTTACCTTATTTCATTTTGAAAATTAAGAGTTTTACTGCATTTATGTCTATCTCAACCAATAGAAGAATTGGCTTTCATATTTATTTTTTTTTTTTAATTCAGGGGTTTTTTTCAGTTTATTCTTCTAGCAGTGAAAATTAAAGCTATTCTGCTACAATTCAAGGCAAATTGTAGATGTGCTAGGAATACTTAGAAAAATGACGTGGGAATAAAGGTGCTAATAAGGTATTGAATAAAATAGTTTGGTTTTAACAATAATTTAGAGATA
>OU015528.1:22725014-22750014 GCA_907165065.1 Caprimulgus europaeus | reverse complement strand
TTTGCTTTCATTTAAGACAGAGGTGAGAACAAAGTCTGCAGTGGAAGTTATGATAGAAAGCAACACATGTGGATCACTGACCAAAATAATTATGTACTTGATGCAAATGCAGATTGCATATTGTTATATATAATACATTATGTTTTATTTTTTCCCATTCAGTCTGTTTTTTTCTGTGGTGAATACATGTTGTTAGATGTCTTGTATGGTCTTAATCTTTGTTGTGTACTATTTTTTATAGTCTTAAGTTATAATGAAAAAAAAAAAGTAGGAACCAAACATAAAAGGTCTAGTAAAGCCAAAAATTAATTTCATATTGATTTAAAGTGATCTAGGTGAGTTTTTACACTGAAAGCAAAGATATAGCAATTGTAGTCCATGGTATTTATTTTCAGTCAAACCAAAGTTACATATAATTCTGCCTCTGCTTATACGGGATATTAACACTAACAATACACTCCCTTTGGAAGACTTGCACAGGCCAAATTGTTGGAATGCTGGTTTTCTTGACAACTCCAAACCCAAAAATATGATAATGCGTTATGGTGTAGTTGAAAATAGCATAGTCAGATGTTTGCTTAAAACCTAGAAACTTTACGTGTTGCTTTTCATGTGCTGTGCCAAGTCTTGATAATACTTTTTCCCCCAACCAAGGGACCTCATAACCTGATTATGGTTATTGCTTTACAAACAGTTTTTGACAGAAGGTGGCTGCTAGAGCTTAACATATGTACCAGTTCCATGTGATGGTCCTGGTTCTTGCAAACTAAGCTCATCATTTATTCTTTGCTGAAGTCAGCAAATAGACTTAAAGATATACACAGTCATCTATCACGCCAAATAAAAGGACATAACGGCTTTCAAAAGGGTTTTCCCACTTACCCAAAAGGCTTTCTGAAAGCTTCTACCTCTGCAAAAGAAAAAAGAAAAAAACAAAAAAATAAAAAAAATAAAAACAAAATAAATTAGAACAATTATGGCAGATTGCATGAATTGTGAGAACGTCACAGTAACTGCTACTTTTCATTATGTTTGTCTTTGGGTCATGATCAACAGAAGGTTTACGGTAATTACATCGAGAGAAGGATTCACCTTGTAAGAGATCGTTTTCAGTCAATCAGTCGTCTAAGATTGTGATGTGGGGATTACCTGAAAGGGAATGATGGCTGTTTTGAGTGCACGTTCAAGAGACTTTGATGGACTGGAAATTAATGTGGTAATTGTACCATCAGGAAGGTGGCCTAAGACTACAATGCTAAAGTATGCATACCTCAGTTACAAAACTTTTGAAAGGAAGTCTCAGCCACAGAATGCATATACCTGTAGAGTTTTGCATGGGTTTTATATAAATACAATTTAAAAAAAAAAAATAGCTGCTTGCACATTATACCAGAAAAACCTCCAAAACTGCAATTGCTTTGAAAATAGATTTTAGGTTTTTTGGAGTTTTCTGAGATGCTTGGTCTGTATTTTGATAATTGTGCATATTATGTAAAAATGTTGGTGGACCCATAAATGACCAGACTTTTTCTAAGAAAAATGTTGCTTTAATGCATTTCATGAATTTTTACTCTTATATCATTGCTTGCTAGTAATAGCAAATCTGCTTTTCTGCATCTGCTTTGCGTAGCTATTGTAAGGCTTTGAACTAATGTATGTATTTATTGCTTGAACTTCTGTGCATACCTTATAAAGCATAATGTCTGACAATTTAAATGGCTCATGTATTCTTGCTTCTATCATAAGCTGAGGACGGGGATTAAGATCTTTTGTATACAGCAAATTTTAACTGTAGCACAAACATCTGTTTATGTATTGGTGGGATATACCTGTTTTATTTATCTTTTTTGAGGTAAACTAATTTTTGATACTTTTCATTACTGTGTACTGTGTTCATACCTTGAATTCTCTGACGTTAGAAGTCATGGTTGAGAATTGTAACACCTGTTATTCGTTCTGTATTCATGGCTTTCACTGCTGAATAAAATAAAGGACCAAACCTAGGATTTGAAAGAAAACTGTCTACCTCTAACACCAGGGAGTTATCAGATTTTATTTTACATAGTTTTAGTCTACAAAGTCACAGTTGCTTCAGCCTAGTGGGCTTAAGGCTTCTATTCTGTGTGGTTGAATTCATGGCACAGTTGTACTGTTTGAAAATGAATTAAAGTTTCATGTGAATGTTACAAGTACTTTGGTAGAATTACCACTAACTGGATTTTCTTTAGATAAAGCAGATTTGGAAAACTGTCCTCAGCATTCTGTGTCTACAGCTGATTAACTTCATAAGAAGGCATTTTTTAATGATTAGGGAATCCAAGCACAGTCAGCTAGGATCAGAGCTACTGAACTGCACTTAGTATAAACCAGCCTGGACTCAAACATCCTGGGTCCCCTGTAGTTTGATTTACAAATTTCCTCAAATTGGGCATTCAAATTATTATTATTATTATTATTATTATTATTATTATTATTATTATTATTATTATTATTATTATTATTATTATTATTATTATTATTATTTTGTCTGCATGCTCTAATATTAACATGCATTCTGGAAGGGTAGCTTTATTATTGTTCTAAAGCTATTACCCAGTAGCCCATTTAGCCCTTGTTATATCAGGAATTCACATCACTATGGAAGAGTTTTGTCCATTAAATTTGGTATATTTAGCAAAAAAGGATGTACATTTTACTATAGAATCGATGTATGAACAGTGTTTTCACTGCTGATGGATGTAAAAATGTATATGAAACCACTTCATTCACTTGCTTACGTTTCTGGAGTATAAATAAAAAATATAATTCTTTTTGAGCCATTTATAACCCACAGGGTTTTATTCTTTTTGAGAAGAACTTTCTTCCACTCTGAAGAGCTCAGTTAGTAAAAATATTTCTGTAGCTTGCTGTAGCTCTCATATAGGGCTTGGGATACATGAAGTATACTTAGTTTTATCCAGAAAAACCCCCCAAAATCCAAACCATCAAGGACAACAGCACATTTAATTAGGTATGTTATTTTATGAGATAAAACACATTATTGAATGCATTAACCCTTCATGCAGCCACACCCTGCCTTAGTGGGGTTTTACATGTGAAGAAAATTTGTTAAGTTCCTTTTTAACTGTGATATGTAATGAAACACTTTATTCTTAAGAAAATTAATCCCTCGTAAGACTTTTTCTGTTGTTTATAGTAGGGTTTTTTGATGATGAGTTTTGGAAGGCAGTAGATGAAAATGTAATTGATCAGCTGTGTCTTGTGACTTACTCAATAATTCTGCATATACCCACTTGCCTGCGTGTCCTCTGCTCATTGACTCATTCAAACTATTGGACGCCACAGTCGAGCAGCACATACCAGACCTGTCTGGTGGCTCTAGCTTGTCTAAAGAAATGTTTTTTCTTTATTTCACAGAAGCAGTGGTGGTGGAGTTCTTTCATTATTGTCAATAGCATTAGAAGTAAGTCTTAAGATATTTCTATCTGAAGAGCTTAACAGTAAATCACAGAATGGTTTGGACTGGAAGGGACTTTTAAAGATCATGTAGTCCAAATTCACACCCGGACAGGGATAACTTTCACTAGATCAGGTTGCTCAGAATATCTCCTAGCCAAGTTCTCAAAAATGGAACTCGTATATTGACTTAAAAGAAATACCTGTAGAAACACACTTTCTATGTAACTTTCCCCATAAATTAGAAGAAAATCAAAATATACATTATATATAAGTCAATGCAATTATAGCAGTTGTATCTGTATGCTAGAAAATTTTACTTCAGTACTTCTACAAAGCAGAAAATTAATGACATATCCTAACTAACTATGACGCTTACTTATTAAGAAGCTGAGTGATGCTGTTATTAGAGCAAATGGAGGCTATGACTAAGCATGTGGAAGATTTTTTTATCCTAATGGTGTATCTTGTTGTAGGTGCATTCATTCAATTAAAGTACATATTTTTGCTTGTTTTTTTTTTTCTTTTTTAAGGAGAAAACATATATATGTATTTCAAATGTTATATTACAAACCTGCATTTGCAAATGATCACTAACAAGCATGTGGGAAGGAAATGAAAACTTTGACCAGTCTGACTATGTTTGAACAACCTGGTGAGAATCCCTGTGCAATGTGCGGAGGATACGGTGTTACACACCCATTGCTCAAATCCTGTCAGTCTTTGCTTGTGTCTCCAGTCCTGAGGAAAAAGCTGCTCTAGGTTTTCTCTCACTGTAATGGAGTAAAATTCTCTGTGAAAGTTTTTTTATTCCTATTTTAACAAGCTACATAATGTAAAAGCAGTAATTTTTACTGCGTTCTGGGCCTTCCTTTGAGGCAAACTGGACAGCAGAGCCTGGGCCTGAGATTAATTACAGCCTTATAATATTTACAGGGCAGAAAAGTCAAGGGGAATCAATGGAAAACTGGTTGCGTGTCCCTTTAAAAGGATAAACAATACTCAGGACTTCTTCAAGCTCCTAAATCCTTTCAGAAATAAAGAAAAAGATCCTAAAATCACTAGCTACACTCCTTCAAACTTTATTTTTACTTATAATTAAGCATACATAAATAACAATATTGTGAGCTTAGATGAATGTGAAGCTATTTCAGGTATTTGCTCTCTACACAACTATGCATATGAGGAATATTATCTAGGTGTCCTGTAGCAGGCTGTCAAAAGTAATTTACAACATATTCTTTAAAGATACATTTTAACTTTAATTACATAGCTGAGAAATTATAGAATACAAAATGATTAATGTCTCAGTGTTAACTCTCTGAGAATCAAGACAAGCTAAAACTCATCCAACTGAAGAAAACAAGCCAACACAAATTAATGGGCTCTAGTTATAGAAAGTGTTGTGTGTGTTAGTAGGATGTTGCCAAAAACATTCTCACTATTTCTTCTTCTAAGCAGTGTAGGGGTTGGATCAGCAAGTAACAAAGCAGACGATCTGACTAGTAGTACTATGAATTAAAATACTATATTGCAAGTTTTACAATTTCTACTTAAAGCAATTGAAGTCAGAATGAATCAGTAAAATCAGAAAGAGCAAGAAATGAATGTTGGGCAGGGAAGTAATGGGGAGTAAAAGCTGCTAGTCTGAAAAAAATCCTTATTCTAAAATTTTAAGAATTATAATAGAATTTTTGTCCACTGTGTAGTCAGCTAGTAATAATAGGGGATGCATTTATTCTTACAGTCCAGTTTAACACTCTATGCCTGAAACATCAGTAAAATCTCTGGAAACTATTCATGCAGATCAAAAGCACAGTGTGGGTCTAAATAATTGCAGTGAATACTCTTTATTTAGGTAAGATTTTTTAAAGACCCCTGAAGGTAGAGAACCTTGTACTATGTAGCCAAATAAACTAATATATCAACTAATATATCAAAGTGAAGTTTGCCTCTCATAGCATATCCGTAGTCTGTGGCTAAATGCAATATAGTACCTTAGATCAGAATGAAGAAATCAGAAGGTAATAAAATTTCTGTGGGAAAATAGGGACAAAATATTTTAATTTGCTGTACCAAAGAATAAGAATACTATTCTCATTAGATTCTATCAAATCAAGCTGAAGCAAAAATAAAAGGTAAAACTTTTTTTTTTTTTTTTTTTTTTTTTTTTTTACTACTACTTGTATTAGTAATAGTGTGGCCATCACAGCTTTTCAGCAGGTCCTTATGGCTTCCAAACTAAGGTCTAGAAAACCTGTTGCAGGCAACTGAGCATGGATGATATTTACCAAAGTCTACAGCACTGATATATTGTTCACATCTTTACAGCAATTCTCTGACAAAAAAATAAATCTATGCTGTATTGGTTTGTATGCTTTTAATTTTTTAACAGAAATTTTCTTATATTTGCCATATGAAAATTGGCATGTTTTTTCATTTTTCCCCTTGGTCTCTAT
Source organism: Caprimulgus europaeus (assembly GCA_907165065.1). Next base: position 22,744,099 of record OU015528.1, on the reverse strand, counting down.
CAACCTAAGATTATATCTTTTTTAATACAGTGAGGATTAAGTGTATCTATATATATATGTATATATAGATATAGATATAAGTAGCTTTAAAATAACAATCAAAAGCAAAACAAGATCAAGCAACACTGCCTAGCGTTATGGTTCATTTTGTATTTCAGTAGCATCTTTTCTGTCTTTAAAGAAGTCTTGTACTGAGGAAGGAAAAATAGATTAAGATTTTCAAGGTCTTTGTGTTGATTCCTTTTGTCTTATTTATTCTCTCCTGTAAAATGGTTAGATCCAGTACAGTGTAGAGGGGAAACCTGTACTTCACATAACAGCCAGTTCTGTAGACCTTATTTCTATTTTTTTTTTTGTTTGTTTGTTTATTATACAAGAATATAGGGCAGGCACTGAGATTAAATATTTATGTCATACATACATTTTTATCCCATTTTTATTTTCTGAAGTTAGTAATATCCCAAGTGTTTTGTCATATCATCATTACCCCTACAGGTAAACATTATATCCAGCAGAAACACGTGGTAATTACTGAGATTCAATAGATGTGGGAGCCCATCTGTGGGTATTTATGGCCACTGAATGCAGGACTTCCTTCAGCCTGAGCTGGAATCCTGAGACAGTGGTATAGGTTCTCCATCCACCAGTTGTACCTTCCATTTGGCTTCATGGCATTATTCCTGTATGGATTTTCTTTTGCTGGAAAAATGCCCTTCATTATATTTTCTGCCATCTTGTATGTTTAAATATGAGCTCAGATGGAAAAAAGTCCCAACACATTTTATATATGAAGTAAAAAGTGAGTCCTGAAATTTGGTAAGATTCTTATCTCAAGACTTGCTGTTTTTCCCATGTTTATGTTATTTAAGGAGCCACTCCAAGTTACACTGTAAGGGACTTACATGCTTGACAGGCCAGTTTTGTTTGTTGAGAAGCAGATACATCTTACTTGAAATCTGTAGTATTTCCTTTGGAATTTAACTCAACTTTTATGTTCTTTAAGGTAAGAAATATTTTGATAATATAAAAACAGACATCCCAACATGTGTTGATTTCAAGTAATTATCACACAACAGCATGCCCGGTTGCAACGTTAATCCAAAGTGGACTTGAGCCCTTTCAGGAGGCGGATACTTGTTACATTAATCAGATGCAAAGAGCCAGCAGATTGAATAATTTTGAAAAGTAGAAGCAGGTTACGAAGTCCAGTGGAGAAGGAAAGACGGATCTCTGGATCTCTGAGACCAAGAAGCGACCACAGGATGGAGAAATCAGAACTGGCACTGTGAGATGAGTAAAGTCAGTAGGATAAATTAATACAATGAACTGGAAGAAATTTCATTTACCTGAGAACCTAGAAAGAAAAAAAAAATCTAATTGCATTGTGGGCTTTTGCTCTGTTCCTTCTTCAGATTATATTATCATATTAATACAAATGTTTCAGGAAAGAAATGCGGGACTCCCCAAATAAAAAAGCTGTTTATGTTTTCATTATACCTTTTTTTTCTTCAGGTATGAGCTAAGTTCTCAAGAATTGCAATGCATTTGCCATGATCCACTGTTAGGCAGAACAAGTTAGCAGAAGTTAAACCCCCTTGCTTTCCAACTGACCTCAGATCATTCTGGGTGGCTAGGGGCAGCTAGGCTTAACTCCTGAGTGATGTCCAATTAGATATTTTATTATGACCAGGTTCTCTGTATTCCTGGGAACAGAATTAAGACTAAAAATGGAGTCAAGTGCCAAGTCACTTTATTTGGCCCACAACAGGTAAAGGAAGAGAAAGAGAAAGAAAAGAGTGGAAAATTGGGGGGGGGGGGGGGGGGGGGGGCGGGGTGGGGAGCGGGATAGCTAACACCATTGAGTTGTGCCACCCCATTAGTCTGATGTCTGGTGGGAGAGTGTCCTCTCCTGGTTTTTATTGCTCTCGCCCTTTTATAGGGTTGTCTCATTGCATAGTCAATGAGTTTTTTGCATATCCACACCTCCTACTTGGCAGTGGGGCACATGCCCAGTACTGTCTCTAGAGGGTCTGCGGATGTTCTAGAGGGTCTGAGCCCCCCACATACTGACCCTGGGCCCCGGAGCACGCCCAGAGGACATGGGCGGTGATCTCAGAGACAGCAGAATGTATCCACGTTCCCAGTGGGTGGGTCTCTGTTGCCACGGTGATGGGGCTTGCCCTGGTTAGGTTCTGCCAACAATGTTGAAGCATACTTCTAGTCTCTTACAGTATTCCAAAACCTAGGGAAAGCATAAAGCAACTTAGAAAACATAACCAACCAGTATCTTAAAACTTGTTGGATGTTATCAAGGATTTGGGGTGTGGGAGCTTTTCACCTTCTCCCATGACCTTTCGTACAAATGCTAATTTAGCTCAGGCACAGATGGGTGCTAGAGAAAGACTTAATTTTACTCCTTAACCATGCAGAATAAGTTAGAATAGAGAGCTCAGGTATTGACAACATGTTGCATGTTCATAGGAATACTGGCTAAATGTGAGCAAAATATCCTCCTTTCTCATGCTACCAAGTTTTTGAAACAATGTTTAATCTATTCTTCAGTGGTTTTGATTTCCTGATGTTTACTGTCATGAATGAAATCTAAAGCTTTACGAGAACAGAGGTACTATGAAAAATTAAAATTATCTATCCTGGCATTTTCAAACTGCTGAATGTTCTGATTTGTGCACTGTGACTCTGCATGTTCAGTTCTGTATTATTTTTTTATGCTTCCTACTCTGTGCTTGTAAATTCATACAAAAAGATGAATCTGCAGCACTTTGTCAGATGAAATTATCCACCAACAAAAGCAATGACAGGATCTTCAACACAGCATAAACAAGCATGCAGAACCACACATTTAATCTAGAATATCCATTACTGAACATAGTTGCCCACTTAGGCTCAAGGAAAGGGATTTCTTTCCTCAGCTACCCCAGCTGACTCTCAGACTTGCCTCTGAAAAGCCTTTCCCTGCTGTTACAGGAACAAACTCTGCTTGAGCAGGTACAATGTAGAGCTGAGATGGCAATTCTACTTGATATGCAAAAAAAAGAGAGCTATTTCAAAAGCCCACCTTTGTCAAATACTTTCTGAATGTGAGTGGCCTTCCTTTCCCCTCAGCAACCCAATGGTTTATCTCCTTGAATTATTTTTATACTTCTCCACCCTGTCTCTTCCAGAGCTACTGAACAGCTCAGCCTTCTGCTGAGGGCCATTTGCAAAGTCATCGACCTGTACCCCACCAGGCTGATGGAGACCTGAGCAACACTCAGACTGCTTGTTCTAAAGGTGCTTTGTTTGATAGGTAGTGAAATGCACAGTATAATGTCCAGCTGGCAGGTTTGTGGCAGAGGCTAGGGTAAAGGGGAAGAGGAGGAGGAGAAAACAATTCCAAATTTGCCTGCCCTCCCTGGCAAGGCTGTGAGATGGGGTGAAGATTAGTTTGATTTAGGCAAACTGCTGAGTGTTTCACTTTAATAAAGAAAAGCATAAATGAGGCACATTCTACTTTCTTACAAGTATTCTTTATGAAAGGTTCACACATCTTTGTGTGAAATAAAAGTATGATGCTAATCAACACCTCGTAGTCATTAGCGTATACATTCTATATATAACTTATTTCTCTTCATGCCGCGAGATTGTAACAGCACTTTTCCTTTTCATTCAAACAGAAATTCTATCACTAATATTTTCTGCTTGAAAAATACAATTAAAAATTAGATGTATTTTTTGTTCATTCAAATTTATTCAGTTAATCAACCTAAGTGACAGCAAAATAGAGAAAGAATACAGGAAAAGCAAAATTAAGCACAATGGAGTGAGCCAGCAATGGTTGCCTGTTATTTTTCACTTCCAAAACACTTTTTTTTTTCAGTCTTTGCTTCCAACATAACTCAGATAGTGTATTTCTATACAGAAAAAGGCTAATGATTAGAGAATTAGGAAGTCCATGATCTAGATCCTCAAGTTTAAGTGAATCAGTGTTGTGTAATTACAGACAATGAAGATACATTCACCTACGTGTGAGAAATCTACACCAGGAGAGAAAAAATCATGAAGTGAAGATAAGGTAGAGAAACTTATTATAATTGCAGTTGGTTTTCTTTGTATTACACAGCTTTGTTTTATTTATTGTATTATTTATTGTATTCAAATCTCACTTTTTTACTCTGTTTTTCATAACTATCTCATGATCATCACATTTTTAACTTTTCAGTTGCTTAACATTCATTTCTTCCATTAAAATTTGCTTAGAAAATAAAGTTAAAAGACAAAAGAAAGACTATTTGGAAAGTGATTAAATTAAATGTACAAGAAGTGGAGGGGGACACCTTACAGTCACACATTTTTGAGTCTGGACCCAATTAGCTGACCAGTAAGGCTGAAAACACACATGCATTCCAACAAAGGCAGCCCCACTTCGAGGCCTGGGCACTTGTGCTCATAGTCATGATCTTGTTTTCTTTGATGTTGCAAGACATACAACCTCATTTATAAGATAAGCACATTACATTTGAAAATAATGCAGTGAATCTGTTTTGCCTTTGGGGCTACAGGGTTATGTAGTTTGGCTTTTTCTTGCTGTTTAGCTGATTTACCATTTCAGAGAAACAAGGTCTGCCTGTTGGAAGAGTAAACAGGCTCTCACATGCATTCAAGAAACTTAATGAGATGCCAAAACCCTAAGTCTGAGCACCAAAACTTGTGGCTATGAAACGTGTGCGCAAAACATAGTCTCATGCTGCTTGCAGAAACCAGAATGTACAATTCTGTTCACTAGTGAGTTCTAACACACTTCTCTGATGACTGGAACCACATTGTGTTTTTCACTCTTCTAAACTGATCTTGTTTCACTTCAGCTGGAAGAAACTCTGTTTAGAATCAACAAGATGGCCCATAAAGATGGGGAAAAGAGGGAAGAGTGAATGTTACATGCCTTTGAGTGCATTTTAAAGGGTACCATGTAGAATTTATGCACTGAAAATAGGATGTTAGCTAGCCAAGCAAAAAGAGCATGATGTCTGATCACATTGTCATCAGAGTTTCATTTTTCTTTACCAGAGTGCTTGTAGACTGTCTGATCATCACCTGAGACCAGCTAATGCAAAAATCAGTCTTTCACATATCCTAACTGCTTCTAGGCTTTCCTAGGCTACTTCTAGCGTTGAATAACAGAGATAAATTAAGTCTACTGAACTATTTCTCAGCAGAGAATTTAAAAGCTGATAGTGGTTGATAAATACTAGAACAATTTTTAACCAGATAGCATATAAATCCCTTTTTTTTCTCTATGAATAAGTCAAGAACAAAATTATCTTTTGTCCTATCGTAGGGACAAGTCAACAGAAGAAGCTATAAATAAGGGGAAAGACCTGTTGGGATAATGCTGCTCAGCCTTTGGTTTTCATTCCATTTGGCTTGTTCTCCCTGAACAGCCTTGTGATAGTGCATAGGAAAAAGCTTTATTGGCTGGTAAATGAAAGTCTAGATCATCTCTGCTCCTAAACCACTAGCCTTCCAAAAATAGAGGATAAAGGAAATAAATGGAGGGTGTTGCCTCAGTAAAAGGCTCCTTATCTGTTATTAAAAATTAAACCCTTTGGATGTGGTATGGTTTAATCTCAGTTACCAAGCCAACCTGTGCTGCAGCTTGTGGCTCTGCCTGGCTGGGGTGTCATCACAGGAATTTTGCATGGGAGTGCCCATGCAGGAGTGAGAGCAACGTACAGCAAAACAGGCAGCTTTCCCAAGGCGGGCAGCCCTGTAACTACAGTGGCGTAAATCCCAGGGGGAGGGTTGGCTGGGAGAACTTGCAGGCTGGAAATCAGCTAAACAGGTTTAAACACACCAGCCATTGGTCTGGATTGGACACCTTACTGTCACAAGAAGATTGCCATTTTGATAAGGCTTTCCTACTCTCTAGTACACTATCAGAAATAACTGCACAATGGACTTCCTCTATATATGCAGACAATGCATGTGGCTCCATAATTTTTGGCCAGATTACCCCTTGAGACCTGCAGAATGGTCATTTCAACCACCGACCAAATGTTTAGGCAAACTGGAGAATAAAGAATGATGGTGAGAACAAAGGATGTGGTGAAAGATCCAGTCAGCCTGGAAGAGGACTGACACATCATTTCTTTCTGCTGATTCCTGAGGATAGAGTCCTCTGAACCATATTTCTGGCAGGAGATGCTACAGCTCTGAAGATCAGACTTCTTCTATTTAGGTAGAATACTATTTACTCCTTAATTAAGAACCAAGAATCTCAGTTTTCAGTAGTACTAGGGAACTACTATTCAGTGCATGGAAAAAAAAAAAGTTAAATCTCTCTGCTCCTAATCTATAAAAGTGTGTAACTGTCACAAATAAATTGTTTCAAGGACATGGAAGCATGCTGAATGTATAGATCAAATTTTGGATCAGATGGAGAGCTATTTCAGTGCAAGGAAACTATATATTTGAAAATCCTTGAGTTTAAAATTCCCTGATCCCCGAATCCCATTGATTTTCTCCCTTTCTGTGCTGTGGTCCTTCTGCTACTTGCATGATTTTATGGTATTTAAATTCTCCCTAGAGAAGATCACAGGCTTATTCTGCTGCAGACTGTGCAAACACTGAAAAAGCTGTTCTCCAGAAGACTGTAAAGGCTTGCAATCAACATATATAGATATGTTGATATAAGAAGATATAGCAAAACTCAGCAGATGAAACGTTTACAAAGAGAAGTGATCTGGTCAAGGTCATCAGAAAGATCACTGGGAAAACCAGCAATATCATCCTGGACTCTGGACGGGGGATTGAGGGCTATAGTCACTACTCTGTAGTTGCTAGATCTCTTTATACACAATATGATTTATAGCCACAAATGCAAATGTATCAAAATCATTTCCACTCAATTGTATTCTCCTCTGTAAATCAGGAACTAGAAGTTATTGCCATGCACTCAACAGCATCGGTATTAATTGGCCCCATTTCATATTCTTTTTGTCTGACCAATGCAGCTTGACAGTCTCTAATGGGATTTTCAGATGCACACCATGGATTCTGAAGTGATCACTTTTTCTCCCCAAACATGAGTTCTCCCTTATTCAGACCTACTTCCACACCCTTCTGGTACTTAATTTCCAAGCACACAATGAAATGCTAATTCTTTTTAGACTGTTTTTTCTCTAAATGCAATGCTATTTCATTCACTCTTTTAAAACATATTTTATAAAGCAAGCATTTTGTATTTAATTATGTTAGTAAAATTTTACAAATTCAAAGACAAACTAAATATAGTCTCTCCATACCAGAGGTCATACTTAGTCCCTGTAGCTTGAGCATATTACACATAGATGAGACTAATTATCAGGGATCCAGCAAGGACAAAGACTGTAGCTTCCTTGGTGAAAAGAGAATGTTGAAACAATTTACTGAATACCCCTTATCCTTTGAATTCAAACTGTATTTGTAGGATTCCATATCTACATCCTTGATAGGTATTCTCCACTGAGTGAAGATGACCATTGCTTCAAAGTATAGATGTGGTTAAAAAATACAGGTTAAAAGCTTGCTATGAGTACCAACTGCAGTCCTAAATGGTGTAGAAAATAATCTGGACTAATCAAAATTCTCATGAAGGATTTTCTATTCATAAAAGTACCAGTTGTTGTAATGCATGAAACCATCAGTACCTTTTACTGAATAAAATAACCTTTCATACCTGATAAAGGAGCAATGGGGTACCCTTTTTTTTTTTTGATTGTTGACTCAGTACTACTGGGTGTTTGCAACTAAATCAATATTCATATGTAATGTTTGTGCAGTACACTATTGTCTGCTACACGATTTTTTTAAAAAAAGGATCACATTATTTTGGAAAGAGTTGGATTACAAAAACACAATCACAAAGCCTGCCTGCTTATTTATTCTCTGTGTTTATGTTTTCTTTCTCATTTTTTGGCCTATCCTAAAGCCAAGTTTGATTGTGAGATTGGCTAGATACAAGACTACATATGTTTTTAAAAAGATTTGTAAGGAATGTTATAAAAATGTTCAGGCATTCTTTTGGAAGTGGGAAACCCATGTCCATTTAATTGACTCTATATTTTAAACCACTTAAATCCATTTTATCATTACTTATACTCTCTGTATTATTTACTACATATTGAGCAAACCAATGAATCTAAATTACAGTGCCCTTACTCAAGTTTGTACATTACGCTTGTAGTGATACATATCCTCTTGTAGGTATTGTCTTCAAAGCTGTTATACTCCTTGCATGAAAATACTCTGGCAGACTTTGCTGAGGCTCTATCTTAATCTTAATTCTTTTCCTTAGCCTATGGATCTTATTTCTCAGACCTTTCTGAATAACCAAGATCATTGTATTGCTGTGGCACTTTGCTTGCCCTTAGCTGCACCTTCTCCATTTCTGTAATATCCTGTTTTATAATAGGGTGACCTGCACTGTGCCGTTTTCTTAATACGGACTCATTAGTCTCTTGGACTGTGCTGGGATAATTTCCTCAAATTTCTATTGAATAATCATATCTATACTTCTCCAACATATTGTTTGTTTTTACCTCTTTTTTGATTGATAAACTCTAAACAAATTAGCCCACTTTCCCCCTCCTCCGCCCCTGCCCCGCAGTGTAAAAGCCCTTCTTTTCTCAAGTACAGTAGTTTGGTTTAAATCAAAGGCATGTGAAAGGCACTGGGATGACCTTAGTGGTCTCTTTCTTTGTCCCACCAGAAGCCAAACATTCCATCCTCTGTCTCCGTTCCATTCCCAAACTGTCTCTTCATTCATCCTTTCTCTGCATACCCTGGAATTCCCTCTGCCTGTAGGAGCTGAGCACTGAAAGCCAAGGATTGCCTTACTTAGAAGCTACCTGAATATGAAACCAGTGATGGCAACAAGAGGTGCAGAAGAGTGTGAGATTGATGGTGGGATGAGAGGGGTGCTTCATAAGGAAGCTGGGAATGCTGGGAGAGAGAGGAAGTGCATGGGGGATTTAAATTCGCCCCAGAGAAGACAGCAGGTAAGGACAGAAGAGGAAGAATGGGGAGGTCACTTGATCACTGTTAACATCCAGCTGGGCAAAAATAGCCTCACAAACCTAGACCAGTTTTCTTAAAGCATCACCACGAAACACGTGCTCATCTTCACAGTGCTTACATTTTGAACTTTACACCCGCTCATCAAGACAGTTACCACATCACCAAACCATTATTGAGATCACACTTATACTCACTTATATATGACTACTTAAAACAAGCTAAAACGGAAATTTTAAAAAAGCCACAATCTTTTACATGACAGTTTTTTGTAGTTGTATTTGAGTCCCACAAGGTGATACATCCTAAGTGTGTCACCATCTATTTTACCAGAGCAGACTCTCCATAGATAGTTGTGATGCTAAGATCAAAACAAGGCTGGCAAACTGCTAGTTGCAACACATTTTGACATACAAACTCCAAAAATGGGATTCAAGTATCAACACAAACACCTCAGAAGGTGTAAAATGTCTGATAAAAATTGAGCAATGCTTTTTGATATAAGATATTCTGTATGTTGCATGTATTTTTGTACATCCCATATTTAAGAATTCAAAGGAACATGGAAAAATAAATCCATGAACATTAAAGACCCACTGTCTCAGGGAGAACATGATTATTTCTGTAACAAAGACCATATTTATAGCCCTTAACTTTCTTCCGTAGGCGGATTCCAAGCTCGGTTTTGAGATAGAAATTGGTCACATTTTCCTTAAGAAAAACTAATAAAAATACCAAATATATTTTAATTCCACACAATATTTTTTAATTGGACAAAAATTAGAGGAACAGAACTTATGAAAACTCAGATCTGCAGCTTGAGGAGGATGAAAATAAATAATTTGAAGTAATTTTTACTCCTTGCCCACAGTATCCTCTTGCAAGTTGGAGCAGGAGAAGGGAGAGCAGGCTTTTCCTCATGTCTACCAATGTGTAATGGTGGTGGCAAGGTGGCAAGGAATTGCATAGTCTCTTCTCTAGTCCAGGACAAATCAACATTTCTTCTGCCACCTCTAAGGACTAAGTGCACAAGTGCCACCATTTCAGCAAGCTACGAAGCTGTCCGTACCTTGTAGACTCTGTGAATGAGTCTCTTGCATTGCTCTGCAGTCTCCAGGAAGTGGAGCTTGTGGGGGGCTCTCAGGATAACTACACTTTGCTTCTTCCTGCTCTCCTGGACATTTCAACCTGACCCAGAGTGCAGAGTTATTCCCTGTTAGATAATTTTGGGTTTGTTTTTGTTTTTCCTAAATAACAGCATGTGTTCGTTGGGTGTCTCTTCTGGCATGTAAACTGTAGTGTCACTGAAATTGGGAATGAACTTTTGGAGAAATCATGGTCAAGAGATGTTCTCCTCCCCCTCTACTCTGCCCTGGTGAGGCTACATCTGAAATATTGTGTCCAGTTTTGGGCCCCACAGTTTAAGAGAGACAGGGATCTTCTAGAGAGAGTCCAGCACAGAGCCACCAAGATGATTAAGGGAATGGAGCATCTCCCTTATGAGGAAAGGCTGAGGGAGCTGGGCCTCTTTAGCTTGGAGAAGAGAAGACTAGGGGGTGACCTTATTAATGTTTATAAATATGTAAAGGGTGAATGTCACGAAGATGAAGCCAGGTTCTTCACAGTGATGTCCAATTGTAGAACAAGGGACAATGCGTGTAAGCTGGAACACAGGAGGTTCCACTTAAACTTGAGAAGAAACTGTACTGTGAGGGTGACAGAGCACTGGAACAGGCTGCCCTGGGAGGTTGTGGAGTCTCCTTCTCTGGAGACATTCAAAACGCTCCTGGACGCTTTCCTGTGTGATCTCATCTAGGTGTTCCTGCTCTGGCAGGGGGTTGGACTAGATGATCTTTCGAGGTCCCTTCCAATCTCTAACGTTCTGTGATTCTGTGTGATATTTAAATCTATGACCATCCCATACGAAGATGCTGGAAGGACCTTACAGTGTCAGATGGAGTCAACACATTATTAAACAGAGAAAGGGAAAGGCAACACAGATCTGCTGCACAAAACCCCAGTTGTTAACATTGGATGTCCAGGAGAACCCGCACTCATTGTAGCTCCATATTTGCTAACATTAAGGTCCTGCTTCAGCCATCCCAACCTAGAAAAGCAGAAAGATGGGACAACACAAGTGCAACAGTTATGAAATCTTCCATAGGCCTGAGAGTTGCACCACCTTTCTCCTCAAGAGACTCTGCTGTGCTCTGAGAGGTAGATCTGCAGTTAGATTTAGAACCCTGCTTGAAAATTCTAAATTTCATCTTCTTAAGAAAATAAAAAATACAACATTTTTAAGTCTTGATCTTAAGAAAATAAAAAATACAACATTTTTAAGTCTTGATCTTTAAGAGGTTTGTGGCACAAAACTTCTGTTATATCTTTTTGACTTGCTAGTTTCAGCTGCTCATTTTTCATGCTCTATATTTGCATTTTGTTACATGTTTCTCAGGGTTCATATTAGGCAGTATCAAAATATGATTATGTAACTCATAACAGATAGAATATGGGTAGTGCCAAGTGGATTATTCTGTGTTGCTTTTTGGCAGCAAACACAAGGGAATATCAGCATGAGAGAGATTGGACTGGGAATATCAGTTTGTAATTACAAATGATATTTAATTAAAAAATTATAACAGATTAACTATACCACTACTTTCTGTAATTTTCAGAATCACAACAAAAATATATTAGTGCATTATGCTATCTTATCTTCATATGTAGTGATTTGTTTAACAGCACTTTGCATAAATTAATGGAAAGCAGAAGAATCTCTACAAGCACAAGGGAATTCACAAGGCAAAATGATAGGGAATCACTTCATTTCCAACCCCACTATGCTGTCCATAAAGAAAATTATGCTCAGGCTCTTTACTTCTACTGACACAGGAGTATTGTCACAGAGATGCTGCAGTATGTACCTTCAAGCAAGTGAGTTTGTGAATGAACACTCAAAATTTATATCCATGCTGAGTAATAACAATAGGTGTTGGAATATTTTTTACAGAAAACTTACTTTTTACATTTTTAAAACCTTTTAAAAATCTTTTTTATGTTTAAAACTCTTAGGTTCACAGTCAAAACCTGAGAGCTCTGAACCGACAACTAAATGAACTTCTGTTATTTTACTATAAAGGAATCTTAGTATGAGAAAATAAAGAGCAGCTGATACAGATTAAGACTCTACAACTGGGAAATATCAAACAACAAGGGTAGAGCCTTCTAGGAGGATGACAGAATATACATCCCATATTTTTCATGAGTGTGAAATTGAAGCAATTGGCATCCAAAGAAATTTCTGAATTAATGATTCTTCTTGAGATACTCATCTTCTTCATGCCTTCATGACTTTCTCCCACTGCCATGTTGTTTTCCACAGATGCTAGTGCACTTTTAGCCCCTGTGCAGTTTGATTGCATCATCAAAGAAGCATCGCATCCGAAGTTCTATCTGCTGTGCAGGAAACCACCAATAAGGCCATGTCCCTACACTAACCCAGCTGGTGCCACAGCCAGATAGAAAGTGGTCTGGTGCAGAGCAGTACACAAAACTGTTAACTGGTCCACCATTATAGTCACTGAGCCACTAAGAGGTTTTGGCAGCCTTTGATAACAAAGGCTAATTAACCACATGTTGAGCAAATTTTTTGTACTAAGCTACGAGCTTAATATCTGGGATGTTTGCTGAAACTCACTACTCTGGGAGGGCAAAAACTTTTCCTCTTATAAAGGTCTTTGGAATTACTCACTTAAAGATAACCTCCATTTAAAAAAAAATAACCTCAGTACAGCTTTTTTCTAATGGTCTTCTTGGAAAGATGACCACCTCATTCATTCCATTCCCTTATCTTCATCTTACTGCTGAACTGAGTTCATTTTTCACTGGTACACTGGTACTCATAAAAATGACTTAACCTTAAAAAAAAAAAAAAGAAAAGAAAAACCCTCTGACAGTGCCAGAGTTCATCTATGGCTAAGTTTTGTATAGCTATAATCTAGCTTCTACAGAACAAGCCCCTTGAAGGCCTTCAGAGGTTAAATAGCTGTATTTAGATCCTTATCTTCCTATTACTCAATATCCTCATCCATTGCACTTTGAGCACTGGTTATGATTTGCCCTCATGTAAGACCCTTGGCACCCTATTCATTTTTGCCTAATGTGGTTTTCTTCATTGTTCTGACTACACATTTTCCACTTCTTATTATAACTGAGACATCCATCCAGACAGAGTGAATTTGACAATTCACATCTAAGATTTTATCCTGATTTTTTTTTTTTTTTTTTGGTGGAGAAATATCAACTTGAGTATGACTTTCCTACCTGATAATGATGTGCAATGAATCAACTAAGTAAAAAGTACCTTACCTTATCTTTTCTGACTGTCCAGGTTGGCCTCAAGGCTAAGAGAGAAGAATGTGAAACAACATGAGCCCAGGAAGCAACTCCTGTATGAGAAGAAGGCATCAGCCACTAAGGGAAATTGGAGGCACATGTTGAGGCTGGGTATTGGAAACATATGTGTGATATAGTCACCAAATGACTGCAGAAGATAGTGAAACAGGCTAGGATCAACAAAAACTACAGATTGATTTATTCATAGTTATGGTGGGGAAGAGACTACAAAAAACCTCTTGGGGACAGACAACCAATGGATAATGCTGCTTTATCTGGTAGCAGATATATTAATATACTCTGTACAGGGAAACTAATTTGAGTTTAGTAGGCTACTTGTGTATTCAAGGGTACACTGTGTATTGATATGAGCTGAGAAACCTGCAAAATGTTTTGTTTTTAATACGGGAATGGACTGGCCAGGAAACTATGGGCACTTGAGGTGCATTAGCTTTTTATTGAACTGGTCCCAGTAACTGTGGCCAAGTATGAAAGAAGGCCAATGGCTCCAAGGGATTTCTGTATGCTAAATAGGAGCCAATGAATTGTTGATGTTCCCTCACAAATACCATCACTGTCTCTCCTTACCTTCACTGTTCTCAGTCAGTCTTGTTAACTTAAGGAGCATCATTCATTCAGGACTTTCTCTGGATATGTGTATCTGAGCCACTTCAAGGTGCTTTGCATATGTCTGTTTGTAAGAGCCTTGGTAAATATAATTTTCTTTTCCTCCTCTTCCCAAATATAATGTTCTTCTTCTTGGTATCAGTGTGAATAGTACTCTGACACCAGTTCAAAATACCACTGGTAGCATCTATCTTCTGGTAAGTATGCTAAATATTCTTAGCACTACTCTTTTTTTTTATCTTCTAAGCTACATTGGACAACAAACAAATAAAACACAGCTTTCAACAGAAATAAAACATTGATTCAAACAAAACATTGACTATTTTTGGTTCAAAAAAATACAGAGATTTTTGAAACACAAGGAAAAACATCTTATTTGTCTTTCCTATTTCTTTCACTAGATTGTACATTGAACGTAAAATGACTGTACATCAGAATTTTAAGTAATATTACTGGTTCAGTGTGAAATGTTAACTACTTATATTACTAACAAAATTATTATTGTGGAAATTGAAAATTAATATTTCACAGTGCATAGAAAGTGAAATTTCTCTGTGAATACAAGAGAGTTACTAATTTTGGAGATGTTATGTTACTTTTACCAAATCTTTTAACACCAAGTCAGAGTGTTAGCTCCTACACAATTCCACAGTTGTGGCCTGAAACACTGCGTTGGATAAAGAACTCCTATTGAAAGGGAGAGGAAATGGAAACAGTAAGTGTATGTCTAAAGATAACTGTAAATTTTTTTTCTTAACTTGTATTTCCTCAAGAATAAATGCCATTCATGAAGTTTAGAGTTTCTGTATAGGAACATTGTTTATGAATATGTTATAGGTTCATATACAAGAATACTATGTGTCCATCATGTCCAGATGTTCATATTCAACAACCTATGTAAAATGCATAAATTGATCTTAGTTCATCTATCAACAGGTGGTGTCAACTCTGGCAGAACTCTCTCTGTTCATGACACTGGTTTTAGGAATACTCTTTTAGCAAGCAGATGGACAGATATTGTCAACTGTTTCTTTTAGCTAAAAAAAAAAAAAGAAAAAAAAGAAAAAAAAGTTGGTTTGAAGCTGTGAAGTTACCAAAATATGCACTAATATCATCAAGAATCAATGCATTGGAGGAAGGGGAATGCAGGTTTCAACCACAACTACTTTTTAAAGAAGTAGCCTTGATTCTGCTAAACAAGCATCTAACTGGTTTCATTGAAAACTGTACTTACTTATACCGATGAGTATATAAAGGTCTGAGGGGTGACATTCAGAGCTCATTGAAATCAATGGCTAAACTGCATTTGATGCTAACAGAGCAAGAATTCTGCTTGATCTTTTCTTCTCCATTCTGCAAAAGCCTGCGTGAACTCCTCCTTTGCTGCAGTCCCATTGGATTCACTGGGACACTCTGAAGAATCCCATTCTTCCCACAGCATTTTATATAACAAAAGGTTACTCGGCAGTCTTCAGTTATCAGGAAATGCTTTGAAGGAATGTCTGAGAAATAAGGAAGGACCACATGCACATACTGAGTAGAGGTTTGAACATGACTTTTATCTGAAGGGTGATGTGTCTTAAGCAGTTGAAAGACAGACACAAGAGTGGCACATTGCACAGCCCTCCCACTTTCTGCTTACCTGGCTGATTTGCAGCCATCCTGATGACTGCCACTTTCTTGGCTATTGAGACGTCAAGGGTGCTCCAGCAAAGAAGAAATCACATTTCAGAGCTCCTCTGTCTGCCACACCAATTGCTGTACTTTTGGGATCATGAGTCTGGTCTTTGTGATGGCTATAGGACAGCTTTGAAAATGCAGTGTAGGTTGAACTACGTTAGACCGAAGCGACATGATAGATCTTGAAGGCATCTCATCATATTTAGCCTAGTGAATATCAATAATTAATCCACTATGATCAAATAATTTTGCTTATTTTATATGACTTTAAAATTATCATGTTGATGGAGCTCCAGAAAACTAATTCATTTGTGCTATATTAAATGCTTGTCATTTCCAACAACCAGCAACAGTAGTTCAGAATTTAAAAATTAAGCTTGGCATTTTTCTGGTTAAAACACTATAGCAGAATAATTAAATAGAAAATAGATAAGCAAAATGGTGGTCATGCTTTGAAGTTTTAAAGCAACAAAAAGAAAAAGAAAATGCCTAGTGGCTAGCTAAAAGGAAGGGCTGAGCTCACTGATGTAAGAAGGAGGCATTTCAGGATCCTGGGGAATGTCCTTCAGACAGGCACCCATTCTGTCAAGCAGAAAAAAAGTATTGTTAAGAAGGGTGCCCTCTAAGAAGATTGCTATATGCACTTCCAAAGACCAGTTTTGGTTCTGGAAGGATTAGAAAGATCCATTGTAAGCAGTATAATGGGTGAAAGTATACAAACATAGCCTAGAGGAGGAAATTAGCTGTTTCCCTGGAAGATTTTGGAGGAAAAGCTTTCGTTTTTGTAACTGAATCTTTGAAGAAGTGTGCAGATTCTGGTTTACATGTTTATGAGAATACTTTGTATAATATTTTCTTTCCTAATTGTAGCACTTCTCTCTACGTGGGCTTCCTTTTTAACTTGAGAAACTCAGTAATGTTTTATTATGAGCCATATGAGGAAAGGCTAAGAGACCTAGGTTTGTCCAGCCTTGAGAAAAGAAGGCTTAGGAGAGATCTTATCACCATTTCCTATATTTGAAGAGTGGCTACAAAGAAGATGGAGACTCCCTTTTTACAAGGAATCACATGGAAAAGATGAGGACTAAAAGGTACAAGTTACTCCTGGGGAGATTCCTATTAGACACGAGCAAAATTTTTCACAATGAGAACTATCAGCCAATGGAATAATCTCCCCAGGGAAGTGGTTGATTCCCCAACATTGGACACTTTTAAATATTCAGCTGGACAGGATGCTGGGACATCTTGTCTAGACCGTGCTTTTGCTAAGATTAGACCAGATGATCCTTGAGGTCCCTCCCAACCTGATATTCAATGATCCTATGATTCCATGTTTCTGTTTCATCTGATCCTTTTTTTTTTTTTTCCTTAAGAAACTTTGTTGTTGTTGGAGTTCCCTAGCAAAACTAAAATTGTATCCATTTTTGTCATTACAATTCATGAGTAAAACACAAAATGTCAGAGGAAAGCAGGGGAAATTGTGTTTTATCTCAGTCATGGCTGACCAATGCCAATATTTTTAGGTGTTTGAGGCCATTTGGAAAAATGAGTAGAATTTCAAAACCTGGCAGACTCTTACCCCTGACTTGGAAATGAGGATTTAGGGAAATGTCTATACAGTGCATACAGACCCGTGCTTCTCTTCCCATGCTCTGAGCTGTCTGGATGGGAGCCAGCTCCAGGCTGGCAGCCATATAGCTGAGTTTGCTCTATGCTGTATTTGATGTAACATGCCCTGTCTTCCAGCATACAGAAGTGGTCTTATCCAGCTCCCCTGGCAGGGGCATGTTACTTCTCACGGAGTGCCTTGCTGGCTCAGCCACAGGGTTTCTAGACTAGCATAGTTTTACCTCTGAGACTTCTCTCTATTACAAACAAACTGGCAAACTATGTGTAAAATATTTTTAAGAAGTCTTCCTTTAGTATTTTAGCCTGCTTATCTTTATCTTCTCTGAGAATCCATCACATCACGATGCATCCGTAACTGGTGTTCTGTAGCATGATTTACTATGAATACAGCTTTGGCACCATGTTTGCTTGTCCAAACCATTTGCATATCTTCAGATCCCAGTGTCTGAAGTGACATAGCAGAGAAAGCAAAGCTTGTAGAGCCCCCAGTGCTCTTCAGCTGAGATGAGACAACAAGCTGCTTGGCAGCTGCCGCAAACGTTTCTGCCTTGCAGATTGATCAGAACTCTACTAAGTGGTTTGTTCCTTCTCCAGACCTGCAACATAGTCAGGCACATTTGCACATTTCACAGAGAACTGGAGAACTGTTAAGGGATGAGCAGTTACAGACTGATTCTGCTGGGGCACTTTCTGTTAACAGCTTCTAGTTTCAAACTACAGGGAATAGGAAGCAATGAGTTCTTAGTGATGGTTTATTGGACCCTTAATTCACTCCCCTGCTGATCTCACCAGCACAGGGTTGTTCACCTTCAGGTCACATTATAAGGCTCACTGATTTTGTTTATTCAGATTTTTGCCAGTGATGGGGATGGAGAGGTGGTTGGGTGGAATACTAGGATATTTGTTCAAGTTCCTTAGGGTGAGATACTACTGCTCACGTAATATTTTATTCAGCGATTGACCTTGGTCCTGGCAATTACTAACACAAACCACAGCAATGCCACCTTATTTTCTAAGCTGGTTAACAGGTGACACATTTCCCTGTTTTCCACTGTAAACTGCTTTGGGCAAAGGCTGATGTGTTAATTGTGAATGCAGTAAATTACACAAATCACAGCAAACATCTGATGTGTCACATTTATTCCTGAAAGCTTTAGTTAAATAATTCTTTTTAAAAAAATCAAAATAGGTACCACTTTTAAGCTTACATATTTGCTTCATTTGAAATGAAAATTTATTTCTTCACTCTTGAAAAAAAGATATTAAACTGAACTACTTCAGAAATGTCTTTGTCAAATGAAATACTGAGTGCATGATGAAAAATGAAGACTTTAGCACTATCTACATAAAATCCTATGAAGTTAAAGAATACCGAACATTCTTGAAGTCCTGTACAAATAAATTTTTTGTGCATTGGTTCTTGAAGAAAATGACAAAGATCTGTTAGACCATTGTTCAGTTTTTTCACACTGATTTTGAATCCAAGATTTTTTTACTCTTAGGTGTTAGAAATGTATAAGTTTATAGACATACAAAATCCCGATCTATTTTTTTACTTAACAGTGCCACTATAGCTGTTATCTAGAATAATAAACACAAAGTCTGAAGTCATTAGCTCGGGTTATCTCTCATTAGAAGTCCCACTGGCCTTAGAGGTAGAGCAGATTATTCTCCTTTCTGTCATAATGTACAAAGAAATTTTC
>OU015528.1:22412514-22722514 GCA_907165065.1 Caprimulgus europaeus | reverse complement strand
TGCTCCCCAGCACTCTGGTTTCCAACCTGCTCCGCAGTCCCGGCTGCCTGCACAGCCTCATCCTGACCCAGGCAGCACAGAAACACTCTTATGACTGTCTGGGGGTCACATCTAATGACCCAGCTGTTAGAATCATAGAATCATTAAGGTTGGAAAAGAGCTTTAAGAACATCAAGTCCAATTGTCAACCCAACACCACCATGTCCACTAAACCATGTCTCTAAGCGACAAATCTACATGTCTTTTAATACCTCCAGGGATGGTGACTCAACCACTTCTCTGGGCAGCCTGTTCCAATGCTTGATAACCCTTTCAGTAGAGAAATTTTTCTAATATCCAGTCTAAACCGCCCTCAGGTTGCTCTTGCAATATACTGTTAAACTTGTTTGGTGTCAGAAGGTACCACTGCCTCACCAAATCTCTTCCACAATTCAACAGAGAGTTTGGAAACCATCTCCTACACCCTGTGCATCATGCAACCCCCCACCCCCAGTGTGGAGGAGAGATCTACATAAAAGAGATCAGGTTCTAAACAGCCTCAAGATCTATGCTTTCAAGATGTACTGTGCTTGAAATGAAACTTTCTATTGTAAATATGGATGTGATTATTAAAGTTGATATTGAAATATTGATAGACATTGCAATCGCTCTTCTAAAAATGCATTTAAAGGTGTTTTTAAATATATAGAATCATAGAATGGTTGGGGTTGGAATGGATCTTAAAGATCGTCAAGTTCCAAACCCCCTGCCATGGCAGGGACACCATCTACTAGACCAGGTTGCTCAAAGCCTCATGCAACCTGGCCTTGAACACTTCCAGGGAAAGGATATCCACAACCTTCCTGGACAACCTGTTCAAGTGTCTCACCACCCCCACAGTAAAGAATTTCTTCCTAATGTCCAATCTAAACCTACCCTCTTCTAGTGTAAAGCCATTACCAGGTTGTGTTACTACCTGCCCTTGTCAAAAGTCCCTCCCCAGCTTTCTTGTAGGCCCCTTCAGGTACTGGAAGGCCGCTATTAGATCTCCCTGAAGCCTTATTTTCTCCAGGCTGAACAGCCCCAACTCTTTCAGACCATCCTCGTAGGAGACATAATTCAGCCCTCGGATCATCCTTGTGCCCTCCTCTGGACTTGTTCTAACAGGTCCATGTCTCTCTTGTGCTGGGGGCTCCAGAACTGGACACAGTACTCCAGGTGGCATCTCACCAGAGGAGAGTTGAGGGGCAGAATCACCTCCCTTGACCTGCTGGCCACGCTTCTCTTGATGCAGCCCAGGATACGGTTGCCCTTCTGGGCTGCAGGCGCACATTGCCGAATAGGTAATCTGTTAAAAATCAATGCTGATGATTAGATATGTAATAGAAATGTGTCCTCTGTGAGGGAGCTTTTTGATGTTGCAGTCTAACTAACAAACTAAGACTTAGCTGAGTGGGTCTGAGCAAGAACTGTTGATCTGCGGAGTCAAACCTTACAACTCGTAGAGAGTTATAAAGCAGGTATGTTTTATTCCTCGGCAGCCAACAGGGTGGATTGCTCCATAAAGGCCCTGCGCACCCACTCTTTTACAAAGGCATTATTTAAAGTACACACATACATATTCATTAAATTTAGGATGGATTAAGCTAATTAGTTCCAAGAAATTTTAAGATAAATTCACTCCCATTCGCCCTTGTGTACTGCCTCCTTTTGGTGCTTGTTAGCACCCTTGTAGACCTCTAGACAAAACAAAGCCAGCTTTCTTGCTTCAGACTGCAGGTGTTGCACACCAGTTCCTTCTTCTCTTGCTCCAGACTGCTCTCATACCAGGCATTGCAAGGCCTTTGCTTCCAGTGTGAAATAGCTTCTTAGTTATTGTAAAAGTTTCCCACTTAACACAGACAAAATGATCGAAACTTAAAGTTTCCCACTTAACACACAGACAAAATGAAGCTAAGTTTATTTTCTAAAATCTAATTCTTAATACAGAAAATAAATTAATAAATCTAACTATATTTTATATGCTCGCATATTGCTGTCTTAATTTTCTTCTCATACTGGAAATGGATTCTCTGGGTTGTTTTTGTTGTTTTTTGTACAAGACCTTCACTGAATGCTCTTTCTTCATTTGTAGTTTTATGTGCATGGAAAAAGCTACTTTATGATGTTTGCAGTATTCACTCAGCTACTAGCTTGAAATACAGGTGTGCACTGAGTTTGTACAGATAGCATAATCTGCTCTCATAGTTCCTGTGTTTCTACCGGAAAAATGAAGTCATAAGATGGGAGTTGACTTTTACCAAAATCATGCTAAAATCAGCAGGATAAGCAATGGTAATATTGATGGTAAAATAAAGAGTAATACTGTGTCATCCCAAATTGTGTTAGCATCACCTTACACTGTTTTCTGCAATAACAGAAGGCTAGTCATGTGCGTTGCAATTAGAGTAATTGCTTTTGCACCACAAGCTTTTAAACATCAGTCACCTTTCTTTGACAAGCAAATATCATGACTCTAAATCAATCAGCTGTCTGTAGCTCATCCTAGGTCGTATCTTATCCATGAAAGAGTTACATATCGGAATGGTTAACTGATACATGCCATGCATATTGCTCTTATAGCCATTGTTTAAGTCAGGCTTTGATTAACTATGGAATGTTTACATTGCTTTCTGTCAGTTTTTTTTTGGAATCTACCAGATGTATTGTCACAGTAGCCAGATCATGTCACTAAGAAAGTTCTTGTGTAAATATATATATTTTTTATATATATATATATATATATATATATATATATATAAAATACTTAATGGATTTTTGGTCTAGGTACTTAATACTTTGACACTTTTTTGTTATGGAGATTTCTCAGAGCATATCCACTTTGTATTTTTCAGGACGACTCAAATTATTTTGCTCATTTTCTGAACTGGCTAAGCACGTACCAGCTCCAATGTGAAAGCTGAATTCAGCTCAATGTTCAGCTCATGGGAATCAGGTCTGTGGGTGGGTTTGGCTTTGTGCAGATACACCTGCACCACTTTTAACTGAACCAGGGAGCAGGCAGAAGTGAACTTGAATGTGTTTTCAAAAACCACATAGATGTATTCTGAAACACCTGTGATCATCCTTAAGTTTAAACGTTTAAAAATGAAAGGTTACATCACTGTGCAAGGTCCAAAGACATATCTAGAATCATCTGATCTATTCTTTAGCTATTGACAAAATTATGGCATGAATGGGATGTGATTTGATATTTACATTCCTGTAGATGTCTGTGTCAGATTTATCCAACTGAACTGCCGCTGCAGTCAATTCAATCTGGAAAGAAATTCAGCAAAGCAGACTACATATGGTGTGCTGCTTAACCTTAAGCACCTTTTTCCATTTGAGATTTCCTTAAATATTAAACAAATCAAGACAAAGGCTTGTAGGTGTGACTTAGGAATTCCAAGAGGCAACATCCTTCTGGAGCGGCTGGAGGACAAGAATAATCTAAGCCTTATAAAAAAATACTAGATGCCTATGTTTAGACAATAAAATCAAACCCTAAATATCTGCTTTGGGGTGAGCTAGGGCCTTGATTCACATAGGTATCCACTGCCATTAGAGATGCTCTAAAGTATCCAAAACCTATGACACGAGACCCTCAGGAGGCCTGCATCTCCTTGGCTTGGCAGCTAAAGGTAAATGTGCTATTTAAGGGTATCTCAAATGATGCGAGAATCAATTGAGTCAAAACCTAGATCTGCACTGACTGTACTAAAATCTTAGATACTCTTCTCATGTAGTTATACAAATGTCTACATATGCACCTAAGCCCCATCTGAGGTTTCTTTATAAATATACGATGAAGCACCTTACAATTGATTAGATTTCTTGCTTGCATTGCTGCAATCGAGGTGGTACTTCAGTACCCATCTACTATGGTGATTATGCTCCATTCTCTAAATTCAGCCTAACTTTATTCATTATTGGATTATGCCCGTGTTTTCATGGTAACATGGTCTGACAACTGTTCTTTCTTAGTGTTCAATTCCGTCAGCTATTTATAAATATAACATCTTTCACTTTTTATTTTGCCATGCTTAACAAATTGAACTGTTATCAATTCCCCTGTTATCAATAGGAGAAAGCCATTTGTACTGTTCTAATTTTGTGCTAGTCACTATAGATATCACTGTGTCCCAGAATGCAGTGGTTTCACAGCATTTAAGCACAACTGGTTTCTCTTAGGGTGGGTCCGTTATCTTGCTGTTATGATGATGACAAGAGGAGATGGCCTCAAGTTGCGCTAGGAGCAATTGGAGCAGTTTAGATTGGATATTAGGAAAAATGTATTCACTGAAAGGGTTGTCAAGCATTGGAACAGGCTGTCCAGGGAAGCAGTGGAGTCCCCATCCATGGAGGTATTTAAAAGATGTGTAGATCTGGTGCTTAGGGACATGGTTTAGTGGTGGACTTGTCAGTGTTAGATTTATGGTTGGACTCAATGATCTCAAAGGTCCTTTTCCAACCTAAACAATTCTATGATTCTATGACAAGGCCAGGATCTTTGGTTGCGTTTCAGATTACTGTTACAGATCCTATAGCAGAAGTGGCCACATTTCAAATCTTTTTATTACAGCATGGCAAAGATTTAAAAGAGACACCCGATACAAAGATTAGCCAAGAAGCATTGATGAAACTTTCTCAGTGTTCTGGATTTAGACAATCTATGTTCAGATGAATGACTGAATATATTTTTTTGAGAATATTAAACAGGTAACATTTGAATTGTTGGTCCATTTATGAATGCATAAAGTTAAAAAAATTAGCTTTAAAAAAATCAACTTATGGGAGTATGAGGGCAGAGCAAGCTGTTGTATATGGGGATTCTTAGTGGAATTGCAATGCCAGAGTCCACTGAGAATAATTTTTATATCCACTGTTTTGAATAGTGCAACTTGCCCTGAACTAGCCCCTTTTTTTTTGCAAAAGAGGTTAACATAACTGTTTCATATTTCCCAACAAATCCTTTCACTCCCAGATATGATATTAAGCATGAAGAAAGTAGGTGGGGATAAAATTACATGGTTTTCTAGGATACATAAAAGGAACACTTCTTCCTGTCTCTATTTCAGTGTTATCCCTGCTCTACGTTTTTGTTAACCTGCCCTAATGGAGTCAAGATCGTATCATTCCCATACTCCTATATTCACTTTAGTTCTCTTTCTGAAACACTATGCTGACCAAAACATTAAAAAGGACACAAGATATAGTCCTAGGTAACATTCGTGGTTCCATATGTTAATTTTCTGATTTCTAGATATAATTTATACTTAATTTTTAAAGTTGTTTTTAAGAAGAAAAAAATACAGCTGAAACAAAGACTTTCAGGAATTTCCAAAGATTTAAAAAAAATAAAAAAATCAGAGGTTGAACTTTAAATGTTTTAAAAATTCAGAATAAATTGTTTAACTGGAAAGAGTGAAAAATATTCCAAAAAGGAAAGCAGTGATCAATTTCAGATTTAACATAATGTTTTAGTTAACTTTAAATAAGCAAAATTTTTCTTGTTTCTTTTCACAGGAAAATTAAATCTGTTATTTACATATTCTTTTTTTCCTCTACTCCATAGAACATTAATTGTATTAACATTAATATTAAATCTTTTTCTTTCCTTTCTCTCTGACAAAAGTATTCATACTCTGGTGTCTGAACCTCTTGGCAAAGCAGAAGACTTTTTGAGTGCAATTAGATAAGAACAGACATAAATCTCTTTGCTTCTTACTCCTTTCAAGTACAAGTTCTTATCTTGTTATCCCTATAACAGTAGTTTCTCTTTTCCTTGTTTTTCTTCTCTGTTTTTTTTTGTTTTGTTTTGTTTTAAATACTAGTAAAAGATTAAGGAAAAGACTGAAATGGTCTTTGGTATGATGTAACAGGGTGATAACAGTGTTTTCCTCAGACTTTCAGATGGGTGTGAAGGTGTTTTAATTTTAAGAATTCTTTTTGATGGGCAAAACCTTGTAATAATTGAGATTACCTGTACATGAGATGAATTTTCATCTTCTCTTTAATTTTAGTTGATGAATGAGAAATCACTAAATCTCATCTCTTCATGTCACCGTAACAGTATGATGATTTCAATGTATATGATTTTGGCCAAATTCCGATGATATGAAACTTCATTGTAGTGATAGATACATATGCTTTACACATGAATTACTCTCTGGTTTCAGTGGGTGGTTTTCCATTAGTACTAGATGTTCTGGATTAAAAAATATTTAATGAACAATACTGAAAGTTATGCCAAGAAACTCTAGATTGGATCTCAGCTTGCATAAGATGATATAATGTCATGAGTACCTGTGGACCTATGCTGGTTCATTTCCTCAAACATGATATTTTAATTTCTCTTTTCTGTAATTTTTGGCCAGGAAATGCTAGTTTTAATGCTTCCTTTTTATAAAAAGTGATGGTTAGTATTACTCCAGCTTATGGGAGCTCTAATTGTGAGGAAGGGCTATTCGGCATTCCTCAGGACTCAACAGTGCTTCCAACTCTTAAGTGTTCATGGGCTAAATATGGTGGAATTCAAGGAAAACCATGATAGTACTGGTCAAGAGCAAGGTTATCAAGGGATGTGGAGGCTCAAAAGGTGAGCGGTGATGTCTGAGGCCCTGCCCTTACCTACCCACACTGCCCTCCCTGCCCTAGGAAGGACTGGTAAGACGGCCAGGTGATGCACCATCAGTGTAACCACGGTCCAGGTTTTGAGGCCTAAGGGGGAAAAGAGTTTTAAGGCATTACTGGAATGTACTAACGATATGAAATTAAGACCTGTTAATGTTTTGTGTACATCTATGGTTCTAGTGACACATGGAGTAATTACTTTTATGAAATCTGTAAAACAGTCAACTGGAAGAACCAAAAAGATAATCCTCTAACATAACAATATTGCTTACCTTTGAATCGACAAAATATATGACTTGTGTGTCAGCATGCCTTGTGTTGTACTCAGCATGCCCAGTGTGCCAACAGACAGAACTTACAAAAAGCAGCCAAAAAGTAATCTGTCTTTGTTCTTTTCCTGCATCCCTTTGTGCTAAGTCTGTGACTCTTTCACTGTAGAACAGGCAAATTAAATCTATTAATCTATGCTCATTACTCACCTCTCAAATCAAAACAGTTAAACATATTTTACTTTCTTTCCTTTTTATTTATTGTTAATTGAGTTAAAAATATGTACAGATAATTTTGAAATACCTACAAGATACTATCTGCGACACGCTCAATAAAACAGAGGTGAAATCCAGCCCAGTGTTCTGCTTTGGGCTACAGACAATGCAGAGCAAAACAAATAGCACACTGTCAAAACAAACTAGAAAAGCTCACCAGTCTGTTAGTTTTATGGCTGACATCTTGGCCAGAAAATATGTAAATTCCCCTCAGAAATGAGAAGTACCTGCAAGTCTGAGGTAGGCTTTTTTTTTTTTTTAAGTCAGTTTGGACCTTCTTCATCCAAAATCAAAACATTCTGATGCAGTTTCAGACTGAAGAGCCTATTGAAAACTCATTATCTTCAAATAGGATTACACTCAGTTAATATGAGAACATGCACATTACAATATCACATAAAATCAAAAGTTCCAATTTGCTCACTACATGTAAATCCAATTCAAAAATATTTCCATAACATATATCCGCTGGATGTTACACTATTTGTATGTCACTCTAGAATGGATTAACTCCATGACAGGCTAGTCTCAGTTTTTCTGCATTTGGTGTTTTTAAACAGTTTATATTTGTTATCATATCAAAGACAGGCTTGCAGTTTTCAAAAGGAAGAAGAGAACACAGCGCCCAAGGCTCTTCCAGCATTACATTTCTTATTCCATTTTATCTTTCTTGGTTTTGACTAATGTCAGTAACAGCTACTGGTAATAAACTGCTTGTTACAGCTTGCTCTTGCCTTCAAGCACTGGCTTTGATACATTGTCAGCCAATTGGAAGCATTTCCTGATTACATTTCCAAATTGCTTGTTTATTGATCGAAAGTTAATAAAGCAAAAGACAACTTTACGGCTTAAATTAAATGAAAGGTTCCTTTGATGTTCAAATTATCCAATCAGCCAACGTGCAATGAAATGTAAGCATTTGAAAGTTTTATCTGGAAAGCAAAATGTACTAGATAATGGTTTCTAGCACAGCCGCTGTATCTAAGAGCTAATGAAAAATACCTGGAACTTTAGATTTCATTTATTTTCTGTTGAAAAGTAAACAACACTGACTTTTGTTATTTTTAAATAGCTGGAAACATGAAAGTGCAGATATGGTATATCTTTTTGAGAAACTAGAATTCCTACCACAGGTGTATTTGGTTAGCTGCAATAAACAAAGTAATATACATTATAATTTCCACAGACTCTGGCATTTGCTTGTCAATCTATTTGCTTCTGGTGCTGTATTAAAACTGCTGAGTTCTGTCAACTATTTCCATCCCATCTAAGAGAATGCTGCAGCCTCAATGCAATATTTAGCTGTGCAAGAGATGCCACAGGTCTTATCATTACGCT
The DNA here is from genome assembly GCA_907165065.1 of Caprimulgus europaeus. The sequence continues at coordinate 22,713,977 of OU015528.1, read as the reverse complement.
GCTTCTTCAAGGGCTTTTACTTACATAATAATATTTATTTAAACCATCTCAACTGAACATCATTGTGTTCTTCAGAGGGTCAGGCACTTACAAAAAATTTGTCAAGTAATGATTTTAAGTGCAGTTTAAACTGGGGAAGTGGGAGTGACCACAGTACATGGTATGTATAGTAAGAGAACATCTTAGTAAGTAAGCAAAAATGACACCAGGAGAGGTACAGCCACATTATAGCTCAGATCTCGTTAGGAGATTTAGATGTTTTATGGCAGAATAATCTTGAAATAGCCACTTTCTGTCAAAAAGTATAATTATACTAAAAACGAACGTGGCTAATACTTTATATGCTTCATCTTGCAATACCATAACAACAAGTTTAAGATGAGCTGTATTTGTATATCACATCACTAGGAACAAACGTGTTTTAGCTGTACTAAAATTAATGTGATACTTGACCTGTCAAATGATTAATAACCCTTCTCTGTTTTTTTTGTTTACAGATTTATTATTTTATTGTGATGGCACTTGGTTTGCAGCAGTAAATGCAAGTGTAAATGTAGTGATGCATGAGGTCTCTACATGTCAGAATTAAAATCTGTCTGCTCCTTGAAATTAAAGGCCTAATTGAAATACATTGTAAGAGGTGGAAGTCATTCTGCCAAAGACAGCATGTTCAATATTTTTTTGTCCTTTTGACACATCCCCACATAACATCTCTGAAGAACTTAATGTTAGGTAAAGCTTACAAACACAGCCAAAGCTAAATGTAGACATTTTTGATGTGATGACAATCTTATAATCAGGAAAGAAAGGGGAATATGGATTTTATTTTATCAGTGTGGATATTGAAGGTATTACTTATGTTGTAGAAGACCAGCTTCATTTGTTCTGTAGTTTTGTGGGTTTTTGTTTGTTTGTTTGTTTGTTTATCTTTCTGTGCAGGTAGATAGATACATTTAGAATAATCTGTCTGAAGTAGAAACTGATTTATGTTAGAATCCACTGCTGTGAATACCAAACATCATGGCAGTGGTCCAGATTCAAGTTTCACCAATTTTTCATCTTTTATGAAAGATGATTGACATGAAATGCCAGGAGAACTGGCAAACTAGCATTGGAGTGGCAGCAGAGAATTAGAGTCACAGCCATTCATTCTTTGCACAGGGTGTTGGAGAAGATGATGGTACTCACTAACTTTGGGGTGGTGGCATGAGCATGGCATGCTCTCTCATTCTGGTCGTGCTTCCTAAGCCTCTGCTGACACCATCAATCTGTGAACCTTCTAGCACCTCAGCCTTTATGATTCCTTTTCTCCCATCAGCAAACATCAGACTCAAGAAGATACAGCCTGTGAAGCAATTGTATCTGGCAGTTCTCATGAATACAGCATCTTTTGGACATGTGAGGCGCTGCAGTCATGCAGCAAATTCCTTAATATGAGAATCAACATCTGCACCCAGAAAACTAAGCCGACAGGTCCAACTCTAAAAATGCAGGGATAATTTTTCACTTGTTTTCTCCACAACAGAAGAGAGGGGAACAAGTAGTAAAGACAGTCCAAAATCGGGAGCTGCCTTTTGCTTTCTATTTCATACTTTTTACTAACATAAGAGCATTTTATCTGCACTGTTCGTGAGCTTTTACAGCTTGTGTTTTCCAGAATTTTCTTCAAAGAAAAGAAGGAACAGAAAGCAGAAAACTTACCTTTATGAGTGAAAATTTATACACACATTTAATATGATGTCTGAAGCATAGCCCTTAAGAAAAAGGGGGAAATATCACAAGATTTGGCCTTAATTGAAAAAAAAATGAAAGCCCTGCAAGCAGCATGACTTATTTTGTGGATTTCTCTTTAAATTTTTGTGGGTTTTTTTTTGTTGTTGTTGTTTTTTGGGTTTTTTTTTTTGTAGATTGAGTTCTTCAGATGATGTCAATATTGAAATCTGCCCAGTGGAAGCTCTATAAAAGTGTTCTGAGACTCATAATCTCATTTGTGTAGTTAAACTTGATTTGGGGTGTTGTTCCCTTCATAACAACATGGGATTTCCATTAATTTCTCCTTTCACTGGAAGCAAAATAAATCAGAAAATAATCTTAGAAATAAAATTACTTAAATTAGAATGAAGTAGATTTGGCTTTTGGTTTTTGGTTGTGTTTTTACCCTATTTTAGACAATAGATTAAATCACTTAGTCCAGGAGCTCCTTTTCATGTCAAAAGCTCTATTGACTGATTTGAATTAATCATTTTCAGCTAACTGAATCCTAAGCATCCATGTTCTTTTTTAAAAAAAGGTAAATAACCCTGTGGATGTTTAGTTACCAAATATTTTTTATTGGTAATATCTTCACGGTGGCAGCACTATAATTAATGGAGAAATGTAGTTTTTTCTACTTGAAAGTGTAGGTGTATTTTGCACACTAATTTCCCCTTACAGCATGTTTTGCACTGTCTAGTCTACATCTATCCAGTATAAGAATATATCCAAAAACATGAATCCAGGTCCTTAATCATATTCTAACATCACTAATCTAATATAGTGCTTTAGGTATGCTTATTTTTAATTACAAAAAAGTGCAGGAAAACATTCTATAATATTCACTTATTTCCTTATTCTGGTCTTCTGAGTTTTAGAAGCCCTGTATTTTTTAAGGATCTTTGCATTTGGTGTGTGCATGTTTATACTTACAGTTCTAAATTATTTTGAGAAGATATGGTATTTTTAAGAATAAACTATTTAAATGCTGCAACAACTTTTTTTTTTCCTTTTTTCCCAAGAGTAATCTCATTTCTCTCTGAACCGAAGATCAATCTTATATTAGATTTAATGGTGTAGTTAGATTTAATTCTAAAACAAGTACAATACCAGAGGCAATCTGAAACGCAGGCCATTAATTGGATGCTGATTTTGTTTAATATTAGTGAGAGTAAACTGCTAAGTACTGATAGAAGACAGAAACTACTATATGCAACATTAACCATTTCCCTGCCATGTAGGAGATGTGCCTTGGGGTAGCCACTTTAAGGTATTGACTTAGATTGCTTTCATTATAAAGTTGTAGGGGCAAAGTCCAATGCACTCTGTGTGCACAAAGCCACAGGCTTGTCCTTTTGTTTGATCTGTAGTGGCTGGAAATCTTATACCACTCAAAGAGTTAACTTATACACATTTGTGAATTTTAGCCACAAGGGACTTTTGTTTGCATCTAGGCAATTCTTTAAAAAACCTGCTCTCTCCAAAAAGGCTTCAGCCATGCTGACTTGTGAACTGTGCAACACTATAAACCACATACCCCTCACTCCAGTTTCTCCTTCTCCTCCTTACTGTGTAAAGGGGAGTGTAAACAATATTTTTATTTTAAAGACAGGGCTTCATGATTGCTCCTGTACTACATAGCTATTTAGCCACTATGCACTACCAGACAAAAGTATTTCTCTTGTCTAATTTGTCACACAATCACCTCAGAACACTCAGTCCTTCAGAAGGCTGAAGGAGTCTGAGCTATCTAATAAATTCACCCTTTGCATGGAGAAAATGTTTCACAATGAAATAATAAAATGGAGCTTCAGTTAGGAAAAAATGAGATAAACTAGTGTAGCAAATAAGTAAAGATTATACATGTAGGCAACCCACTGATCAAATATTTCTTAGGGCTATCAGGAATCTATCAAGGATACTGAGCCAGTTAGATAAAGAAATTACTGAAGAGTGATTTACTGAGTTGTTTAAGAGTCATGTTAGAAAGATTATTTTGCTCACAGCAATGTGCTAGCTCTGTTTTATTTAATGATTAGCTAAAAGCTGTGTTAGAATATTACATGTGTATGGGAGATTCAGTCATTTATTTAACTATTGGTTATGCTCACCTCTACACTGTCAACCTGAAAATAATAATCATGTTATCAAAAGCTTAGCTTTACAAATATTTCCTCTACTCAGAGTCAGCATTAGAGCAATACTGTACATTAAAGAAAACACCAGCATGCCTCAGGGCATTACCGTTTTTGTAGGACACTTCTGTTGTTTGGACATTCGAATCACTGGACATCGGAACAGAATGGATCTGAAAGGATTGTCTGTACTTTGAGTCCCAGGAACCAATTAATAAGGATAATTATGACGTTGATTGATTTATCTTCGACGTATTCTGAGTTTCTCCATGAGCAGGCAAGAGGACAGTATCCTATGGAGAATAGTTCCCAACTGGTAACTCCTTTCTGCAGATCACTCACTCCTGAGCTCTGCCAATTCAGAGCTGCAAGGAATGGCCACTCTTGAGAAGCAGCATTTCCTTCCTCAGCACTTCCCTGCCTGAAGTCAATGCCATCTTCTTCTTTGCTGCTAGACACAGAGGGGAGCCTTTGGCCCTGATTAGCACCCTGATTTTAGAATTTATTAAATGAATTGGTCTCTCTCCACTATTACTTGCACTTAATGTTTCCCTTCGCTTCTATGTTTCATCGGGCAAAAGGACAAATGGGAATTTTCATTTGTGTCTATTTTTTAATGGACAGCAGAGGTTATTTTCTTTTCCTTGTGCTTCAAAACCTTAACAATTTTCCTAATTAAAAAAAAAAAAATCAATTCCACACTGTTTTCCCGAAACAAGGGAATCTAAAACCACAAATGTTTGGTTTTGGCCTTCAGTCTTTTTATTTTCTTTCTCAGCGTAAGTTAAGACCTGAACTCACTTGAGACTGTGTTAAAAAACTTCTAAGAAGACATACTTCAAAAAAAAAAAAAAAAAGAGAAAATGAATTTGCCTGTCTGCAAATGTACCTCATAACTAAGAAGTAAATATTAGCATGTTTGTTTCCCATAGAGTGAAAACACTCGGCTGCCAAAGATTCCTAATGATTTCTGGTAAATCATCAACAGGTAAGATTAGCTAAATTCTGGATACATCCCATCTTAATCTTCATGATGTGAGTTTCTGGATTGTCAGGGGCTACAGGTGAGGAAGGCATTAACTCCAATTTAGGAGCCATTTTTCTTCTAACTTGTTGTCTTTTGGCTCAGAATCTCAGCTATGATGAAGCATGGGGGCAACTTTCATTTGCCTGTATTTGCAATATTAGTTTGTTAACTTTATACAGGTGAACATGCTCATTACCAGCAAAATCGTAGGAAGGGATTTCCGAAGCTGATTGACACCAGCATTGCAGCAAATCAACTTAAATAACAAATATACATAGTATAAGCTCTGGAATGAATGCACACTAATAACAGATATTTCCAGGCTCTGGATTATGATGGATGCACCCAGCAGGGATAAATTACTTCTCTTCACAGCATGACTGTGCCTAGGAGACACATGCTCTGCCTTGTGTACTTTTATCTTTCACGCTACTTCACAGAATCAGAGCAGCACCAACACATAAGTGTTCTTGTTTGCCTGCCCCACATAAAAGACAACATGCCTGTACCCTGTTCTGTGCATCCCAGGGCTGTACCCACTGAACTGGATGCTCATCTTCACAGGCAAGTGCACAAGCGCATTTCATTTTGCTGTTAGGTTCGCTCTGCTGTGTTTTAGTTATTCCCTTGGGGCTGATATCTAACATAGGGGAGCCTGGCAGCTAATGGATGGTGTACGTTCTGGCTTCCCAAGTCTGATCCAGCAAACACATACGCGCAGTGGCTAAGCCATTTAAAAGTTAGTGATGGGGAAGGGAAGTTAGTGATGTCTTTCTGCTATTATCGTTGTTATGTACATAGAGCCATGAGCGTTTAATGTGCGTACTCCTGCCTCTGGTTGGAAGGCTGAGACTAAGTTAAGAAAGGAAAAATATTGCTAAAAGCCAGTGAAAATCTTGTACTTGCTCAGACCATTTAAGGTGTACAGTAGCCTCTCAAGAGAAATAACAAAGGTCCCTTTGCTTGCAACATGTAGGGTTACCAAGTAGAGACAAAATGGGCAAGAATGAATCATTCTCTATTCTTAGGAAGACGAAGGTGCAATAACAAGCCTTCCCCATCTTCTAGTTTTATGATAGTTCCTATTTGTGCATCTCTAGATTTAAGAATCTTGTTAGAAAACCGTTCTTAAGGAGATAATGTACTTTCTCAGTATTAGTAAGTAGAATGACAAATCAGCAGTAATATTCACCTTTCAGTTCCAAATGCTACATTATTTTTGTGACAACTTCCACTTTGAGCAGGCTTCTAATACAAACCCTCAGTATCTCGGGTCATAAGACAACAAACTTCTCTCACAGGTAAGGAGGAAATTTTCCTGATTGTCCAGCAATTGTCAACTATGGAAGTGCTTAAACTTTCCTTTAAAGTATAGGGTGAAACCTGTCTTTGCAGAAAAAAAAAACCCAGCAAAAACACCTTTTACGGTCATGAACAAGGTAATAGAGCAGGCTAGAGGTACCAGTAATACTGATAGAGTCCTCCTCCATCCAGGCAGCAAATAATCCAGTTGTATCATGGGTTTTTGCAATGGGGGCATAAAGAAAGAGCTGGTGGAAAACAACCTAGTATCAAATGATCACCAATTTATTCAGCTTAATTAACTGGAAGAGAAGTAGCTTGGGGGGTGGGGGGGCTGCATCCTTTCCCATTAGCATCACTCTGTGCAGCATGGGCACCAACTCATGTGCTGGCGCAGCAGCTGCACCACGATGCAGCTGCCACCCCCACCAGCACAGCTGCATCCAAGCTTGTAAGGATCTCGATTTCAAAAGGATAAACTTTGAAAAATTAAGGAAACTAGTTAATGAGGTCAGCTGGATTAAAGAGCTTAGGGATTTTAATGTGGAGAAGGCGTGAAATTTCTTTAAATCAAAGGTGTGAAAACTGTCTGGAACTTGCATCTTAATCAAGGGGAAAATCTTGTAGGGAAAGGCTCCAGAGCTGACTGGATAAATAACCACTTCTAAAAAGGCAGGAGAAACAAGCAGATAGCCTAAAGGGTAGGCAGTATGCTATGTCTGAGAGGCCAGGAAACAGAGAAATAGAGATAAGTGCCAAAAGTCAAGCTGAATTAGACCTTGTAAATTAAAACAAACAGTACAAAGTTATTCTCTCCCCGCCCCCAGCCATGTATATGTAAATATAAAAAAGAACACAGAAGGAGAAGCTCAACCACAGTGTAATGAATAGGGGGTCAAGAATAAAATGTGTGGCACCAAATTTAAATCAAAAGTATTATTTTCTGTAAGGGCAGAAGTGCTAGCTGTGGGAGGTGAGGACAGGCTGGAAGTTAGAATGTCCAGGCTTAAAGTAAGGCTAAAAGCCCAATACAATTATATCACATAGGCCTCAGCATCTCCCTCCCAAAAGTACTCAGGTAAGTAATTATACTTACCCTGCATGAAAGTGCAGGTACAGAGGCAGTGATCTGAGCCCATCTGCCAAGTTCCTGACAGGGATCAGCAAATAGAGTCCCTATAGTTTAGATGATGGCAGGGACGTAGAGTAGCTTAAACACTGGAGGCCCATTAGTCTGATTGCAGTATTATACAAGGCTATAGGGAAAGTCTTGAAAGAAAAAATAAGGAACAAGGGATAACGCATGAAACACAACATGGACTTTCCAAAGGGATGTCTTGCCAGACTAACTTGATCTGTTTCTTTGATAACTGATTTTCTAGACAAGGGAAGTGCAGTAGGTCTAATCTATCTGGACTTCAATAATTTGATTTAATGCCACTTGCAAAGTAGTTCAATGAACTTCAGTAAAATGCAGGTAACCAGGCTCCCCTAAACAAGAAAGAATAAATATCAGTAAGTCTTACACAAAAGCAACATGCTCTCCCTCCAATCAGTTCATACTATTGGAGAAGGCAAAGGTAAACTAAAATCATCATACTTCAGTTTTGTTTTGCACTGTAACACAGAGCTAACGGATATTGAGAGAAATGTGTGTTGCATTAACCAATTTCATGTTATATTTATTAATTGACTAGCTAGATACAATATTGCTTATTTTTAAGTAGAATTAATGAAACAAGATAAAATTACATCATTAGAAAAATATGTTCATTTTAAGTGCATCATATGGAAAATAGGAGAAAAATAGTTATCTACCCTGGTGCCCAAATTAATCAAACATAGTAATAGATTGCGGAAAATCCATGTTTTTGTTTAATTGTATTAACTAGAGAGGCCAATTGAGATTAGTGTAGGCAAGCCATCCCTGGACACTGTCTCATTTACAGCACTGCCTTTGAGAATAACGTGCTGGTGCATATTTCTTTGTTGTTGACTGTGGTTCCACTCACTCTCCAGCTGGGAACGTGTGCTCAATTTTTTATTGATAATGGGTGTTTTCGTGCTTCTACTTTCTCTGTTTACCTGAGTGGTTGCGTCAAGTCTATCTAATTTATAGTTGGAGGATTGATTGTGCTCAGAAGAGTTTTAAACACTTCTGGTGTATCAGTCATGCTCCTTAGTTTAAAAAAAACCCCACAATAAACTACTGCACAAAAACAAAACAAAAGAAAGAAAAAAAGGGGAAAAAATAAAAAGAAAACAGAAAAAAGCCTCTATGTGTAATGTCATTTCTCACAAAGAGTATTTTCCTTCTCCCTTATTACTTAATAATATTTGGTATATTTGCATTTTAAAAATCCTGGATTAGGGGAAATAGCCAGTGGTATTGTGAAATTTACCTTTCTTAGCAACAATTTCAAAAAACAGAACCTTGAAGAGTTTTTCTCCTGCTATAGTCTCCTACATATGGGACAGAAAATGTGATGAGGAATCCTCAATATTTTTAATGTACTTCCAGCTTACTAAAACACTATGTAATTCACTTTTTTGCTGGAGATGCTCTGATGCAGATTATATTTCAACGGATAGTGATTTGCAAATAAATACTTGGCAAACAGTTGGGAGACAGAGATGTGAAACAATCTCATAGCCTCGGCTATTGCATTACCCACGTTTTAATGATTTTTTTTCTTTTGGAGGGAAGCTTAGCAAAATTATAATTTCTGTAATAAATAATTAACAGTGTATTATTTCAATAAATAAATTAGTGTTTATATAGTAAAGAATACAAATGTTTTGTGCATACATTCTGACCTACTTCTCCAGTCGTTCTTGGCTGTTTCCCAAAGAATTATTTTAAAAAATTAATGATGAACATCAAAATATTTCTGTTTATAACATCACATCGATGGTAGTTAAATCTATAAAATAATTCAATCGTTTATCCTTCTTATCTTGGGAATGTTTAATCAAGCTTGATATTTGCTTTAAATTAGCACTGTCAAAAGTACATTTGTATAAAATCTCCCAAATCATGAAAGATTCATAATTTGAAATGTATTTGGATTATTCTCTAGTTAATCAGTGAGATAAAAATTAGTGGTACTGTAACTAGAACAATTAATTGGATTTAAAAATTAAAAAATAACTAGCACATGCTACTTCATGTACTGCTTCAATTTGGAAACACAAATAATATCTTAACTACGTCAAAGGCAGTAGTCACTCTTTATGAGCTAGTCACTAAATCCTAAATCCTTTATTTTGTCTTTAACAGAAAAAAGTTGTATTTTTGCTAAGGGAATTTTGAACCAGAAATGGAGGAATATGTTATTCAGGTAATGATTCCATAAAAATATGGAATTACAGCTCAGTAAAACACATATGTATCAAACCACAGATGAAACTTTAAGTACAGAGAATTTCATATTTAGTTTAAGTTTAGGAGTGGGTATTCCTTTATTTGAAATTGTCTTAGAGGTTTCCAGGAGGTGAGGGCTATCTACAGGAGGTACTAACTTTGCTCTGTACATTATTTTAGTTAAAACCCTTATGTGCTTAGCATCATTAATGATCAAATTCAACTTATAAGTAAAGCACCAGCAGGTGGACTTTGCTGTAAATCCCTGAGAAATTACTTACTGATGACTTGGAGAGAGTGCCCGATGATCAGTATACCAATTTCTGGGCTGTCCAGAAGAGTTAGCTATGGAGCAGGGAGTTTGGTGTCTGGCAGGTAGATGCAAGGAGGAAAAGAAGGTTTAGAAGGGAGACATGTGGACGTTCTTGCCTGGGAGAGACTTAAGGAGCTGGAAGGAACTGGCATGGAGGAGGAGAGGCTTGAAAATATCCTCTGCTCTTTATACTGAAAGAATGCCAGAATTTATACATTCTGGAAGTTTTATGAAAGATCATAGAATCATAGAATGGTTTGAGTTGGAATGGTTGTTAAAGATCCTCTAATTCCAACCCCCCCTGACATAAGCAGGGACATCTTCCACTAGACCAGGTTGCTCAAAGCCTCATCCAACCTGTCCTTAAACACTTCCAGGGAGGGGGCATCCACAACTTCCTTGGGCAACCTGTTCCAGTGTCTGAGCCACCCCTACAGGAAAGAATTTCTTCCTAATATCTAATCTAAACCTACCCTCTTCCAGTTTAAAGCCATTTCCCCTTGTTCTGTCACTACCTGCCCTTGTCAAAAGTCCCTCCCTAGCTTTCCTGTAGGCCCCTTCAGGCATTGGAAGGCCGCTATAAGATCTCCCCAGAGCCTTCTCTTTTCCAGGCTGAACAGCCCCAACTCTCTCAGCCTGTCTTCATAGGAGAGGTCCTGCAGCCCTTGGATCATCCTCATGGCCTCCTCTGGACTCGTTCTAACAGGTCCATGTCTCTCTTGTGTTGGGGGCTCCAGAACTGGACACAGTACTCCAGGTGGGGCCTTATGAGAGTGGAGTAGAGAGGGAGAATCACCTCCCTTGACCTGCTGGCCACGCTTCTCTTGATACAGCCCAGGATGCAGTTGGCCTTCTGGGTTGCAAGTGCACATTGCCAGCTCATGTTCACGTGGCACAGGCCCACCTCTCAAGCCTATCAAGGTCCCTCTGGATGGCATCCCATTCTTCCAGCATGTCATCCACACCACACAGCTTGGTGGTGTCAGCAAACTTGCTGAGGGTGCCCTCAATCCCACTGTCCCACATCTCCAACAAAGATATTGAAGAGCACTGGCCCCAATACTGACCCTTGAGGGACACCATTCATCACCGGTTTCTACTTGGACATTGAGCTGTTTACCACAATTTTTTGAGTGTGACCATCCAGCCAGTTCCTTATCCTCCGAGTGGTCCATCCATCAAACCCACATGTTTCCAATTTGGAGATAAGGATGTCATGTGGGAGAGTGTCAAACACCTTGCACAAGTCCAGGTAGATGACATCAGTTGCTTTAGCCTTATCCACCAACGTTGTGACCCCATCATAAAAGGCCACCAGATTGGTCAGACACGATTTGCCCTTGGTGAAGCCATGCTAGTTGTCACCAATCACCTTCTCATTCTCCATGTGCCTTAGCACAGTTTCTAGGAGTATCTGCTCCATGATCTTGCCTGGCACTGAGGTGAGACTGACCGGTCTGTAGTTCCCCGGGTCTTCCTTGTTTCCGTTTTTAAAAATGTTCCCCTTTTTCTAGTCTTCAGGAACTTCACCAGACTGCCAGGACTTCTCAGATATGATGAATAGTGGTTTTGCAACTGCACCTGCTAGTTCCCTCAGGACCCGTGGATGCATCACATCAGGTCCCATGGACTTGTGCACCTTCAGGTTCTTTAGGTGGTCCCAATCTCACATAGATAGGGGATTGGACTAGATGATCTTTCGAGGTCCCTTCCAGTCCCTAACATTCTGTGATTTTGTGATTCTGTGAAGAAAAAAATCCTGAGATATAGAAAGTAAATAGGACGGTCTTACATTTGTAGCCTGATACTTGTCCCAGATCCCAGTGTCTCTCATGGCAGCCTGTATATCACAGGACTGTAAATAGGCTTCTGTCTGTCTCACAATACATTTGTTTAGAGGAAACCGTAAGGGGAGCTGCTGTTTGGGTGAGTAGGGCTTCAGCCTTGGTCAGGGTTTCAGGAGATCACTGTGACAGAAATAATAACTGATATGCCACATCTCTTGTGTTGTCCAGAACTGTTGCTGTTTCTTGCTGCTATGAACAAATATTAATTTATAATCCTGAACCCCTGAATCTCTTTCCTTGTAGTCCAAACTGTTAAACTGGTAAAACATAGGTCTCCTCATTCACATCAGAATGTGCTTTACTCATTCCAGCAGGCTAGCTATGCTCTGTGCTTTTAAATTATTTAGACCTCCTAGATAAGTCAGAACCTGTTTCATCTGAACCTTGTCTTGTACACTATTTTTTCATCTCACAATACTGCCATTAGTCATCACAGGCAAGCTCACAGGCTAACACAGCCCTTCATTCACCTTCTGGCACTGGAAACGCTGCCTTGGGCCTTCTAGAGTATTGGAAATTCTTCAGAGACCTCTTCCAGTCCTCCAAGGCACTTCAGAAAATTCTCTGGAGATTTGGGAAATAAACAAGAAAATACCATGCAAGATAGATGGAATTTCTTATAATCATTATATACACTAGGAAAGCTTTCTGCAGTCAAGTCTAGGTTTCAAAAGTTAAAAATTACTATGGATTTTCATTTGTGAAAGTATGTTAAATATTCACAATGCTGACTGAAATGGATTTTTCTGAACCCCAAAATAAAATAAGCACCTGTAATAATAATGGCCTTGTACTACTGAAAATATGGAAATATGGATCTGGCTTTGCTGAAGGAGCAGCGAGAAGGCTGAGCTGTTGCAAAGGATATCATCTTACAGCTACAGCAAACTTAAATAAGGCAAGTACTCCACCAGGGTCCCTTTGCACTGCTCTGGTAATGTATGAGAACTATAAAAGGAGTATTTTTGGATTGTGCAGCATTGGGAGGTATATTACTATGCCATTCTCTTCTGGCTGGTGAAACAGTTCCTTAGTGGACCTGTGAAGTCTTTAATATTGAGTGTGCAACTCAGATCATCTTCCTGCTCCTTGACTAGTGGAATTATGTCTTCTGCATTTATAGTTAATGCCAATGCCTTTTCTTGGCTTGGTGATTTCATGTGCTGTTGATAGCTTCCAGACAGATGAAAGATGCCCTGCTTGGTGCCCAGGTCCACAGCTGCAGCCTAGCACACATACCTCTACCTTTCCACATGGCCCAAGGGCAGTCCTTGCTCAGTATTCAGAGTCAGCTGGCTTGGAGACGTCTATTGAATGCTGTTGTGAATTGCAGTGAGGGCTGAAGTTGTCCCTAAGCAACCTAAACCCCTGTAAAATCCCAGGGGATACAAAATAATTTCCTTTTACCTTCTGGTTCTCTACCCAAAAAACCTGATTGAGTGAAAGGTCTGTGGCTACAAAGTGGAAAGCTGCAATCTGGCCAACCTGAACTATGAAAGTCTTATCTTGAAAGTATGGTGTTGTTGGGACATGGCAGTGCCTGCTAAAGGCACACATTTCCAAGGACCAAGGGAAGGCAGAATTGAGGACATAGTGTTTGTCCTGAGCAACCTGGTCTGCTCATAAAAGGAAATCATGCCTGCAGCAGGAAAATGCCTTGAAAACAGTTTTCAGATACCTCTAGAAGGTGCTTTATTAGTTTTGTGCAAAACTAGTTTATATTTAGATATGCCTGAGGTTTCAAAAATTATTAAACAGGAAAAAACTAGCACTGCCATGCTAAGTGAGGGTTGCCACATCCTCAGATGTGCTTCTCTTTCATTTTCTTGAGTGTGAAAGATTACCACCTGCAGATAGGCTACTCCTTCAGCTTTGGAGGGCTCCCACATGCTTCCCTGCCCTTCACTGGTGGCCAGCTGTCTGTTGCATTCTGCAGCTTTGCTGGGTGTCCTGGGCTGGATGTCCTTGTGGGTCTCACTGAGGTTGGAAGGCACAGTGCAAATGAGGAGAGCTCTGGCCCGCTTATACCTTAGGCAATATACAAATATCCATGCACATTCTCTACTACTGGAAAAGAAAAGAAAAATCTCACACTATCCTGTTGGCAGAGTGCCATCTGGGGTCTGCTGATCTAGCAAGCTGTATTTTTCATGGCAGTATGATCTCATGCATTTTATCAATTTACAAGTAAAGAATGCTGGAGGTTGATTTGGGGTTGGTTTTTTTTTTTTTTCCTTCATTTTCCTTGTTTTAGCTTCCTAAAAATTCAATGAAATTTTTTCAAAGAAAAGATAGAGGTTTATGTTTCTGAGATTGACGACAAGATACAATGGTTCAGTTTTCTTCCTGGTGTGTATTTACTCTGTGATATGGCAACCACTGCACCACAGCTACTTCCCAGGCCTGCTGCTCCCTGGACTTTCCTTAATCCTGGTCATCTCTTACTAAAACATCTCATCTCAGTAGGCCTCAAAAATGAGACTATTCCTACTATTTTTTTAAATGTAACTGCACAAGGGAGGGCTGTACATCAGCAACAAAAAGCTGCATTACCAGTGCTGAGGAAATACCACAAAACATAAATATTTAACTTCGTCACAGACACTGGTGCTCTGTCCTCATCACAGTAGCCTGGGCTGGAGACCAGGACATGGCACACATTCACTCTCTTCCCAGTGGTATTACCTGAGCATCCAAATCCACTGTCCTCTGGCTGGAGGAAGGCCTCTGCAGACCAGGAGGTTTCTACCACTGTGTCACCCTCAGACACAGTGCAAAGATCTCAGCTTTCAGTGAGAAGTTATTAATGCTGTGACATTTTTGCTGCAGTCATTGATCAGCTACAATGTGATTTCTTTAGCTATTTCCTGGTCAAGAAATCCCTAGATAATTTAAGAAAACATAGCACAGTTGTGCTTTATTCTGCTGCTTATATGACATGTTTGTTTTATTGGAAAGAATGAATTCAACACCAAAACACAATAAGAGTTCTCTGCAAGTTTGGAGAGAAATGTATTCCTGGTCTATGATTTTCTTTATTTCACTAATAGGTCTTTAAAGGCAGGCTTTATTCCCTGGATGCTGTGTGTGTTACCTCTCTATCAGACCAGCAGGCTCACGTTACTCTCAATTTGTATAGTAAGTCTATATAAAACTTGAGGCCTTTAGGCAAACTGGGGGTTGTTTTCTTCTGGTGGCTGTGCCTATTACCTTTTTTGGAGAAAGAACAACTCAAAATCTATGTACAATTAGGTTTCCCAGTGCATAGCTAAGCTTTCATTCCAGTCTCCGTGGCAGTGGTATTTTGGTATTTGGATTCTGCTTCTGCTGTAATTAATACCCTGGACAACATCAGTCATCCACCAGTCATCTTTATCTATTCTTTATTTTGTTCTTGTTTTATTCAACTTTTTTGCATTTGAAGGAAAAGAAGATGAGCTTCCAAACACCAGCCAATCCTTACCTTTATTATCCACTTCCACATTTCATCTGGTTCTTTTGGTTTTCAAAGGAAGAATTACGATCAGATCAGCATATACTGTCACATATGAAAAAAGAATAGGAGTGTGTTGCAGTGGTAACCTGTAATCTCAAAAGACTGAAAATATTATGGGGCAGTTATATCCGAGGGGGTGGACATTTACCTGGGCTGTTTGTAGGAGTGGGCAAACTGTGTGGTGGCTGGGAACGGACTGGATAGCCTGCAGAAGCTGTTGGTATTCACACATGCTGGAAGAGCAAATGGGATGAGGGACACCCGCCAAAAAGCTGCAGGGTAGATATCCCTGACACAATTGCACAGCAAACTCATAAATCAAGCTTACCTCAGAGCGCATACAAAGCATGCTTAGTTCACAGTTTTCAAGATAAATTATTTCAGCGGTTTAATTTGTTTTTAATTCTTTTAAATTAATTTAAGCAAAGGTTTTCATCTGAGGAGAATGCATCGTCAAATGGAAGCAAAACTTTACCCAGGTGTTTCCAGAGAACATCAGATGTTTTCCATTTTATAAAAGTACAGTGCTAAAAATGTTTATTTCTTAATATTCTGTTGCCCATAAAGTAACAAAGACAACTATGGTATTTCAAAGTTTATTGCTCTGGGTAGACTTGGATAAAAAGCCATATGTTTCTAGCAGGGTCTCTTCAGACCAATAAATTTAATGTTGCTTCACTCATTCAGAGCTGTGAGATTCAACTGTATAACCATTTCAGTTTACTATGGAAGCTTTTACTGTAGAAACACACCTTTATCCATGGGGGTACTTGCTTTGTTTCCATAATGTTAATAATGTCTTACTTCTTTCTCAGGGTGTTTAAAGATGATTATTGCAGCTGGTTGGCACTGCCTCTGAATGCCAAAGCCTTCTCAGCCTTCTTAAAAATTCTGTGTTGGGTATTATTCATTTAGCTTTTAATTATTAGAATTTATATCTGTTTTTATATCTTTTGCATATCACTCAGCTGTTCAAAGGGAGTATTCCCACACTGCTGATCTGAAAAGCTGCTATGTGAAGGCACCAGCAGCCCAGGGAACCCTCCCATGCGCTGCCTGTGGCCAATCCAAAGAGCTGATGACTGGGTTCTGCCAGTGCACATTAAACTGATACCATTTTGGAGTCACTTTATCTGTGATCTTAAAATAATGAGCTCAAAAAGATTTTATCAGTGTCTTTCTGATAAATTATGCTTGCTTCAGTCTCTGCTATTTCTTTCTACTCATATACACTTTGTTTCCTGTTACATATTTACACTTTTATGGCCTTATACTCTGTTTTCTAAATAAGCCCAAGGCTGTTGTGATTGCTATGGCTGGGAACCTCCTGCAGAGGCTGCTAAAGATATAAAGTGCAATTACTAGCATTAGATGGATAACAGAAAAACTGTGTTAGATGATATCTAGAACATTTTTCAAATAAATTACTCAGCATTTCCATTACCCCCTCCCCCAGTTTCTTTTTACCTGGAGAGGTAATTTCATCCATTTTTTAAATGGGATGTAAACAAATTTTTTTTATTACTTTCTCCCTGGGTTTCAGGGTCAAAATTATTATTTTTTTTAAAAAATTGGCTTTTTGATATATGGTTATGTATTTTTAAATCTTCAAGAATAATCTCTCCAACAAGTCTTGATATCCACTGTTCTAGCTTATGCTAGCTTTTTTTCTAAAGAGTCTGTTCACATTGTTTATGTTCATGCTATGTGTATGGGAGATCTAGGAACTTTAAAACCTACTGAACTATGTCAGTGAATATTTGTAAATGCCTACCACGTTTATCAAAATAATTAAGACAGATGCTGGTAATTCCTGTACTGCAGGAACTGTTGTAGTGTTAATTTGTTTTAAACAACAGAGAATCAACATTTAAGTTGTGGGGAAGAGGGAGGAAACTTTATAAAAAAGATCTTCTATAAAACTGAAGTTTGCACTGTATTGCAAAACAAACAATGTGAACTTCAGTTAGGTTTCTCATACATAAAAAATATGTATTTTTTATTTTCTATTGGAGATCATACCTTGACATATTTTTGCAATGATTAGGCCTTTTTGCTGTTTTGTCTCCTATGGATTATTTGATATCTATGCTGGGCTTACCCTCAGCCTTAATAAAATTAAGTAAAAAATGTCAACCAACACAATTTCTTTTGAAAGCAGTCTGTCTTACTTCCACTGTTCATACAACTTCTTAGTTCCTTCCATTTCCGTTTGGTTTCAAATTTCCTTTAGCCCCTGCATCCTCTAGCCCTTGGGTATCTCTATATCACATTATCACCCACAGACTAGAAAACTCTTTCTCTATGATAGCTATTTTGTTCTAAATATGCTATTTGACTTGAAAAATTTAATAGCTTGTCTGATGTTTAACAGAAGTTAAGTTTCTGTATGGGTATCAGTTCAGAGGAGTTAATGAACCACAAACGTATGCACCTGTATACCAAATACTCATGTGAACAGAACTTATTCACTGATTCTGTCTGCATGCTTCCCATCTCTCTTCATAATAGAATATATTCAAAACTTAAATTTATGTGATTTTTAAAAAAGTCTTTGTCTTGTCTGCTAGAAAATTTTTGACCAGCTACTCTATTAGTGACTGAAATTGCAGAATAACGTACTGCCTATGTTTTGCTTCTTGCTTCCTTATAGCTTTTTTTACCTAATGATAGAGTGAGTGTTCCGTGGGACAGAATAGCACTCTGTGATTTCAGAAATTTTTCTGTGGGTGTTACCGCCTGCTGCAATTGCTATGCCTGCATAATGAACTGCAAAAGCCCTACTGTGTGGGTGCAGCATAGGTCAGCAGAACTAGATTTTCTGTTGATGAAGTTTCAGCAATTTCCTGAAAGTAAGCTGAATTCACTTCAAACAGCAAGGATCTGTCAGCTGTGGGGTTTCCTTTTTAGGATTTTGTTCCTCAAGCACACCTCTATCAGTAGTATCTTTATGTAGCCTTGCCCTTTTTACTTACTGCCACTTAAGCGGATCTTTTTATAAAAGCTAAAACTGGCTACAGTAAGCCATGACCAATCTTCGGTGCATTCCTTTGTAGTCACAAGTGAAATATGATTAGAAACACTTGTAAGATCAAAACTTAAAGTCTTTGCATTATGTTACAGATATCTCGGGTGGTTTCACGTTGCTCAGAAAGCTCGCAAGGGGTGTTGCGTGGACATGATCCACTTGCTGGATTGCAATGAAAGATGTTTGAGTGTCTGTCACATGCCACTGAAATGGTGTAGAACCCCATTCTTTCTTTCTTGAGTCACCAAGCACTATTTTTTTCTTCAAAACAGGTAGCTCTTCTGCCTTTTTGTATATCATAGAAACAATCTTTCAAAAGAAAGATCCTAGTCAGATGCTAATTGTATTAATTCTGTTATTAGTTTTATCAGCGTATGACATTTCAATATCAATTTGAAATGTTTCATAACCTTGAGACGAGTAACACTGTGTAACATCTTTCAAAGGAGACAAATAAAAAATTAAGTGTAACTATTAATTTTGTAAAAAATTACTTGAAATGTTGTTTTAATAGTTTTGGATATATGCTATTGTTTTTACCCATCTGCTTTCAGTGACTCCTGTGTTCAAAAGGGAACAAATATTAAAGCTTTTCTTACAAATCCTCAAAATCTTTGGCACTGATTCCAAACCAGATTATGTAACAAAAAAAATTGCACATGTATTGTACCATATGTGATCTCTGATACCTATAGACATCTAGTTATAGTAGAAAAGAATGTGTACTTTGAGTACATACAGCAATGGCTTCCTGAACAGGAGAAATGATACCTACAGAAAGTATATGGTAATTCCAAATTTCTGCTCTGATATATCTAATTCCATTGTAGACATTGACAGAGAGGAAGATGGGGAGAGAGAAATTTGTGTACCCATCAGGATGGGATATGAAGAATACTGGTATATTGGAGTGTAAGAGAGCATTTTAGACTTCAGGATATTCTACCATGAAAAAGTAAGAGATGTGGTACTAAGCTGGTAGAAAGGTGAAAGCCAGCAACATGGAAAAAAAAAGAAAATTTATTTCTAAGAGGAACTGGTTCAGAAACATTTTTTACTGTGCTGCATAACTTACTAGTGCTTTGAAAATCTGAAACATGCGTGATGCACACCATCAAATAGGGGATTTCTTAAATTACAGTTATATGCTAATTACTTACTTTAGGCAGTGGTTTGTCTGAAACAGTAAATGATCCTAGACTTTTTGTCTTAGCAAGAAAAAATTTTACCACTAAAATGTTGGGGACTGTTAGTCACCAGTGCAGGAATTGCCACTTTTCTAAACCTTGAAAAGAAATGAATTCAATAAAAAGAGACATAATGACAGATTTATAAAAGCAACGTTCCTTTATATAATGGATTTTCTATTCTAATGTTTCTTTACTGTAATCCTTTAAAATTATGCAAAAAAATTTTATTATTTAAGTGATAGTAAAGAATTCATTAAAAGATTAATAGTTCTGGTTTACCAATTCGCTTACCAGGTCACTTAATTATTTAGTTCATTAATTCTGTAAATGTCAGACTTACCATGAACTCTAGTGATTTGCATAAGTAAGGTTATAGTTCTACAAGCAATTGTCATCTAACAACTTCAAACAAGAATTTGGCGTTATTTTTACATTTCAAATGAAAGAAAGTGTTTGTGTCTACACACACACACACACATATATAAAGATGGGAAAACCAATCTAGCTAATTGATCTATCTGCATTAAGAGTGGCTTGGGGAGAATTTTTTGTATTCCAAAGCATCAATAAGATTGTATGAGTGGGACTTCTTTTAGGATTCACATTTCCCATTAAAAAAAAAATAAAAATAGTGTTTGAAGGAAATATTAAGTCATCTAAAGATTAATTAATTAATTAATTAATTTAAAAGTATTACTCTTTGGAATAGTGAGATGATGGTTCATTGCAATTATCAAAAGGATCCTGATACTGAGGTGGCATTTCATATAAAAGTAACATTTGCACTATGCTAATGTGATCCCAACAGCAGTACTTACATGTAGACATTTGCATGTATACACACACTTACATATGTCCATAAACACACCTAGAGTTACAGAAGAAATACTTGTAAGAACATTGGAATTAATCTAAGTAGCCATTAGGTGTTATTTAATCTTCAGTAGCAGGCATCAAGGCAAGACACTGTACAGTATGGCACGATGAACCCTCTTTTTGCTTAGGTGAAGTTTTCCATTCACTTGGTAAGCCTGAGTGGAGAACATCAATGGCTGGTCATTATGCACCATGTAAAATAATTTGATGCCCTATGATGCATACAGGCTAAGTAAGGCCATCTTAAATAATTTTTATTGTGGAATGATTTCTTCCATTACAGATTCTATGCACTGTAAAATAGCATGGGGCTGTAACAGTCAAACCAGTGTGTACTCATGTATCTTGCTGCAGTGAACGGTTCAATGTGAAAATGAATCCTTTCTGGCAGGCTAAACTCAGGACCTTATATAGCAGTGGCATCTGCTCTGGCATCTGAATCAGCCTTCCTCTTAGTGGGTGCATGCCAAGCAAGCAGAGGTTTCTAGGGGGCAATATATAATCTGTTCAGATCCACTCCCGCAGCCCCCATGAGTGGATCCATTAAGTACAAATAGTCTTGTATTTAAGGCACACTGTATTAAGGCCTTCCAGCATTATTTATTTTTTCCTTTTGACAACACAGAATCAATCTTGCAACAGCTTCCCTGACATACAGTCTTAGATCTTGATAAACAAAGTACGAGGTTTATAGCTAAGGTGATGTGATGCCAGTATAGCATGAGTTGCTTTTACACAAATTAGACTCATTCAGAACTGTGGAGTAAACAGTTATAAATAGAAGGAGAACAGGTCAGTGTTACTTATACATAATAAAGGTATAAAGGTGTAAAAATGTGAGCTTTAGAGACAAGAATCTTTAGGTATTTTCAGTTAAGACATTTGCATGTGTTGGCTATTTCCTGCTGGAAAATATTGCATCTTATGCAGCATCAGCAATTTTGGCAGCAACAGTGTGAGTTTTTCTATGGTCTTGGGACATGCTCAGTAGTTGTAGTACAAAGAAATGTAGAGTGGAAGTTTTGTGGATTAATCAGCTACTATGTGATTTCCTGGGATTGTGTGTGTTTATGGATAGAGAGGTAAGGACTGGGCTGATCTATGTGACTTTGAGGTGCAAATGGACCATAAAAGTCCTGTGGCCTTTACAAAGTTTTATTATGCTAAAATGGGATCCTTAAAGGGAAATAGCTGAACAGAAGAAAATCAGTGTAATGTCATCTAATGTAAATCACCACAGAGCTGGCTGCTCTAAATAGAACCCAGAGTTTATAGACATTCAACAATGTTTGCAGACAAACCAAAATGATCCTCAAAAAATGGCAGATGTCCTATAATCTGATCCTGCTTTACTTACAGCCAAAAGGTCAGGGTTTTGTCTGGTGGTGCACAATGGTTACTCAGATATTTTACTATCTCTGAAACAGTTTGGGGAGAAGAACACAAAACCAGACATACTGAAAAGCACGTAAAAATGTTCAAACTTGGTCACTTATAAAATATAGTAGCCAAAATAGTTTGAAATTTGTGGCCATATTCCATAGTTTAATCAATGCTTTATTATTTAATTGGGCACTTGCTTTCAAGAAAAAAAAAAAAAAAGCAACCAAAACCAAAAACATTAATGTAATAAGGACAAACCTTTGTGACATTACATTACACTTTAAAACCTAGAAATCTCAGGGTTGGATCCAACATTAAGTCATGGTATAACAAATCTGAAGATCCTGTACAAACTGACCACAACAGTAAATTGTAAAAATCACAACAAAATCTGATACAGTATGGTAGTACTAGTGGTCTTGCGTGAGCATCTGGTGTTTTACTTCTTCCTATGTGTTGTATCTATGTTATCAAGGAGGTTCTTTATGTAATCATATGAACAGTATTACAGCTGGTGAATAGGGCTGAGTTTGTTAATGTCTGATTTAATATTAAACCAGCTGCCTTTCCTCAGTTCTTCAGTCATCAGTGAAAAGACAGGTAGAAAGATGGGCTGACGTCCCACATTTAGGCAAGAGGAAACAAGTTAGGTGCCTTACCCTGCAAGAAATACTGGCTGATAATCCCCAGATGAGTTTACTGATGAGTAGTGTCTCAATTAAACTTTGTGATTTGCCATTTTCTTACCTCCTTTGAACAATGACATGAATCCTGTGAACAGAATGGCAGAATACAATGCCAAATCCTCTGCAGTGCAAACTAGTTGCTGTGATGTTGTATTGTTAATAAGCAGTAATTTTCTGACTTCACAGAGCTCACACATGCAGAAATCCTCTAAATTTTCCTAACCCCTAGAACACGTAAGAACAGCAGCATTGTAATTAAAGCTGTAACTGTTTGTGGTATATTTGCTTTAAGCACAGCAAGGACTGAGATGACACTGCATATTCAAGAACAAAAATAATAGTCCAGATACAGAGTTTGCAAGGCAGCCTCCTAGCTGCTTTCAGATGCAGCTGGTTTGGCTTGGAGGAGTCAGATGAAAATAAAGTATGGCTGGATGCAGCTTCTAAATATCAGGCCAGAGCTCCAGCTGATGTATACTGGCACATATCTGCTCAAGTAGCCATGTTAGTTTATAACAGCTAGGCTCTTGCTCAGAAGTTCTTCTGATGTGCTTGGTGTTGGCATTTGTCTTTATTGCTCTTCTGATCTAGATAAGATAATCCCAATGTCATAAAAATGCAATATTGGACTTCCTAATGCAGGGGCTGTCTGTGCATGTGACATTACTGAAGTAAAAAAAGCTGACAAATTCAAAATGCTAATTCAGTGTAGGAGAAACCTCACACAGTGACTTTATGTTGAATCATCCAGCTGTCTTGAAAGAAATAATCATGTTTGGATCAACTGAAGTGTCATTTGTAGGGTGTATTTTGAAATATGGTGTATTTTAAAGGTGATGGACATCAATGTTTCATCAGCTTTCTATTACTGAAAAAAATGGGGATTTCCTAATGATTGTTAATAGCCAATGAGTGTATATTCTCTGATTACCTACTGGTCAGTAGATTATTATGGAAATATGCTTCTGTCTATTTTGGGAATATAGATCAGGTCAAAACTCTGTCTTCTCTGCTACTGTGGTCAGCATTAGATGTTTCTGATGAACAACTGCACAGGCTTCCTGATTCTAACAGTGCTTTGGAATGTGGAGATTTAATAATGCTTGCAAATTATGCAGTACACAAACATCAATGTTATAAATTAAAAACTGAGAAAATTTACAGTTTTATAAATGTCTGTTTGTTAACTGTTTACCCTTTATTCTATATTGCGTAAAACATATCTTCTCAACACATATTTCAGGTTGTGAAAAGGATTTTTAAAAGGATTTTAAAATATTTTTGCTATGAAAACTGAAACTTGAAGCAAAAATATTTGTTCTGAACAACTGGAAATATCTGACATTTTCAATTCTATTTAGAATGATAGAGATTCAGCACTACAAAATAATCGTAGCATTAGTATTCAGCCTCTGACTATTCAGACTATTGCTCAGATAAAATTACAAAACCGAATGTGAAAGTTCTATGAAAAAATATCCAAGACTGTGAAAGCCTAAGTACAGGGGACATATTCTGTAGTATCTATTCCCCATCTTTCTATGGTTTAATCAAATACCATGTTAATAACTCTGATACTGTAAGACCTTTTACTAGCTTGCTCTGATGTTTTTCTGTCAAGGGCTAACTAATAGTTTTAGCTCTCCAAAGAACAACATAACAAAGATAAGGCAAATGCCAGGAAATGTATTCATTAAATAGTCAAGAGAATGCCAAGGACAAGCTCACTGTATAATGTGGTAGGAGAACATCAATATTTGAGAAAAGGAAGATGCTGCTGTGGTATAACATATTTGTGAAAACTGGAATAAGCATGTTTTAAGCAAGGCTTCTCTTTAATTATTGTCTGAGTTTCACATAAAGTCTGCTTCATCAACTGGATAAATATTTGACTGCTGTTCAGTAAATTGCATTAGTTTACTTTAACTGTATGCTCAGCCTTATTCAGGCATCCTACATTAGCCAATGTAGTGTGTAATGCATCTCTGCAGGTGACCAGAACTATTCTCTGTATGAGGTAAATTAAAACTCATATTTTAAAAATTAAACATTCTTGCACTTCATGATTTCAATATTTAATTATAACCTGTGTCAGGGCCCAATCTCTGACTGAGTCAGGCATGAAATTAATTAAAAACGCGGCAAAAGCTTAGCAGTTCTACTGCACTATAAAAATTATTTTTGCAGCAATTCTGTGATTCTTCCAGAAGTTTTATGAAAAAGATGCTTGTGAGCATGTAGTTAGGGCAACAGTTAAAATGTTAGTAAGTAGCCAAAAAAATTAAATTTTTGTTTGCCTTGAAAAAAAACAAGCAAAACAGTTTACTCCTGAGATAGGAGCACACTGAGGATGTGGTAATATTACAGAAGTGATCAGATGGGGAAAAAAACCTTTGACCCTTTCTAAATCTCTTTCAGAAAGAAAGCCCAACTATAATAACAAAGCACAGCTTTGTCACTCTCACGGAAGTTGTATCAGGCTTCTAATATAGGAGTAGATTATTTTACAAGAAGTTAAGTACACTGCAGCTATAGAGAATACAACTATATTTTAATTTGCAAAGTCCTTGTGCAAATTAATTTGCTGTAAATGAAATATTTCTGGTTATATTCTTTTGACTGATGGAAAAAGCTGGTGCAGATCAGTGACTTTCTTTTTCATTGTGCATGATAAACTTATTTTTCCCTCTCTTAATCTGCTCTTTTAAACTCAGCAAGTTCACCACCAAACTTTGTAGCTGAGAAACAAAGGAAATAGTGAGGTGCTGAAAAAGGCTGAAAATAATTATTGAAATTTCACAAAGTTCAAGCTTTTTCTGCAAGGTCATGTCTGTGCTTTGGTTTTACACAAAAAACATAAGTTTGGATGGGTTTGGTTAAATTTGATGAATTTGTGAATTTTTTGTGGCCTCAGCACTTCCTGAAATGAATCATCCATAAAAAGTATATAAATACGTTTGAACATACAGTGTGAATGGTAACTTTCTCCCACCCTGGCACAAAGCTGACTTGCTTCTGAAGGCAGTCAAAGATTGGCAATTATTTTATGTAGCTCAACTCTATATTCTGCTAAGACACAGGCTGCCTTTGTGGTTTTAGACTAATCATGTGTAACCTCCTTACTTTTACCTGTTGTAAACCACATTGCTAATGATTTGTCTGAGAATTAGGAAGGTGTTTGGCATATGAAAAGGTTCTTATTATTGCTGGAAGAAGGATTTGGAAGGTGGTAGCTGAGCATGAATTTAACTGCTGGTTTGTTTGGGAGAATGAGCTGTTCTAGCAGGCACATGTCTTGAAGTGCCGAATTTTAAAAAGAAAAAAATAATAATAATAAGTGGCAGAGTTTATTCACATGAGCCCACTGCCCAAAATGGACAAGAGCAAGTCTAGCCCTTTGGGACAGTTTGAGAACCACCAACTTCCATCAACTTTGTTATTTTGTTAAGATTACCCTTTAGCCCTAGAATCACACTGGATCTCATCACTGAGAATATTTTACACCCATTAAAGTACCTTAGCTAGTTGTAATTAGACATCTACCTGGCTTCATGTAGCCAAGCTGGTGTTCTTATGGAAAACCTCTTGCTCTCCACACATACGTGGTGTGAGATAGCTGGTGTTGGCATTGTGCCACTATCATTGCTTTAAATGCAGATGGGATCACTCTTTCATTCTCCCCAAAATAAATAAAGTAAATGCAAACTAAATAATTCCCTCTTGTATTCAAAAGCCAATCCCATTGTCTTTGGGAAATGAAATATTGTGAGGGCTGTGATGACTTACCAAGTGGGATTTCCCAGGCCCAACTCTGCCTTGTTGCTTGGGCTTAACTGAACCACACCACCCACACAGGATTTGCAGTCATTAACAAATATTCTGGTGAATCTATATTTTAATGCCATGTACTCATCCTTTATAAGTAATTTAACTTTATGATAACATTTCAAAAATATTCGGAAATACTGCATGAAAAACAAGCTATGTGGGCTAATGCACTGGTAAAATAAATTATTATAAAGTATATTTGGTTTTAATAATGTTGGACAGCTTCTGTTATGTGACACGAACATTACATTTAGTCTTTGAGCAGAATCTCTTAAGAAAGAGACTCAGACTTTCTGAGTACGTATTTTTAGTAGACTGGAATACAGTATAGAAATTCAGAAGCTTGTTTTTCAGTGGATTTCAGAAATTTTTGGTAAAATTAATATACTTTTCTAATTTCCTTTAGGCTTTTTTGCGTTCTTTGAGATCTGGAGTTTGTTGTTCTTCTAGTTACAGGATAAAATTTGGTTCTTTATAGGTTTCTAATATGTAGTGAATGCAAATGATTCAAAGCAGTTTGGTGGGATATTTTCCACAGAGACGCCTCAGCAGCTGATCAAGCAGAGCCCACACAAACTCTTGAAAATCAGATCCACACATCTCATGCATGTTGAGGAGAAAGATTTAGACCCTGGTCTCACCTCAGAGAAAAGATATTTCTCCAACACACTGAACAAAAATATCAGTTTAGAACAGGCTCAACTTTTAAGTTAACTCAAATATATTGTTCTTTTAAAAATAATTAATGTTATAATTTGCCTTTAACTTTTTTAGAGTTGATATGCTGAAGAATTCCCTGCAAACTATGTGTGATTGCACTTGGTGAGCCATTTGTTAAAACTTGTTTTAACTTTTTTCTTATTTGCAGATATATAGAATACACAAATACACTGTACTCAGAATGATAGCCACTTGGCTTATAAAAAAAGATTAATGATGAGGATATTGTTATACTGATTGTTATGTGTAGTAGAAGATAGATGAAAAAGTAATCACTCTCTTTTTTCATGCAATTTGAAATGGCTTTTCTTAGCACCCTGAGGGTTATTTGGTGTAACACTCTATTTACTGGGAATCTTACATTGGAAACAATAATTTTCCAATATTTTCATTTCTAATAATGGCATAAAACAATTACAGTTTTAGGAGTTCTACAGCCCTCGCTGCTCTAGAGGTTTTCTAAATATTTTCATTAACTGATAGAAAATGGCTTTCTGCTCAGTATACCATACAAATCTGACCATGAAGTTACTTACTAGGGTAAGTGAAAGGTGTTGGTCTGTGCTTTTATTGCCCTATTTATGGAGTGATTGCTAAACCCAACAGTACCTTATAACCTCATGAATAAGTCATGGAATCAGTCACTGTATTTATAAAAATGTCTGATACTTCTTTCCAGTTTCCAGCATTTGAACATCTTTGGGTGACTGAAATATATAATTACTAAATGGTGAGCAAATAAAGTTATCAGAGCTGTCTTTTGTGGCTCAAAATACTTGCAAGCAAGGCTCCCCTGATTTAAGGAACTCTGAACGTCAAAGCTAATTCATCTGTGTTTACATATACGCACACACATTCATATTTTCATGCCTGTCTGGCTAGGAAGAACCTTATGGTTCTTTTCAGAGACAGCCTTGCACTGAGAGGCAAATCAGATTTGAAGCTGTGTCACAGTACTGTGCCTCCTTAACCCTACCTTTCCTGCATCGTCTTTTGGACCAGAGGGCACGAAGCTTATATGCATGAGCAGAGCAGGCAGCTCCTTAGACTGCTGGAGCAGCAAAGCAATTCCGCCATAGGGCAATGACAGCAGTGCTGACTGCACATCTGGTCCCACTACATGCTGGCTCTGCTGCCGTCCCCCTGGCTCCATCCCACCCCATGGAGGCAGAGGATGGGAACCAGCAGGTATGGCTCCTGCATGGCAATAGTGCACTGAGTTCATTTTCCTCTTGTTCTTTTGAACCTTTAACTTGGCTCCATCTGAGGTTTGAAAGAGCTGTGAGATCTCCTTAACGTGTAAAGACAGAATCAGAACTATGGTATACATGTTGGTAAATCTAATGGTGCTGCCAGGGCCTGAAAGCTTTATCATGCTCCCCTCAACACTTAAAATGATATTCCCCACTATTTCCCATTGCATGGCTGAGTACAGCAAGAAAATGACTACAGCAACAAATCTCACGAGGTGCCATACAAACATAATGCTGCATTAATGTCCCATAGACTCACATGCTTTCTTTAAGATGTGTTTTGTGGCTTTTATTTAAAACTCCATCATCCCTGTTGATGACTTTACTAATGTGCTCCAGACAACTGCGGCAATGATTGACAATGTCTCAATTTAAAACGAACTGGCAGAGCTCCCTTGCCTTCTTATGCTACCTCTCCCTAGAAGACAACCCCTGAACGCCCAGTGGTCCTGAAGGTCTCGCTGGTTTAATTGCTACTCACCCTTTGGCACTAATCAAATAACCAGTGGATCCTGTGGTTAGGTATCACAAAGCTATGACCGTGGCTATTCCTCTTGTTGATGGATCACATACTTGAGACAATAAGAGCCACTGCTTATGATGGGTCTTTTACACCAAGATATGGGCATGTTGCTCTTGATTAAGCTCAAAAAGGAGCTTAAATTATGGATTCACCGCTAGGCACAGTAGAGTTAACATAGTTTAAAAAGCTGGTTTCTTTTATTAAAAGCAAGTCAAAAATCTTGTAACAGGGACTATGTCTACCTGTTGTTTTTAGTGCAAAAGATTCTAGCTGCTTAAGTCTTTGTTATATCCATCTATGCTACACATTTTGCTGTAAATAGTCCAGTACTGTAAATAGGGAAATGATAAATTAGTTTTAATTTCAATGCAGCAAAAAGTAAGTTTAGATGAATTTGCTTGAAGGAAATGTAAACATTTCCATGCAAATTGGGTCAACCTGGGACTCATTTGAAAAGGATATGGGAACATTTATTTCTTTGAATGTCAAAGATCTCTAACCTAACAAACCACAGATTCAGTGCTCCTGACAGGTACAGACTGTTCCTGAGAGACCATGTGAACATCTCCTCTCTGGGTCTGGTTTGCCAAATACGATTCCTTCTCAATCTCAGCACTTGCTGCACTGTTTCACTCCTTGTGAAACACTTGCTTTGATCTTATTTTGCATTGTTCTATGTCTTCTGTACTATTTTGTTGTATATTTCAGGTGTCTGAAAGTAAATCACCAGGACGCATCTTTTAATATATGAAAGGCTTTATATATATAAAAAGTGCTAAAATTAGATACCCAGTTAGGTAACTGAAACTTAGACTTTCACATCATGACATTTTTTGTGCACTTCTGGCATCTTTTCAGTTCTTTTCAGACCTGATCTTCTGTCTTTGTGAGTAAAACAGATAGAAATTCAGTGAAAAATCCACATTTGTCATCGTTTCCGCCGCCCCACTCTAGTATTAAATGTGTATACTCTAATATTAAGTTTAATCACTGTCTGGTTTTAGAAATATTGGCAGATTCTTCTTCCACCTGATAGTATTCTTTCAGTGACAATTTCTGTGTTGTAGGCATTTAAAAATTGTTCCTGATGCAGGAGAACAGAATGTACTAAAAATGTAGACTGTTTAAAACTTATGAAAACGGAGTTGTCTTAATTTGTAACATTAACTTATCAAAACATTGGGAATGTATAATGGCAATTCTGAAGTAACTGTAGTATTATATATAGGTAAAAGTATAATTTTCGACATAAATGAGAAAAAAACCCCTATTAATAGTTTCAAGCTTATTCTTAGATAACTGGAAATCCGTTTTCATTTAGATAATTTCAATTACTTTTTAATATCCCATTAATATTTGGAGGGCAGAACCAGTATGAGGGGCAAATAAATTTTTCTCAGCATTCTTCACTATGACTGTCTTTCATCTCATATAAAATATCTATTGACAAAGGGAAAGGATGATTCAGAAATGAAGAACAGTTTATAATGCATTTATCTTAAAAGAGAAAACTATTTGGTGACTTTTATGAAACTATTATCAATCTTTGTTACTAGTTTCTTCTTATGCTAGTGTCCACATCATGGACAGCCTATTACTGTGTTTTGTCTGATTGCCACCTATATCTTCAGTGTCAGTGGAAAGATACTCATATGAATTAATTTAGGGGCTAAACAAGTCTGTCTCCAGTTCAACTTTAAAGCATATTGGCAAAGTAACATGGGTGAACCCCAAGAGGCAAATAGACGCTGTCTGTCATATGAGGAAAAATCCTACAAGATCTAAGTTTCAGAGCAGCATTTGGGGCAATATTTGGACACTGAGGCACAGGACTGCAGTGTTTCTGGGGAATTTTTTTTATTTTTCTATGAAAATACAGATCCATGATCAGGTTATCTTACCTGCAGTGAGTCTGATTTATTCTCCTCTGTATGTGGATGTAGACTGTGTGATTGCATTAAACTATTAGGATTCCCCAAGACATTTCAACCTTTCTGATATTACTAGACATTTGGAATCTTGGATGAAGCAGGATGAATCCTGACCAAGCAAAACTTAGAGTGGGAAAATAACCAAGACCAGGGAAACCCAGACATACAGTAGCCTTATTAAAGTTGTTTCTTTTTATTCAGATTGTTTCTGGTCAGATACTCTGGTAAGGAAAAACAAACTGTGAGATTAATTTTGTGGATAACTTATGTTGTTTCAAACCTGTATTATTTTAAAAAGCAAATACTTCTCTATGTAAAGTTAACATGTGTTGCATGTATTTTAAACTCCTCTGGATTAGTCATAACTGAAAAGGTATTTTCTCCGAGTTTAACTTTTTTCCTTACATTTATGGTCATCAGAAAGCCAAAAGTGTAGTTATTTTCGTAATATGTCTTATTACTGTACCTTGCTCTCAAAATAATTCAAATTCATTTTAAATAGTAAAAATTGAAGAAATATGCATCCATTACCCACGATTCCTGGGAGAGATAGCAATCTACAAAACAAAGTTTTGTATAGTTTCACAGAGAAGCACTTTCACATCTATAGCTATGTCCTCTTGCAAGGAATTTTCATTAATATTTCTGTGGTGACTACAATGACCAAGTTTGAAAAAACGACTTCAAGGGAAAGGCTGTAATGTATGTTTAGCTATGTTAATGCAGGGGCACTGCAATAAATGAGAAGAATTAGGCTGAAAAAAAGTAAGTTGACATGAAACAGTATTTAGAGTGTGCAGTAGTCAATCATATTTGCTTCAATATTACTTATATTTGGCCCTTATTTATTTGGCAATCTCTGTGAGTAACTTGCTTGCCGTATGCAAGTGGTGTCTGAGTTAGACCAACGACCTTCTGGTGCTGGACCAGGCATGGGGGCTGCTGGGGTGGGTATTGAAGCTGGAGCTGGTGGGTGCTGCCGTGCTCACACACATGACTGCAGCCACTCGCTCTCCTTTGGTGCGTCATTGCTGGCAGTGTTTTATGCCTTTTATTTTTCTCTAACAATTCAACAAAGGCAGGTCTGCAGGCTGGACAAAACCTGACTCTACTCCTAGGACATGTAAAATAGAATTAGGCAGTTTCGTCAGTGGCCTTTAATTGGCTCAATTTATCAGCCAAATAGTAAGCAAGTAATAACATGCCATGGGCAGTGTTTTGCTATTGCCTTGGTTTTAGCTTTTTAACATATATTGGCACGAAGCACGCCAAAAGATCTTACGGGCTGGGAATTTCTAATCTAATGGTTATAGCAGAGTTTTCAGAAACAGGACATCTGCTGATTCTTTCTACTATTTTCACCAGCATTCTGTATGACCTTAAGTAGATAATTTACCCCCTCTCTGTCTTAATTAATTCACCATCTATATTATAAAGGTATTAATTCCTACCCCTCTTGGCCTAAATATCCATTATTATTATGCTGTGGCTTCATATGAATGTGCATTTTATAAGTAAGGTATATTTCATAAACAAAATTATTTGAATGCCTTTCTTTTGTTTTGTGCCATGTTGGTTAGATGCTCTCTTCAAATCTGAACATGGTTGATTGTCTCCTATATCTTAAATGATTCTTCTGACTGACTTAATCAAAAAGAGTTGTGTCGATGATTATAACTCCTTCACTTGTCTCTAATAGGACCATTTTTAAGATTGGAAAATCTGTTAGTCCCTCTTCCGTGCAATCAAACAACCTTTATCTGCCATTTGGTATCACAATTAGCAATTCTCTTTATGCCCAGAATGCACTCAGATGCTTTCGGTACAGGAAAGGAAATTTTATCCTTTTCCTCCATTTTCTCTGCTTCATTTTCACTTAATGAATGGGTGGGATATGCTCTTGTTCTCACAGAATGGAATGTTATAATGCCTGAACTTTATCCCTTGTATTTCCAAGTGATTGGATCATTTCTTCCATTCCAGTAAAACTGGACAGTATACTCAGGTTTTCGTAATACCATGATATAGACTGGCAAATAAACCACAGGATGCTTCCCCCGCTCCTTATTTCAAAGTGACAAGATCATCAGAAACTCAGTAAAGAGACTTTGCAAGAGGGTTAAGAACATTTTTCAGACTGTTTCTTCAGGAAGATAAAAGTAAGACCCAATTTTTTTCATTTGGCTGTGGGTGGTCAATTATGAAGACCTGTCCTTGGATGAAAGAAATAGGGAGAGTGAGGCACCTGCCTACTTGAATCCACTTCATACAGAAATATTTTGCACGATGTGTATCCTCAGCCCAGCTAGCTATTTGTTAGCTGTACAAACATCCAAGTGTCAGTGAGCAAGGTGGGGTGCTGACACTTCTGAGTCCAGACACTTACTACCTGTTTAAATACCAACAAAATTCTCTAGCTTGAGTCCAAGACACAGGTTCAGACCTCTAATGTGTTCTCAGACCTTACAGGTATTGGACACTGTATCATAAAATAGCTGGAAAGAGACACTGTGTCTCAATAAACAAGGCAAGACCTCCTTAAAATGCTGCCCGAAACAGGGATCTGAAGCCAAATCCTCCACATCTTATGTGGGAACATCCTAATCACCATGCTTCTCAAACAGGAGGTACAGCTTCCTTAGTATTTCCTGTTAAGGCTATTAAATGCTGTATTAAATAACTAAATGTGAATTAGGAGAAACACTAAGGGGCGAGGAAGCAAAAACGTTCTTCTGGGACATAGGAAATATCTTTTCATATTACCAATTTAATCTGGAAATTATATCTTCCCACCTTCTTTTTGAAACAAAGTAGAATGTCATCCTGATACTGCATGGAGGGGCAGCAGGAGCTGTGATCTGGTAAACTAATTTCATTCCTCTAATTCAGATTTAGTTGCAACTCCTTATTGTGGAACCGGCACTCCCAGTGAGTAATCAGGGAAAGATGGTTTGCCTTTGAGTTTATACCAGTATGGCTTAGGCTGAGTAAATGCTAGGTGTGCAGAGTATCATCTAATTGTCTAGTTTTCCCTACAGGGGGCTATCCCTGTTAGGCAAACACTGTGCCAGCCCAGCAATGGCTTGAACCTAACCTGGGTAAGAAGTGCACATGAAATTTAGTAGCTCAGCAGAACCCAAAGCTTTTGACAATCAAATGTTAACCCTTTCACAGATCTGTTTCTTGGGAATTGAATAAATGAGGATATTGTAATGTAAAGAACATTTGTTGGCTGAAGGCCACCATGAGGGAGATTAGTGGGGGGTATTAAAGATGAAATTATAAAGTCTCAGTGAAAGACATTCAGTTGAATTCAATGATAAATGACAGTGAAAGGAAGAGAGGGATATTTCTGAGATGAGCTGTATTTCCCTAAAGAAAAATACTTGTGAGATCAGATTTTTAAAGAAGGAGTATTCTTTTTTTATTATTGAAAAGGTTAGATTATATCATTTTTGAGAGTCTGTTCTACTGAATGTAATAAAAATTGACATGAAGTGTTTTAAGTTTGTTGATAATTCCATACTATTCTGACCCACTTTATCTGAATATCTTAAAATTCAATTTCACTTGTAGAAGGTATTCTCATATTATACTGCTATATAGGCTACAAAAGGCTGGTAAATCCATAGATGTTCACGACCACTCATGCAGAAATGAAATATTTAACTACAAGGGTATCTTGTATTTCAGAAGTTATTTGCTGACACTTCATTCTCTGATCCTTGTAGTCCATAAAAAATGATTCACATATAGGAAATATAAGTAAATGCTTTACAAATTGACTTTTTGAATATTTTGTTACTACTAATAATAGATTTTATTAAGTGCTTTCTGCTCAGAAATGTTTCAAATGTTATGTTTTTTTATCATTTTAAAGCACATTGCATGTGTTAATCCTCTTAAAGAATCATTCAGTTTTGGTCAACAAAAAACAATAAGATAGGGGTGTACATTCTCATAACAAGACATATGAAAACTGATGTGTATTAATTATGATTTTTAATTTAATGTTTGATAAAATAAATATTATTTATAATGCTTTTATTATAGGAAAAAATTCCTTGCATATTTTACCTAAGCCTAAACAGGTAGAAGTCACTGTTTTATTCTTAGTATCAATGGTTATTAATATAGAAATCTAACTAATCTTCCTCCTTTAACATTTAGAACAAATTACAGTGCACATTTCATCGAGTAAAAATGCAGCTTCATGTCATTCTAAATCACATTAAGAATCAGTTGAAGTTGGGGAGGTGGATGTCGAACTGTCAGATTTTAGAAAGAGTGGAAAAACTTGAGATCAGATTTTCAGCCAACAAACTCAGATGGAGGAATTTAATCAGCCACTTTCCGTGTGCTTCACTGACTATCAGAAGTTCTGTCTGTCACATACAGATGTGGATGTGAATGTCTGATGTGTGTTTCCCAGCTCTACCTAATTGGATAACTACAGAACTGGTATTAGAATAGACAGTTAGTAGTCAGACCTGTGAACTGGACAACAGCCAAGTTTGGAATGGGAAACTGTATATTTTCAGTGTACCTTCTTTGTCAATAAACTGGTTAAAAAATAGCACTGAATCAGACTTTTCATATTGGATTTTAGGATACAATTTCTACTATAGAAAATAGGTTTTTATTTTTTGTTTGAAAGTATAATTCTTAAATTTCCATGTGCATTACGTAGTCCTTATTTTTATTATGTGCATTGTGGAATGTAAGGAGAATAGAATGACCCCTAGCAAATGCTAAGAAACTCCTATGAACCACCTTACCCCAAAGAGTTTCATTCTTAGACACGTCCTGGTAACCCATAGGCAATCCCAAAGTGTTACTAGCCACTGTCATGGATGGAAATGAGAACATCACAAATTTACCTCTGTAAAACACTTTCTGAGCCTGACTCTTGTGCTATGCAAAGGCTATTACTCCATCCAACTCAGCAAACAGACTATCCTTTATTATGTGTGCTACAGGATTAGCATCACAGAGAGTGTTCATTTTCTTGCAGTTCCCCACTACAGGACTTGCAGAAAAAAAGATTCATGATCGGAACAGACACTGTTCAGTGGGATTCGAGCATTGACAGAACAGGCTGAATAGTAACACACGTTTCATACACTATATTGTAAAATTCCTCTAACACATCTGGTCAGTGTTGTTGCTAGAAGTCATAGCCTGACTCCACTGGGCACATCATTTTGCTTCAGTTCAGTTACTTGCATTTAAATATAATCTAGGCAGAATGGAAAGGCAATGAGATTTTTGAATAATTTGCTGGAGGGCTTAAAATATCTTAGTAGAACAAGACAACTATCTAAAAAAAAAATTCTCATGGGTGGCACATTCATGGCTTCATGACTAATTTGAGATGGCATAATTTTAGAGATACTAAGAAATCCTATGACGAGGACAGACCTGCCACATCCTAAGATTTCAACCTACTGTTGTAATGTGAGGGTATAAGGACTCTAGAAAGGGCACAATACTTGACAATTAAATTAAAAGTGCCAGGATAGTTGTCTATGCTGTTGAGTTCCTGAAATGTCAACGTGTCTTGTTTTGCTTCAGATGTTACCAAAATCCATACTTTCATCCACTCAACTTTGGAGTGTTTTAGCATCTCTATAGGGAGATATATTTTGATTTAAAGTGTTAGGTAAAGCAGGAGATTAATTGGTTTCTGGTTCCTATCTGGTTTTGAGTAGAATTTGAAGTTTTGGGTTATGCTAGCTTACACAGTTTGAAAACAAATAATTAGTGAGGGTTTTATCTCTCTGAGAAATGCTATGCCAAAACTGCAATTGGAAGGATGTTTAAAATAAAGTTTATTGATATGAACTAGGGATCTGGTACTTGGTGTTCTCCAAAGTAGTTCTTCAAACTGGCTTGTTGTCTAGGTCTGAAATAGTCCAAACAGACCAGTTTACTGGAAACACAGGAAAACGAGATCTTATTTAGGTTCTGAGGAAGGCAAATTGCAATGTGGAACACCACTTTATGGTATGATAGAAAACTGGTAGAATATTTTTGGTGTTTTTTTCCTCTTATTTTTTTTTAAGGTATAGTATAATTTACTTACTTCCTTATAGCTGTTTTGGAGAAAGCACCAAAAGAATTTTTCTTTCAACATCAAAACAAAAAATAAAAAGAGATGTCTAAGTTAGGTGAGGACCCTAAGTTAACATATTTAAAGTGAATTTGGTAATGGAAGAAGAAGTTAGGTGACTGTATGCCTTTTCCCACTTTTAGTGCTCTGAGGTATGACATGTACAGCGGCAAGGGTGCTTTACTGTGATGTCCCAGCATGTCCCCTCTACCCACACATTCCTTGTCAAGCACAATTTTCCTGCATCTTGAAGAAATTCACACTTTACTAGTTGTAAAACTAAATAAATAGAGATTTATTTTTTTTAGGAATTTCCTGGAAATCTAGTGTTCCAGATTCTTAACTGCAACATCATTTGAGAGTAGGCTGTGCCTTATTAAACTACTGATACTACAGAGTGTGTCTGAAATCTTGATACTGAGGCCTTCCAAGATGCAGCTATATTTATACTGTATAATAATAATAATTTTAAAATAATATTCAGCAGCATTGAAATGCTGCTTCTCTGGCAATCAGATCCTGTGTTTCTTTTGGATTATTACTGTTGTTCTAGGGGCAAAATGCATTAAATATATTGTTTTACTGTCTTACCAACCACCAGGACACAGCAATACCAGATGGTTGGGGTTTATAGCCACTTTATGCACATTACAAAATATTTAATGACACTCTAATCATACTCAACAGTAACCTGGACTTAGAAATAATGTCTCAGCTACCAACCACCTGCAAACAATGAATAACCCCTGAGAAAGAGTGCCAGAAAAAACAAGAGATTGTGTATACCTTCCTGGAAGTATGAACAGATTTCTAACTTGATGGAAATTCAAGTACTGTCAAAAGCTGTGGAAAGAAAAGGTGTAGAAGGGCAATATATATAATAATCCAGAAATACAGCTATATTATTAGGACAGAAATGTTTAAGTTTAGCATGACAAGAAGTGTGAAGAAATTGAGTTGAAGTGTAGCTAGATATGGAGATAGTGTCTCATTGAAATTTTTCACCTTATGCCTGGAAAGGGTCATTAGAAATTTTAAGTAAGAATAAAATGACACAAATATTCTAGTACTTGAGTCACTCCAGATCTGAAGATGACAGTTGCATGTCTTCTGAAAGAGTTAGAGATCTTGAAATTGTAAGTAAAGAATCAAGTGGAGAAAAACAAAGATAGCAGATAAGTACATGGGATGTAACAAATTAGGCAAAATGAATTATTTTTAAGTTCTTTTGTGTATAACCTGTTCACAGTCAAATAGAGCTCATCAATGATTAAAATTGCTTCACGCTTCATAAAATAAAAGCTCATTTACCCTACTTGTAATTTTGCCAAGCCTGAAACATCTGTCTTAAAATTTCCCATAAACATTGAATTTATGGAAAATTTCAATCCCAACTGATAAGTTTCTTCCAAGAACAAGATTAGACTGAAAACTGTGATGACTTATCCAGTGCCACAGTGGAAAACTGAAAGGGATGAACTAAGCCTGCACCTTAGAAATTGTAGCATAGTGTCTCAGTCACAAGATAGCTCTTTACAAATCAACATGATATCTGTGTTTCATATTTCAGTGTGATTTACTAAAAATCTGTGTCCCTGGAGAAAAGCAGTTTCCAAAGTTATTTTTTTATGTTGACCCCTACACACTTCAAACAGGATAGTCATGTAAAATTGCAAGAGCATAGCCAAGAAGCTATGGTACCTCTTGGCTGCAATACACTGATAGTTATCAGGATGTGGTAATGTGGAAGCTAGAGAGGAGGTGATTGATTTTGAAGATTTTTTTCTTCACGTATGTCTCATTATTATTAATTACCATAAACAATACAAATGCATTTTTAATTCAACGGTGTTGGAAAAATAGAAACTGTCAGAAGGTAATAGAGCTGCAGAATTACCATTGGGGATGGTTTTATTTTTCTAAAAAAAAAAAGTTAGTTACACCAAAATTTCAATTCAGTTGTCAAAAGAGCCATCTAGAGTTCATCATTAATAGAATCGGAGAGAAGCCTTATGTAAAAACTGAATTTAGCCCTTTCTATTAGGAGGAAACCTGATCATGAACCCAGCTTCACACTTTGGGGCCATTTCCATTCAGAGGGGTTTAGTTCAACATACACTGTTTAAGATGCATGTAATTCAAATAGCCTTCTGTAGAGAATCTTCAGTGCATTCATCCTTCCACAAAGAGGTTCTCCATAAAAGCTCTTTCTTCCGAGCCTGATAGCTACTGCACATGAATCACTTTCACCATAGGAACTCACTGAGGCAGCAAGCCCTGAACTTAGTGTCTTTTCAGAAATAACAGGCTCTTGGAACAATATTCTCTTAGCTCCCTTCAGAAGCAATTAACTGCTTCAAGTACACCTGGAGCTTATTAAGTCTGGGAGAGTCCTTAAATCTACAGTTCACATTTCACTTCAGTCTGGTAAGAAATCAAATAAAAGGGTGATTTTAAGGAGTTGGGTAATGCTTATTCCATATTTCTGGCAAGCAAAATACTCTGTAGAAGGTGCTTGCTTCCTTTGGCAAGAGAACCCTATTTCCAGCCTCGGAAGCTTCATATCGTATGAATATTTCATTTCCCTTCACTTTAACTGGAGAAAATATACAGTAGGACATTTTAAAGGTTTTTCTCAGTTCCCAGCTGTGTGATCTATACATCCACATAAAGACCCATGGCATCTGCTAAGCCTGCCTGCTCTCAGAAATGACATAGGTGTAGCTATGGCCACCGGCTTGTCGGGACTTTGAGATGGCTGATTACAGGACCACTATATCAAGCTATTAAGTGATAATGATGCTTGATGATATATATTAATTAAAACCATCAAATTAATGACAGCTGTGTCACTCTAAATGTTCCCCTTTTGGCTTTGAGTCTATTCTCAGCACAGGGATGATTTGGAGAAAAATCTAATAAAATTATTTAGTAACCTCTGTTTGGAAAGGACATGTATTTTCTCTGATTAAATTTGTGTCCCTCAGACTACATCAATTCACAAAGGGTGGCATTAATGGGATCTGAATTTCCCCTTCTCTGAGAAACTGAATAAAACCAGAAACTTGTTTGGAGAAATGAAAAGCAACTAAAGAAGACGTAGGGATCTAGCTTTCTTTTAAAACTAGGATAGGGTTTTTGGATGGTCCAAAGTCCTGACAGTCAAAGAGGACAAGAAATGGCAGGAGTAAGCACATCTGAGTATCTGGCATTGAACAGACAGACTTCAAATGCTGGATCACACCAAAGATATCACTGCCTCATTTTATCATGCTCTAGGTAAAACCACAAAGATGTGGATGAGGTAACCCTGAAATAAACTTTTTGCTTTGGTAAAACTGCATGGATTTGAGACAGCTAGAATCAATCTAATTGGAATGTACCAGAAAGAGTAAAATACTGATTTGTAATATTAAAAAGGCAAGACTTAAATGTAAACATTTCAGATAGAATGTGCCAAATCAACGTGGTTGGCTTTATTAGCTAATAGAGGCTGTAGACAGCAGATCCAACTCCTTTCTGGAAGATGGATGTGAACAAACCTGCATTTCACTCTTGTTCCATAGCTAGCTTTGCAACTGGCAAGGAGTGTTTATACCTGTTTAAAGCCTAGTGAACTTTTGTTGGTGGTCTAAAGGCTCTAAATAAGGTCCAGATGATGTTCTGTGAAGTGGAAAATAATGCATGCATGACTGAGGAGCCAAGAACATACAGGTATATATGAAATTTGGGTAGATAGCCTTTCATCTGGCATTCCCTAATATGTGAATCCTGTCTGAAACACTAGCTATTCAACTTTAATGTTCTTTGAATATATTTTAAATAGGCACAATATAAACGATATTCCCTTAAACTGGCACTTCTCCTGGGACTCACACGCCTTAGAGCATTTTTAATAACTTACAGACATTATATGAATGTAATGGAAAGCTGTCTATTGTTCTTTCACTGGTCAAGGAGCATTTGCCTTAATAAGAGCACCAGGATGTTTTGTGACTCTCCGTCCAAAAAGCAGTACCAGCAGGCTGAGAGCAGAAAGAAAGACTAGGCCGAGCATGGCATTGTTTTAATCCTAGGTAATCCATCAGACTGGGCAAAGACAATCTACACATACGTGTAGACTAAATGAAAATATCAACCTAGGTCAAAGTGAGACATGCACCTGTGTTCCCATGATCAGTAACCCTTCCAAGGTTAGCAAGGGATTGCTTTGTATGATTTCAGCACACTCAGGAGAAAAGGCACAGTAGTTTGGGAAAACTGGTGAGAGTGAGGACATGGGTCTTAATGAAAGCAATAGTAGAGGTGGGAGATTATTCCCAGAGCATGACTGGTAGCTTGAAGAGTAGCATCGAGCTTGTATTTAAATGTCATCTGTCCTCAACTGTTTATCTGGTGTTTTGATAAGTAGCTGAGCACTGTCATAGTGAAAGTGTCCTGGAGGTAGTGCTCGCTGACTCTTCAGTTCACATCTTCTTAATATCTATTGCATAATGTTTAGTTAACTTTTTTTTAAGTTTTTTTTTAGTGATGGTGGGCACTGATTGCATTGATCCTTGTTACTATTTTTTCTTATTACAATTGAATCAGTTGTGACTTTAATAATGGGTAACAGGTATTTTGTTTGTCTGTATAGCACAGGACCCATTATAATTAGGATAAAATAAGCCAAGGTAATAATAATAAGTAAATAAAAATGGATAATTTCTTTTTTTTTCTGATTTATTGGGTAGATAATTTCTGAGATATACTGTAGTCTTCTAAAAGTTCATTGTTATAATGTAACAGGAATACATTGTAATACGTAGAAGTAGGATTGGATAAGAGAAGTTGTGTATGAAAAGGAATGCTATGTGAATAGCACAAGAGAAATAAGAGAAATTAGAAGAAAAATATTTTAGAGGCCTGTAAATTCATTTCACTATGGCTTTCTGAAAAGTTTGATTCCATATTCCACAATTGAGACAGAAAGTGAGAGCCTACATATTTGACAATTAACTTTATCAATTGTATATATTTGTATTTATAACTTTGAAATGTACTTTTGCTTTCACATGTGTTCAACTATATTAATTCCTAGAAAGAAGATATGGAAGAATTTTATATTCAATGAGACCAGTAAGTTAACATTTTCTATGTAATAAGTTTCTTTCTTTTTGTATTAGGTTTGCTGGAGTCCTTCTCCCCTGCTCCATCAGATTAGTTTATTTCTGCTTTTTTAAGAGGCTTCAGCAGAATAGAGGAAGCAGTTTAGATCCAGTCTCTGTGAAAGCAGTTTCATTCAGTAAGAAGTTATCTTTTAGTTTGCATTTTTGTTCTTACGACAGGAAGATGTGATAGGCTTTGAAGATTATGGTTTTCATTTTGTCTGCTTCATGCAATGTTTTGTAGCTATCTTGAAAAATCATATACAAAATAAAATTGGTTTAGCACTTATTCTGGGTGTTGGTTTTCATTTAAGAGTGTCTAGCAGACACTCTTTCAGTACCAATGGATTTTTCACCAGACTTAGGCTTTAATGCTTCCAGAAGATGCTCTTCAGTTAAGTCTTTTGGCCCTGCTTCTGCAATTAGATCCACTTGGATGAAATAATGTGAATCACTTCAAATTACTTGTAGGTGCCTAATGTTTTCAGGTAAAAATGTATTTCTTCAAAGCCATTGCTCTACTGCTGGTGTATCTGTCCAAGGTGCTGTCTATAAAGTACTTCACATATATTTCTGGATATCACAACCACTGTCCTGGTGGTGCCAAACAGGCCAACAGTTAAATATTCGAAAGTTTCACAAATTAATCTTTTTGCTTCTTACATCAAATTAAGTAGATATCCTCAAATCATACTTACCTTATAATTCCTTGCATAAAGGAGACCTAGAAAGAGGTTGTTTTGGCTCCCAGTTGCTGTAATTACTGCACCATGGGGAATGCTCTCCAAGAGACTAAGTCAGTAAGAGGTGGGATTTGAGTGTGGGTCTCCTGCAGTCCCAGGCGAATGCTCCAGTTGGGTTGACTGTGTGTAATACCTATGTTCTCTAACTTGTTACTCATGGCTTTATGCTGTGGTTGTGGGGATCTGATGGGGTGCTGTGTTAAGCACCTGAAATCAGAAGAGGGTTCCCATCTGAGAATCTCAGCAGGGGAAAAAGAGTCAATCAGTGTCTAGCCAGGAGATGGGTGGCTGCCTGCCTGGGAGTGCTGATAGATATCCTTATTCGCATTTCCTACTCTAGGTCATTTCCCTGCCTGCAGTGGATGTCATTCTTACAAGCCTATTTCTTTGGGAGCTTCAAGGCAGCAGGAGCCTGTGTGCCTGTCGCAGGGTTATAGATTCCACTGAGCAGCAGGTAATTATGTTCAACATTGCAACAATTTACTTTGAAGTCCATTACGTGGACATAGCCTTGTTAGTTTATCTCCGAAGACTGGAGAATGGAATACGGGGATAATTATCAAGAATGGTAAAAAGACAGCCCCAACAAATAACGTCAGGAAAATTAGGAGCTCTCAAAATAAAGGAATTGGCCTTGTAGTGTATAAATAATGACAAACAGTAGGACAAAGGTTGCACTTTTATTTTGAGAAATGAGACAAAGGACTTGACAATACTCACAGATAAATAGAAGCATAACATCCACGGCAACCCCAACTGTCAGAGGCCATTCTGGAGTCACATTTTACAAGTCACAGGCTTCAAGCTTTCTTTGGTAATATTTCAGCAAATAAAACTGAACTTCCAAGATTTCTCACTAAGCGTAGCAGCTATTCATCATTCTAAATCTCTACCGTCATTTTCAGAGCTTTTCTGTCACAGCCACCAGAGTGGCAGGAAATTCCTGCACAGAGCTTGTCTTTTCACCCAGCAGTTCCAATTACTTCGGTCCTTGACTGCCGCTTTGACAGCATCACTTCTAAGCCACCCAGCAGTGTGATAAAAATTAGGAAACAACAAAAACAACGCGTGGCTTTTGAATAGGCTATTTCTTAAAAAGTGTTTCAATATGTGTCAGTTAATTACCATGCTCCGTGGTCATAAACCAGAGTAGATTTCACCATTTGTATTTCTTTCATCTGTAGTCAAGTGTTTCTTCTCTGAGACCTGTCACAATAACTGATACAGTTTCCCTGCATCTTCATTGTGAGGCAGGGTTTATTTTTCTCACT
The DNA here is from genome assembly GCA_907165065.1 of Caprimulgus europaeus. The sequence goes on along the minus strand of OU015528.1, from coordinate 22,670,050 downwards.
ATTATTGGAATTATCCTATACTTTATAATGAGTATAAATGGGTTTTTAAAAATAACCAAGTATGGTCAGAAATTCCTTTAGATTTTCATAGACAATACTCTTGCTTTTTAAATGTTAGCAACTTGAGGTACATGGACTGAATTATTTTACATGTATTAAAAATCTGAAGTAGAAATAAGCATAATTTTCATCAGAAAATAATGCTGCTGTTTCACCACACACTTGCCATTAATTAATAGTCTGTGTTTTGAGTGTAGACATAGACTTGGTATTTGAAACAATTCACTGAGAAAAGTTTTTACATTAATAAAATTTATTAAATTATTTGAGTCCACTGGGCTTGTAAAGACCAATTTCTAGGAAAGTCTGAATAAAACCATGACAGCCCTGCTCAGTTCTGTGAAGCCTTAAGACTGAGTTTCCCTTTGTTAAAAATCAAAATGTGTCAGAAATCTACTGACTCGGAGTAAAATTGCAGGTTACAATTTCACCCTTGGGCTTAATCAAATATGTGGTGTAATATCAAAATTATTGTGTACTTTTGCTTTGAGCTTTGCTGACATTTCAATGCCATCAGCTGGAGAAATGTCGAAAAATGTGATTGTCTTTTTCTGCATTTGGATATAGTGCCACAGTTCACCTTGGCTTTAACAAGTTTCACGATATTGTCCATTTTTTACGCTGATAGAGGCCATTTTAAAGATCATATTTGTGTATATAAAGAATCTCATATCACTAAGGTTCTTATAATGAAAAACCACTGCACTACTTTTCATGTGCTACTGTATTGATGATTTTCAAGTCCACAGCTCTTGATTACCATATTTATAATGTACAGATTGTGCGATGGAATACGACAAATATATAAATAATTTACTGGGTACTTTTTTCCCTTTCAGATGTTCATAATTGTTATATTTTAGCCCTCAAAGTACATTTTTTTAATCTTATTAAAAGAAATAAACCTATAAGAAATGCACACATTCATTATCATATTGCATATATACTTTGTTTTTCAAGCTGATAAAAAGCGTTCAAGTGGCTAGGATGCATGCATTATGCCTAAGCATGTGTATAATGTTTATAAATTATTTTAGTGTATATATGCATATAAAAAGGCATAAAATAAAGTGGAGGTTTGAAATGTTATTTGCTGTTTGTATTAGTTATGTTGTGAAAAATACTGTTCATCTATATTTGTAATCAGCGTTGAGTTTTCTGCTATTAATTTTTTATTTTACTCAAGCATCTCAATTTTGTGAAGAAATCTTAATAGTGCTTAGAAGAATAGCATCTTTCTTATATTTAATATAGAAATGAGAAAGTAATTCTTACTCAATAACATCCTTTCCTCAAGGATCTTAAAGTACCTCACATACGCTGGAGGAAATTAACTTTTGCACTCACTGGTGACGTAGGTATTATTACTGTATTTTTAAAACATGAAAGGTGAGATATGGGAGGGCTATATGATTAGCTCCATAGATCCAGGTGTCTAACTCTATCTCTTTGTTGAAAGCCCTCTCAGCTCACATGCTCACATATGGAGGTTGTGGCAATAGCATGTATGACAAAATCTTCTTGTCCCCACTGCCACTGGAGCAGGGGACATAGGGATGGCAACTCCTTATGTTGGTGGTGTCTCTCAAAACCCTTTGGCATGAAACTGTTCCTTCATCTGTCATCTAATGAGTAGGGTGCCTACACTCTTTGTCATATAAGTTTCCACCAGTTAAGTTACTTAGGCACACATTTTCAAGTACATCCAGACATGCCTGTCTCTATACTGCTGACCTAGTGGACACTCACCTGCTGCAATAACACAAATGAAAAGATGTGTTCAAACACAGTGTTAATACAGAACTGATGCAAAATTTGCTTAAGATTGCTCAGGATCTCATGTCATAACTGAGAAAATGCAGCTCTCCTGAAAGCCACTGGTAAAACTTTAAAGCTATGTTTTCTTCATGTCTTGTTGCTGATGCCCTTTAGGAAATCAAATTCTTTATTTTCTTTCTGTAACTATGAAGTCCATATGAAATGCTACTTATCTAGTGCCATGTGAATATCAGTGATTACCTTTTAACATAAGTGCAACTCAAAAGATTATTACACTCTGATTAGTGCTTGTTATTATTGTTTGTTTCTAGGCTCCTCTTTTTCTGTAGACCCTTATCTGCTGCCCATGGAGAATGCTGGATAGCATATGAAACAGAAATGAGCTTTAAGTGACATTCACACCTCCTAAGCTGAGCTATTTGCAATTATTTTATAATCTTACAAGAGAAGCATTTACAGCTGATTGAGACTACACATGCTGCAGGCAACAGCCACAAAGATAAGTCATGGAGAGACTACATGGCAGGTCTGCCTGCAATCCTTCACATTGTGAGCAAACCAAATGTTAAACATGCTCCATGACTGACGAAATTCTGAACAGCTCTTTGACGATCCTCCTAAATATAGAGTGACTCTGTAGCAATGAGTATTGAAAACTATCACATTATCCAAGCTTCCACAAAAGGAGAAAATAAAATTAAAGAAAAAAATTGCAAATAATACACAGAGATTTTTTTCAAACTTATGAAGACTAAGACACTTAGAAGAAGAAAAGGTAGTAGATAATCAAGGTATGCAAATAGATTTAGAGAAAATAAAGCTGAAACTACAAGCATTTTTTCTATATCCATGTTAACTGTGGAGAAAGTTTGGTCCCATGTCAGAAGCCCCTGAAATACAGGTTCTGACATCAAACCTTCTGTTTCAATAAAAGAATTCATGGAAAGCAGTTGCAAAATTAAAAGATAACCTATCATGTATGAACTCAAGAACTTGAGAGTAAATTAGGTATGAGGATGCCGGATTATCTAGTACAGCATGTAACCTTTTGATTTAAACTGCTTTGATACCTAAGGATTGGAAGGTGCATATGTGATGCTGATTTAAAAAAAAATAAAAAAAAAAATTCCAAGGTAGATCAAGGAAACTACTTGTTCCCATTTGAACTGGGCAAACACAAACAGAATAGAATAACATAATTAGTAGACATGTGAATAAATATGATATATTATGTGCAGGGAAGCTGTGTGGCTTTTGTAAAGCAAAGTCACATCTAAAAAATTGAGTATAGCGCACTGGAGGAGTCAGCAATCACATAGACAAGAGTAATCCAGCTGCCAAAGTTGTCTTGCAATTCCAAAAGGGTTTTTAAAATGTTCCTTGTCAAGGACCAGTAAAACAGACTACACTGCCACTGAGTAAGAGGGAATGTTTTTGAATGGATTAATAACTTCTCAAACTATAGAGAAAAAATAGCTTATATAGTCAATTTTCTCAGCTTAGAGAGGCTACTAGCAGAGACCTACAAAAGTGTGTTCTAGACCTGTGCTCTTCAACACATGGTGGAACAGCAATTGGACTCGATGGTCCTTGTGGGTCCTTTCCAACTCACAACATCCTATGATTCTGGGATTCTATAGTAGAAAATGAAGTGACAATGCGGGTGAAAAGTGAGATGTTAAAAGTTTGCTGGTATTACAAAGTTATTCAGGACAAGTAGGATGAGGACCAACTGAGAAGAGCTGTAGAACATAATACTTGGAAATAAAGAAGCAAGTGAAATGAAATGTAAATAAATGTTAAGTGATGTCCATGGGGAAAAATAACCTCAGCCTTAGTTATATATAAATCGAATTTAACATATACAACCTGTCACTTACGAATGAGATCATCAAGTTATAAGCAGTGGATAACTGTAGAGAAACAGTTCTATGAAAATGTCAGCTCAAAACATCAAATATCATTTGGCCTCTTTGTAACTCCGAAGTGTGCCCTCATCTCAAACACTCTATATACTTCTGGTTCACTCTTATTCCCCTCTTCCCCAAATCAGAAAGATACAGAGAAGGTAACAAGGATGATCACAAGTATGAAACAGTTTCAACATTATTTTTAATTAAACATCTGAAGACTCTTCATGCTAGAAAAAAAGACAAGTCAAGAGGGATGTAACAGCAGTTTATAAAATCATCAAGGTTATAGAGGAGTTAAAGATGAACTATCTATCTATAGAACTGTCAGATGAACTTAAAATATGTCAAACCCTCTTTATTTAAGTAAGTTACCACAAGACATTTGTGGTGTTAAAAGTTGATAGAGGTCTGATAAGGAATTGAAAAAAAAATCCATTAACTACTCTAAAAGACTATTGAATAAGAAGAATTATCTAGTTTAGCTAGTTCTGAACTGCAAATATGTGTGGCCTGGAAGAGTAGTTCTTGCATAGGCATCTGCTGCTGGCTTATGTCAGAGACAAGATAATGATCTACTTTGAACTTAGTCTTAGCTGGTACAGAGATGAGTGGTATATTATGTTATCTACTAATTTTTTATATTTCATTAAACAAATATTCCTTTTCTTACACATCCCTATAAACAGAATTAACAAGTGCTTAATTCTGCTTCAGGTTGTACTTGGTACAGCTTTGTAGACAAGTTTATTTTAGTTATTAAGATAAGCAAATATACCTCAATTTTCATGCTATGCGTGGAACACAGGACATTGCTACTGTAGCCACAAAGAATAGTGACATTTTGTTTTGAGGGATGCATTGTAAAAATATTGCATTGCTATTAATAATTACCTTTTGTTGTGTGAAGTTCTTGCTTAAGACTGCTCACATCTGAGGAGGCAGGGCATTCCAAGCTTTTCTTTGTTTTAAGGACTCCACTAGCCCCACAGATTAGAATTCAATAATCAAGTGGAACATGATATATGGGTTACACCTATGTAGCCAAGCTGATCACCCATTGTTTTGCTTGTGAATCAAGTTTGTCTGATTATCAGCTTGCATATATGTTAAGCTCCAACCTCAGATACAAGCACTTTTGGCTAAGAAGCCTAGGTGTCAATGAGAGAGAGGCTTATGCAAGGCTCAACACCTCACCTGCTGTAAGGACATGGAAGCAGTCTGCACTGGGTTGGGTAAGGGCCACAGAGCATCTTCCACTGTGGTTTGGAAAGAGGATCCAGTCCCTGAGCCGCCTTCCTTTCTGCCCTGATGTGTTCTCTGAGGAGTGACAGAGCATGGAGGTTCAAGCTGACAGAGCCAACCAGGCACTTTCTCCTAGTGCACTGCCCTTTGCACTTCCACCACTAAGATCGGTTTCCCAGCACATTCATATTTCATATGGAATGCAAATGAATTAAACTTCACAGTGTTCCTATGCAGTAGGTAAATGTTACCCTTAAATTAAAAAAACCCAACTTGTTAGAAGACAGGAGCCAGGCAGTGACAGGAAGGCTTCCGAAATTATCCTGCAGCTGGGCTCAGAATTCAGGAATTCTTTTCATTCCTGGTATGGTGCTGAGGGAATCTTGCTCTTTGATGTAGCCTAGAAAATGAAATGAGCATTAAAATCTGGATACATTTCTCCATTAAATCAGAAACATGTACAAGTCCAGCATTGCACATAAAACTTAGATAGCATTCCTCGTGAGAAAACCATAACTGTATTTTGTTTCTTGTACATTTATAATTGTGTGGCCTGTGGTCTCTCCTTCTCTATTTGGCTTGTGGTTATGTAACTGTTACAACTACTTAAAGGTCAGCTAAAGTAAAACTATATTTTGTTGGAGGTGAGATGTAAACAAATGTTTGATCTTGCCTTGCCATTTTTCTTAGGCCTTCTGCAGAGCTGGGTTACAATGTGCCAGTATTCATAAAATGAGATTATATTTTAGAATTTGTATTGTATTATTCATAAATATTTCAAGGTACCTGCAAACCTTGATTAAGAGCTATCATGTAGCGATAAGACAAGGGGTAATGGTTTTAAACTAAAAGAGGGTAGATTTAGACCAGATGTAAGGAAGAAATTTTTTACAATGAGGGTGGTGAAACACTGGAACAGGTTGCCCAGAAAGGTGGTAGAAGGCCCCTCCCTGGAAACATTCAAGGTCAGGTTGGACAAAGCTCTGAGCAACCTAATCTAGTTGAAGGTGTCCCTGTTTACTGTAAGGAGATTGGACTAGACAACCTTGAAAGGTCCCTTCCAAACCAGACAATTCTATGGTTCTATGTCTCAGGAAGCTAAAAAGACAGCTGTTGTGCATTCATTGCATTCTGTACAATACAGCCATGCACGTGCGTAACTGGACACACACGAATATTTATTTGCAAAGCCCACTTTCATCAGTGCTTCCCCATCTTCGCTTGAGAGTAGCCAACTAAACTAAGAAAAGAAAGCAGAGAATTCTTACAAACCTTGTTGCTCTAGATCTAAAATCTAAACTCCAAATATAAATTATTGAATACTTTGTTTTAAGAACTTAAGCATTTGCTCACTGGATTTTTACTTTAAACAGATGCTGTAGATACAGATGTATTCTTTTTGCATTTACATAGGACTGGTGTTATTAAGAATATCCACATGAGAAAAGGTTACAAAGATGATCCCTCTAAGAAGGTGAATCAGATAGCATATATTGTAATACAGAGTACTTTTTGCTGTAGCTGACTGACACGTTTAGAACAGCTGATGCTTTGATGAGAAGATCAACTGTACAATATTCTCCCAGCATCTTCTCCAGAGTCTCAATGCAAACTAACATAAGGATGCAACGTATGTGTCAAGAGAAATAAACACACATTAAACCAGACATTCATTTTTCTCAAACTAAGCTCTGAAAGCATATGCAACAAAATACTGTGAAAAGGTAGAAATGACAACGTTACAGCAACAGTCACATTTCAGATAAAGAAAAGCTTTTACATGAATTTGTATCCACAGTCCCCAGCATAAATTATTAATAGTTCCATCTATACCGCTTTGCAACTGAGGAGGAAGTGTTCCTAGGAGAGAATCATATGATTAAAAAAATCCTGCTGTTCAACAAGTATATAGTATTTGTAATTAAAAATATTTTATCTGTTGGCTAATACATAAGAATATAGGTGATACATTTTTGATGATCAGAGTTTAACAGAAAGCAACCTCGTACAAAACTGCAAAAGACAACTGTTGAGCTCATATACTGAGGAATTAAATGATCTTATTTTTAATAACTTGATTAACCTAAAGTGATCTTCCTGTTTTCTGTGTGCGAAGAACTCTAGTTAAGCGTTGTATTCGTTTGTCCTCTTTTCTTAAAATAGCCTGGGAGGAACTGAACAGCATCGTACCTCCCCTCTCTATATGCTGGAGGTCAGGGATTTTTGTTTCACACAGGGCACCTCTGCTTTACTCTGCCTCACCCCTCTACAACGTCCAGAAGAGGTAGCAAGCTGCTTTTGACAACATGAACCTTGCTACATTCAAAGTAAAAAGGGAGCTGGTTGTGGTCAGATGTGGGCAGAAAGTTGTCATTTAGAAAATAGTTCCCAACTAATAGATAAAGTATTTTTAAGCATGCTGGAATGGTTCCACAGCCAAGCTGTTATAAATGAATAGGTCTTTTGTTGTGAGCCTTGATCTCTTCCCTCCTTCCTTCCTTTCTCCCTCCCCCCACTCTTTGTCAGGATGAGTCAATATCTTTCTAATTGGGTGTCCTTTCTGGACTTTTTTTCCAGGTTTTAGGCATTAAGAAAGTTCAAATCCTTAAACACATAGCCCTGGTGCCCAGAAACCATTTTTTCCTTTAACAGGTTTATTGCTTCAAGAGGTATTCATTTCAGAAGGCTCAACAGTATTGTTATGGGGTTTTTTGCTGCACACAGAAAATGTAAAAGGAACTCAGTTGTACTTCAGTGAAACGGCATTATCACCCCAAGAATGAACAAACTGATTTGTTATGGCCTTAACAAGAAGCCACTCAACTTCTAAACAGTGTTGTGAGATTGTTCTGAAACCATGGCCCAGTATGCTTTCAGAGATAACTACCCTGCTATCTTGGTGGTAGCTCTTATTTTGTCATCATATCCTTTCTGACTGCCTGAGAAAAGCGAAAGCGGGTAAAGCCATCTCTGTCAATGAAACAACACCAATAGTCAGGTAAGACTGAAAATCTGGTAACAGTGCCTCCTAATGGAGTCTCTTGACATGGTCCTGTGGAAGATGATTGATAGGTGTATTTGCTGATTTCCCAAATTCTTGAGACTTTTAACAAATAATTAGCATTTGGGATTCATTGGTACCTGCTGTCCCAGAAACTCCAGTGAATATAACGTCTCTGGGAAGCAAATACTGCCATCCTTATTTCATAGACAATAAAAAGAAGGCATGAAAAGATTAAGCATTTTGCTTGTAGATAAAATGAAAGTTTGTGGTAGATTTTAGAAGAGAGTTGAGGTTTCCTGCAATTAAAAAAGGAAAAAAAAATAGTAGATGCAGAAAAAACTGTGTCTTTAAAGAAACGCAGCTGGGACTCAGAATTTAGATGCACTGAGACCTTATTCAGTTTGAGGCTGAGCGATTTTTAGAGAAAAAAAATTGAATCCTTCATCACATTAGAGTGAGATTTTATACATTCCTTTGTAAAGAATAGAATGCAATGGTTGAACTATATAAACCATTTATGCATAGGGATGATCTCTTGTATGGACAAAGCCTGATGTCTGAGGTAAAGAAAAAGCAGCGCTTACAAATTAGTATAAGATCTCGTCGTGTGTAGATGTGAAGGAATCATTCCACACTTTTATTACTGACTTCTTGCACTTTTCCCTGAAATACCTAGTGTTGCCTGCTCTCTGAGACAGATTGTTCTGGGAGTTTCTGGAGTGACCCAACACAGCGGTTCCTTGGTTGCGCCCTCTCATTGTATGAGACCATGTGTCTAAAGGAGTGAGACAGCACCTGTGAGCAAAAAGGAGTGAAAATCAGTACCCCTCTTCAAATCTGCATTCCTCTGTCTACCCACCTCCTTCTGAAATTACTTTAGAAATTGAAATTAGACATCTAGCAACTGTAAATAAAAGCACTCATGTATTTTATGATGCAGTAATAGTCCATCTCCATTCAGTCCTTATTAGGATGCTGTTAGAAAGACTACTGGGTACATTCAGAAATTTGGATGCCCTCCCTTTTATCTCTGTGAATCATTGCTAGTGGATATGAAGTGAGAAAGTCAGAAAACAGAAGACAAAAAACTGTTAGGGCAAATGAGGTCTTATTTTCTTTTTCTCTGTGATGGTCAGTGAGAAGGACAAACACTTTATGTTTGTTTTCTGACTAACAGTTAAGAAACTGCCAGCTTGCCCCTGCAAGCAGTGTTACCTGCTTTCTGTGCTGTTTACTTGGACAGACTCTCCAAAACTGCCTGCCTGACTCTCCAGCATCTTCTTTCTACCTTTCTTCTTCATTTCCACTAAACAAAAAGAGGGTTGAATTTTATACTGCTTTAGACTGATGCATACGAAGTCAGAGGAGTAGGATGAAAGAGAATGATGATGAGAAATGTCACTGGGTGTGTACAAATTGGTTGCCCCAGTTCTGGAAGTCACTAGATGACAGTCTAATGTTCTTTGGTTTTGTAGTTCAGCTGCATAAGATGCTATCTCGTTTTCACATGAGTATCAGTGATGCTTTTTTGGTAAAAAATAAAATAACCAAACATGGCTATTTTTTATTTATCAGATTACTGTATGGAATATCTGAATGATTTGAGTATCTTGGTATTTACTATATAAATAAAAATTGAGTGTTATCCCTTCATTGGCCTTTTACTTGTGACTCACAGCACTAACTAAAACAAAACAAAAAGTCCCCCAAACCCTCAACTCTGACTTCCTCTCCAAGCTCTTTTGAGGGTTTCCTACCAGAACCTCCCTTCTCCTAATTCCATAGTGGTGTCTTCCTAAGGCGTCATTCCTTACTTCATTTAAATTTTTTGAGGTATAAATGAAACAGGCCTGTTCCCATGAGACCAGAGAACTGCAAATGCTTTGGACTTGTTTCCAACATGCACTAACAGGCTAGTTTGGCAGATGATAATTGTTACTCATTTATAGTAGCAATATGAAAATGAGTCATAAATCCTAACTCGAATCACATATGTTCACAATTCAGTCTCAGTCCTCAGTTTCTACACAGGTAACTCCCTCATGCAATTATTTGTCCTTAGCCCTGCTCCTGGGGAGATGAACATATTCCTTCTATACATTTTACCTATACCTGCCCTTCATGGGACACAAATGGGGGCTCTCAAATGCAGTTACATCATAGAATTTCAAGACTGCATTTACCCATAAAAATCTATCTCCTTAATGTTGTTTGTTAAATGTGCTTCTCTTACTGGCTGAAGGGAAAAATGTTCCTGTGGCTAGAATATTCCAGAAACAAATAGCTCTTGTGATTATCAAATGTCTTGGCTCCACTTCAGCATTTAATCACTCTCAAAAGCCATAAATTGCCTCATATATTCCTACACGATGAACACTGTCTCTTAATCAAACTAGATTAACACGTTTAAGAGACATTACCCATTTATATGTGGCTTCTGGTAGGTCATGAGAATAATGAGACAGATATACAGGAGATGTAAAGAGGAATGTAAGTTGCAAGTCCACAACATACAGCTTATACAACATACAGAGAGCAGATATATGTGGTAGTAGCAGAGAAAGCTACCAACAGGTTCATGCTCATTTAAACTTGACATAATATATTTATTTACATTCAACAAGAAAATGTTTACATTATTTCCTGTCCCTAATGGTGTCAACAACAAGCTTAGACCTGTTGACAGGAGTAGTTTTCAGTACTGTCTGATACTTGGTACTGCCTATATTTTTACTTGGAAAGGGTTCTGCTTCCCAAACCAGAGCTATAGCTTTGCTCCAGAAACCCTTCACATATTGATTTTATAGTACTGTGAAGGAGATTGCTTAATTATTGTGAGATCTGAAGTTTAAATTTATGTATCAATTGCCATCTATATGTTATTTATTCATATGTAAAGAAACTAGTCCAAACATTTGTTTGTTCTAGGTGCTGTAAGTATCCTTGCTGATGGCTCTCCGTAAACGTCTACTGTACACACACCTTACCACTGCTCATTAACTGTATTAGAAATTAAAGTTTTTAACTGCTCACTTATCTCAAAGTACTAAAACTCAACTATGTGGGCTATCACATAGTACAACAAAAGCAAACCCCATCTGCGCACAGCAGCAAGGAGTGTGAGCGTGTGTTTTGAATCATAAAGTTGTAATGAAAATATTTTCTGGTAGAATCCTCTCAGTTCCAGTTCAAGAGATTCAGATCTTTGACACTACGATACAGGCTGTGCTAATCTAAATCTAATCTAATCTACTAACACTGAGTTGGTAAAGTAGTGTATATATTCACAACTGGAAATAAAAAAATTAGGTTTTGCTGGGGGATTGCAGGTATAGCCTGTGGTTGCACAGATAAGTGGGATATCATAAATGGAACAAATTTAAATCTCTGATGTTTCACAAGAGTATAGTACAGGCGACAATAGTACAACTTTTCCAGTCTATAACAGAGCCACATCCCCTTTAACTGATTTAGTTATATTATCAGTCTCCCAAATTGCACATGGCATGCAGAAAACCGATTCATTCCCAACAGTGATATTTTATGAGATTGCCTGTGGATTTATAAATAGCGAGAATGTTTTACAATGAAACCCAAATCCAAAGACCAAAAGGAAGACTTAAGTAGAAAGAACCTAGTCATAAATTAAACATTCTTCATACATTAAAAAATAAATTGTCGTATTGATTAATGCAGGGTGCAGCACAATTCCATCCCATTGCTACCATATTATTGTCACTTCAACCCGAACTTGCAATTTTCACAAGTTTCATCATTTATCTTTGGAACTGTCACCTGTCATGCTTAATGAAACTAAGTGACAGTTGTATTTCTTTTAGTACATTAATATAATTAGGGTTTTTAAAAACCCACTTCAGGGTTAAAATAAATCATGGAACATCATTAACTATTGCAAGATAAGAAATCCAGCTTGCTGTTTTTTTTCCTAAAGTACTGTAGGTTTGCCTTATTGTTACTTTGTCTCCTTTAATAAATATTGATTAGGATTAAATACTTTAGAATATATCTTTTTCCATTCATGAGTTCTAGGCATCCAGCTTCACAAATGAGGATAAATGTATAATCTCATGGTCTGTAGCATATGTAGCATATCTTTTACGCATGCACATTGTGAGCGTAGTTAACTATGGGTGTTTAGACAGATACTTATACAAACATTAATGTATAAGTACATCTGTCTTACTTTTATTTACAACCATAAAAGGAAAAAAAACCAGCTCAGACCTCAAAATATCTGTTTGTATAAGTTTACAGAAACCTGTTTATAACTCGTATAATATAAAACAATGTTAAACAAAAATTAACATTATGCCTTTTGCAGCATTTTCATTAATACTTTAAAATGTTTGAAATAAAACACAGAAAAAGGAAAAGAGAAATGACGGAATTTGTACAGTGTAATAGGCTACCTCACTAAACTAAAATGTAACTATTTCTTTTAAAGGAAAAACACTAAAATTCCAGTGATTTTATGTTCACATACACAAACACTCTCTCTCTCTGATATGTGGTGGATATTGCACATTTTAAGAGAGAATATAATTGTGTCCATCATTCTGTGGGCAGGACTGCATCCCCATATATGTGACCCAAAAGTACAAGCTATATGGGGGACCCCTTTAATCTAATTGGTGATTTATTTTTTTATTAATATTTTAGCTGAGGTATTATTATAGTCATCCATAAATATTTGGCTCTTGTATGGTTGATAGTTTATACTTGCTATTAATTGCCAGAATTATTATCTGAATACTTTTTTGAGTTAACGTCTCTGTGGCAACATCAGAACTATAAAATACCTTTCAGTATTGCTTATTAAAATATCACAACTGAAAGCATTTTAAAACTAACAGTCAGTAGGATCGCTATGCAGTCATTGAAACGGTATAGATAAATTTCTCTTGTGTCTTTCTAGCTATCTCAGCAAGTCTAAACGATGAGGAAAGGCAATGAGCAAAAGCCAAGTTGTCCTTAACTTTTCTTTTGCTTCTTGGGGAAAATTCCCACCCCGTGAGCATAGACACAGAATTATATCAGACCTGGACCCAAGACTTGCCTTACTTTTATTTAGCTAAGCAAAAAATGGAGGCAGAATGCTATTTTTCTTTAGTTCCCTATTTTAGACAAGGAAGGGTGACTTTTTGCACCTTTACTTGCATGGGTTGCCAGGATGCTCATCTGTCAATGGAAAAAAATGATAACTTTTTAAATCCAAATGAAGATTTGTAATGTTATTTTGTAATTTTAGTTCTGTCCAATCTAGAGAACTTTATGTTCCTGCCTGGCAAAAAACCCTGTTATTTTACGCAAATATACAAACAAACAAAATCACGATAGTTAAACTTAGTGGTAGAAGTGACTGAGGTTTATTTTTATGTCTGTTTTTCCTGTGACCTGTATTTCATGTGCAATATCCAAATGAGCATTTGATGCTAAGACCTTAGTCCAGTCACTCATATGGATGCCAAATGAAAAATCATGAGCATATATTCAGGCAATTAAAGAAAATACTTATTATAGTTATCACATAGAACAAAGAAAGGAAAAAAAGACCTCATGAAATACTTTACTTCAAGAAAACTATAATTCATAGAACTGTTGCAGTACTGGATTTTTTTTTCTTTGTGAGTTGTAAAGATATGGGTGAGAAATGACTGTGCAAGATGGCACAGTTGTGAGTGAGAAGCATGACAAAATAACTTCTGCTTGTATATACAGCAATGACTTTTTATCAAAGACTGGATTGTGCATTCAGTATTATGGACTCATAATATGCAAATGCATTCTGCTGTTAATACACATTCACAGCATACATGTTAGTGCTTCCAAAGGAGCTGTTACAATATATGCTCTGAATATGTATTAGGAATAATACACAATGTGTAAGTAAGAGCATTCCATATTATGAAAATATAACACAGAATGCACAGTATTTTTAATACTTATTGAGAGTATACTCTCTGGCAGCTCAAAAGGAGCACGTGTACTGTGTATTATGAAGTCATGCTGAAGATGCACAAAATTAACTAAATTTTTATAGCTATGTGGATGTCATACCATGATCTCACACAGCAATATTACATACAGTCTTCTGTTCCACTGCATTGTTTATTCTGTTTGTAAAAGATGCTTGTTTTAATATTTTTCTTTTTAATATTTTTGGGAAGGATTGAATAGGTATTCTTTTCATACAAAAATATTTTTATTTTTGTGGAATTCTAGATACGGTATTTTTGCAAATGTCATTTGATATTGGCAATTAGTTTAATACTGCTGAGAAAAGGTAATGTAAATTTCATGAATACTCACAATTGTAAGGAATGTGCATAAAATACTAATGTAGAATAATGCCAGATCCAGATACCGTTCAGGTTGCAGAAGCGAAACGAGTCCTGTTAACCTGAAAAGCAACAGAAATATTTGGCTTAGGTTGGGTTTTTTTATTTTTTTTTTTCTTGCTATAAATACAGCCTCTAGAATTATGATGACTAAGTGGTTCAGGTAAATTCATTAAGTTATTCTAAATTTACTAAGTCTCTATACAGTTCATTTTACAATACTCTGTGTTCAGTTAGCCACACTTTTTAATCAATATTCCCTTGAACTTCCTGTTCTGTTAACGCAAAAGATGCCGTTGTTCACCATTTGTCTTTGCAAAGATGATCTTTAATGTCAAGACAAGTCCCAAATAATTTTGAATGCATTAAAAAATCAGTACAGAGTTTGAAACATTCACTTTTGCTGAATGTCAAAGTTCTGAAGTCCTAAATAAGTTTTTTTATTAAGGTGCAATATTAACTGCAAAGTGAAAAGCTGAATAACTGAAGGGAATATATGCAAATAAATTAACTGTTGCAACTCAGCACACTCAGTTGTAATTGAATACTGAATATTTCTTCTTGACTTATTTGTAGGAATGTAATGAATTACTAGTTGACATTTTGTTGTGATGAAACGTCATTTTGCATGCCTCAATATATGATCTGTTACTTTTTCATGTGAGATCTATTACCTGCTTGAGTGAGCTACTTGCTTGAGCTTGCTAAGAAATAGCTGAAACTATCATAAAACATTCCATGTGATGTGTTTTGCCTTAAGTAGGATAAAGCTTGTTTAGCTGAATTCATCTTTACACAGCTCCTTGGACTTCGCTGAATTTACATCAGAAATAATTAATCTCAGAATATTTTTTAAAATTCTAATTTATAAATTTTAATTAAATCTTTGCCACCTATGTTAGAAAATATTTTACAGCAACAAAATATTTCTTATACTATTTTACTTACTATAAGCAGAAAAATAAAATGGAGAAAAATATGTTTTCATATTTTAAATTCATGTTTACACTGAGTTGAATTATCAATTGCCAGCTCGAGACAGTACGAAGCCGTCATTCCCTTTCTCCCCACTGTGGAGCCCATCCCGTAGCAGAAAATAATCCAACTTGAACAAGAATCATTTATGATAGAAAGTCTCATTCTTGCTCCCAGGGTAATGTACAGTATTACCGGAACCAACTGCTTCTCCAAAAAGAGAATTAATTTATTTATGCTGTTTCTGGTTATGGAAGGAGTTAAATCTGTGGGTCCCTAATTTCATTTTAGGCATCCTACTCCTTATGTGTTTCCATGTTTGTGCTCTAAGGAGGTGGATTTCCTTGGACTATAGGGGGTTGGATGCCCTGTTAGGATCAGCTAATGTCTCAGATACCGACTTAGACACCACAGCACTTCAATGGTTGTATTTTACAGAGCACAAATCCTCATCTACAGCTGTACCCAGCTCTGTTCTGGCACTTGACAATTTACAGGGCTTTAAACCCTTCAAATTCCCTTTTATTGTGCTTTTATGCATATACTGCATGTATTTCTGCCTTTGATCCAATTTTAAAAAAAAAATACAATTTGCAAGCTTCACTTGTAATACAATTATTTTGTAATATAATTTAGCTTTAACTCCAAGTCTTTTCTTTAGCCCTTTTAACTATAACAGTCTTCCCATGTCAGTGTTGCCGCACTATAAAATATTTAGGATAGAGATCCTGCCATGATCTTAATACTGATAAGAGTTATGAAGTTTGAAGTAATACACATTTGTTAAAAATGCATACTACGAAGTTGAAAATCATGTTCTTAGACATGGCAGAAGGATAACTTGAACTCACAGGTGCTAAGGTATAAGCAATCAATCACAAAAAGATTTACTAAATATTATTTTCCATCTTTCAAAAATATTTAAGTGATCCAGGCTGTTAAGAAGGACATAAAATGTTTCCAGTTTCCTCTGTTCCTGCTGATGAAAGGAAGTCAGCATCAGCTAAATAGCAGCCTTGATGAGGGAAAGGTAAATGTTAGGACAGGGAGAAAATTTGGGTACCTACACCTGCATTGACCCATAAGTAATAGTTATTGATCACTTTTCCTCACTGCCTAAGCAGGATTATTTTTAATAAAGTATTTTTTATTTGAAGAGTTATGCACAAATTTTCTCCAGTATTGTTGAGATGAGCGACTCTACTACCCAAAACTTCCTCCACAAGAAAGTGATATCCAAAAAACCTCAAAGACTAAAAGTTTGCCTTGGAAAATTTGAGCTACAAATACAGCTCAAGTTTTTAATAATGAAAGTAAATAACCTTTGGAGCAGTTTATTTTGGGGCATTGTGGGTTTACTTTAAGTAAACAACTTATGACTTTTTAAAACACTTTCATGCAGTGACAAGTCTATTTTGGCTGGAGGTAATAACTATCATATGGCTTTTGTAGGAGCTCAGGCTAGAAAATAGTGATGACTGATTTTGTTCTAAAGAAGTATGAATACATTTTGCATTTTGTGCACTTTAAGTAGAAATCTGTTCCATGGAAATTTTTTAATAGTAAAAGAACTTGGATTTTTTTTTTCTTTCAAGAAATGTTTACCTACCAACAAACTATACTTATTTCCTTTTGTGAGTGTTTTGAGCTTCCCTTCATATCCATTTCAAAATCTGTCATTATAGTGTAGAAGTCTATACCTGAATTTTATGATCTAGCAATGGAAGAGTATATTGGAATACATATGTGCAACAGCCTGTAACTCAGCTTATCTCATATTTGTAGTCTACTTGAAAGGCTGCTGATGTTAATGTCTAAACTACTCACTTCCTGAGAATTTTCAATAACATTTTAGAATTATACATCTTTTAAAGGAAAGTAATAAAGCCATTATTTTAGATTAGCTATGTATTTGTTAGAACAATGTTGTATTGTCAGGATGTGTTGTATGGTTGGCTTATGCCAATGAACTTTACCTATCTGCGGTATCTCATTAACAGTGACCACATCTGGACCTATCTTTTTACAACCATCACAGTCTCTGGTATGCAATGTATTATGTATTGCACAATATTTTTAATGTGCTACTTCAGTGAATTGTACTTTTTGTATATTAAAATCTCTTACCTTTTTAATCTGATTTTGCTTAGGGTTATCTCCCACTGCATCAGTTGCAATATGGCAATATCACCTGAAAATCCCCTTCCATTCGCTTATTTGCTTTAAACTCTGTGTATTCTGCTGCACAGTTTAACCTTGGCAGGGTGAGTTCATCCCATCATCTTTTTTAAGAAGATAAACCGAACGCTATGGAGTTAACCATGTGGGTTTCATAGATAAGGGTAAAAAAAACCCCAAACCACCCAACAAAAACACCAAGCCTGGATGGTATCTACTCTTCATAGGCTTTTATTACCCAATGAAATATTTTGAAGGCAGGGTGTGGTTGACTAAATTATTACTCCTCCCACTGTTCTTTGCTATGTTTCCAGTTTCAGAGGGAAAAATACAAGCTTGTACATTGGGTATGAGTCATAACCTCTCTTCTGCTGCTGACTCACTTGGGAGTTTGAGGTAAGTCATTCTACCTTATGTCTCAACTGCTCTGCCCCCAGGACGGTGAGGAGAGGAGGCACTATGGAAAGTTATGCAATGTTTTCAAGATGAAAAGTGTAGTTATTGAAACCAGTATTGTTATTATGCAGTATATTAATTTTGTGTGTCCCAAATGGATTTTTTATGTAGCTTCTTCCCCACATAAACCACCTTTTTAAAATTTTTTTTCCATGAAAAAGTTTAAAGAGAGATTATGTTGTACCAGAGAACATCTTAGGTTACCGAAATACTTAAAAATGATTGTATTTCTCAGAGGAAAGTATATGCACCTTTCATCACACTGTTCTCTTTTGCACCAATAATGACCAATAATAAAACTACACAGCGGTAAAAAATTATTGATGATTGATGAAGTAAAAGAAGGCCCTGAAGTGTGTGGAGCTTCACACAGAACTGGCTCCTACTCAGGTACTTACACTCTATCCTGGTTGGTTTGCGAGCATTGCAGGGAAGTGCTAAATTTAAGGAGTGAACTTTTAATACCTGAGCATATTCCTTAGCACTTATGATATTAAAATAAATATCCATCAGTTATAGTCTTTCATGTTAGGATGTAGATAGTCTGTAACTTGGTTATTTTCTACTTTTTTTTTTTTTTTTTTTTCCCAAAAGACGCCTGGCTGTACACTGTAATGAGACATACTAGTAAAGTATATTTACTAAACCATAATAAAAAATCTGCTTGTAAGTTTAAAGGAAATTACAGTTTAAACATGAACACACTTCCTTACTGAAAGGTGATATTCTGTCACAGCATAAGCACGATAAAGCATATGTCGCTTATGGACACCACCACAGACATCGAATCATAGAATGGCTTGGGTGGGAAGGGACCTTTAAAGGTCATCATGAGCAGTAATTACAGTACTCCACGGTGTGGGAAAGAGCAGAGCATGAGGCCGATGACCAAATCAGCCTGTGCCATGGGAAAGAAAAGTATTTCCTATAGGGAGAAAGAACAGGTAACACCACTGGGCAGGTGACAGTGGAGGAGTTTGCTCTCCGAGGTTTTGCTTTTGAAAAATGCTCGTTCTGTCCTTTGTGTGTTTTTGTACACCCGCTTTTAAGTCCTTTTTATAGACATGCCTGACTGTTGGCAGTTAAGGTACAGGAGAGGGTTAGGTTGGGTTAGAACCGATCTGCCAGAGGGGCGGCGTGAGGGAGGACAGGCGGGGAGGGAGGCCCACGGCGCCCCACCTGCCTGCCTGCCCCGCTGCTGAGGCGCAACTGGTTGAAGGCAAACGGTCACGGGAGTTCAGAGCTCCCGAGCCAGCGCCGCACCGTTAACGTGCCCTGCACCGCTGCCAGGCGCTGCGGCTGCCAGCCCTGTCGAGGCATGAAAGCCTCCTTTTCACATTGTAGGTTGTTTTTTTTTTTTCTTTTCCCCTCCCTTCCCTGTTTCTGCTTCAGGGGTTTCGGCCTCCTGGGGGAACTTCCGTGGCTGGAGGCCCGGCTAGGGGCGGGGGCCAGCGAGGCGCCCCGCTGGCCGTCCCCCCCCTCACCTCCCCGCCCCGCACAGCCCACCCCAGCCCGCGGGCCCATCGCTGGCTGCCGGCGGGATCTGCACAACCGCCGCCCCGAGGCGCGGCCGCCGCCAGCCGGAGTAGGGTGTTTCACCGTCCGGAAATGATGGAGAAGGAGTGACTTGTGGCGGCGTGGGGACGGCGGGTGTGAGTGCCCGTGTGTGCGCGCCCTTGCCCGGGGGGAAGGCCCGCGGGCGAGGGGAGGGCGGCGGGAGAGGCGGCGCGGAGGTTTCCGCGACGGGTGCGCGGCGGAGGGCCGGCCACCGCGGCGTAGCGGAGCGGGAGGAAATGCGGAGGTAGGGCGCGCCGCGCTGCCGGCCGTCTCCGCCGCGGCGGACGGGGCCCCGGCCGCCCCCCGCGGCCGCCCGGCTCACGGCCCGTCGCCGTCCCCGCCCCGCGGCCGCCGCCCCCCCGGTCCCGCGAGTGCTCGCCGTGGGGGGCGGGGGGCGCGCCCGCTGCCGCGCCGCGAAGTTGCCGCCGTTTCGTTGCTGTCCCTCCTCGATCCCTCGCCCCCGAGCCGTGAGTTTTCTGCATAAAACACATTAACGAGTCCTTTCATTTTCTTGTTCCTTCAGGGTGGCGTGTTAGTTTTGTTGGAGGGGGGTGCAGGCTCTTTACTGCTCGGTGAGAGAGCTGGCAGATGTCCCAAGTGAGAGAACCTCTTCCTCCGGGGCCTGAAGGGCCAGAGCAAGCTCCGACTGAAAACAGCTCTTTGATCTCTCTCCCTCGAGGTGAGTTGCTTTAAAGTTTCACTGTAATTGTTGCGCCCTTTATTTGAATGATACATTGATACATTTACTGATTTGTTTGCAGGTTTTAACCCTTCTTCTCCCCTCCCCCCGGACCCGACCCTCTGTAACACTTTCACTTCCATCTCTTTATTGTTTTAACCAGAGATTCCTATGTAGAAAATAAAAATAAAATGTTTAAAAAAAGGCACTGATGTCAGCTGGTTCTCAGTACTTGAAAAACTGCAGTCATTCAGAGGCAGATGCTGCTCCTTAAAAATCACTTTCTTATTTCTCAGCTGTGTGTTTGTGTTTAGAAGCTCTTCCTGTAAAGCTCTCCTTCCAGGTCTTGCAGGAGATTGAGAAAAGTTGATCCAGGAGCTGGAGCCGTTGTTCAAGTTGGAGGTCACTTTGCAGTTGGTTTTTTTTTTTTTTTTCTTAGATTACTCTCTGATGCTGCATCTAAAAACAGTTCTGAGAGTATTACCTTGTTTCCTATCAGCTGTTTAAAAGATTGTTTAAAAGTTCATTAGTCTTAAAGAGAAATTCTTTAAGTTATGTCTTATTTGCACAAAATACACTGATATTCTGATCACTTTCATGTAGGGAAGTTTGACAAGGTGTATTGCAGGTTATCCTCAAAATAGGGAAGTTTGTTTGCCTCCTGAGTCCTGGTCTGTGAAGATGAGGCACTTTTTTGTTGTTGTTGTTTATAGTTACAACTTTGTTTTCCAGAATTCTGACAGGAGTTTTAAAAGTCTCTGAAGAACAGACAAATAAGCTTGTTCAGAAACTGTAACTTTATTCATAACTGGTTAACTGGAGCAGAGCCTGCTAACACAGTTGGGCAACTGTGGATTAAAGATGCAGGCTTGTTTTTCTAACTTGGAAAATCAATAGCTATGTGAAATCAAAGCTGAAGATTCATTTGAGAAACCAGAAAGTCTCCATAGCAAAGTAAAACATGTTCTGGCAGGGAGACATATTAAATTGGCTTATACTTATCTTATTGTTGTTGGGTTTGTTTTGTTTTTGTTTTTTGTTTGTTTTTTGTCCTAGAGAATGACTCATAGCTTCTAAACAGTAAAAAAAAAAATAATAAAAAAGATTAGATACAGAAGATCAAGCATGCAGAATTGAACTGCTAGAATAATGTTTTTGCCAAAAACATCTATGTCTGTGATACATGTTTATTTTCAGTGTTGTTTTTATCTGTCATGTGATCAAGTGGCCACACTGGTTACATGTAGGCCATACATTAAAGTTACTGAAGTTGTAAGTCAGTGAACTAACTGGCCCGGAAAGTGGTCTCATTCTTACAATACCACTTTAAATTGAGTTTTCACTATGAAATAAAAAGTCTTAGGTAATTCTATTTTGTAAAATTTTAAATACATGCTCTTCTTTTTATGAAAAGTAAGGAAACAAATACTAATCTGCCCATGGACAAGTTGTGTGCAGAAATTCTGAATGGCACAAGTACAGCGAGGTGGAGGTTTATGAAGCTACTTTCGTAGAGTTCAGTAAGGTACAAACAAGTGAAATATGTTGATTCAGGTTTGCTCATTCGCCATACCTTTGAATGCACACACTCAATTTTAAAGCATATGTATAGTTCACAGAAAGACTCTGAAGAGTTGTTTTTTTTACAGAATTCATAATTTTTATTCTAATGAACTTAGATTTAAGGATAACTGTGGATATTTGTTGCTTTTTTCTAGCCTAAGTCTGTTGGGGAAATGGGGGTGGAAAGAGGAAGAGGTGAGTTCATAACATTTCCAGTCTATATTCCAGCATTTCTGTTGTCAGCTTTGCAGTGTGTGGTTACAGGGTAAGGTAGTCCAGATATTCCAGGACTGAAGATCTAGGATAGTATGTCTGGAACTTTCAACACCCCCTACTCTTTTTGTACTACCCTCAGGACATCCAGAAGTACACTGATTTGTAGAATTTGGTGATAATTTTAAAAGCTGTGGTTGAAATACTTTTTTTTAATAGGCTAGAGGTATTTGGAAATATCTGCAATAATTTGGAATAATTACTACTTTACTTAGATTTGCCTCATCTTATGTATGTGATGACTCTGTATATTTACAGTGAGGTACTTGAAATCTGTGTCCACCTAGGAATAAAGATTCTTTAATCAGAAAAAAAATGGGTTATGTTGGATATATTATGAAGTATTAAGTGGGAAAGAATTTTTGATTGGTAACAGCATACTTAAGATTTTTTTTTATATATTTGTTTAATTGGTATAGATACCTTATATCCTGAGAACAAACTTCTCTTCTGTAGCTCTGTGAGGTGTCATCAAAAAATGCAGATCTTTGAAGTGCTCCTTTTGCTTGCTATCATACACATTCAGAGACTGAAGCTGAATTGTATTTTTCCATGAAAGGAAAAGAAACTTCAATTGAATTTTAAATATTTAACAAATAGCTATCCTACAGCCTAATTAAAAACTAGACAAAGGTAATAAAGTTTAGTCAGATTGCAGGGTTGTACGTCAGTTGTGGACATGGTGAAAACTGGGTAGAGACATAGTTTGGCCTACAGATGTGGCAAGCTCTGGCTTTCGCAACCTAAAATAATTTTTTGTGTGTTACTTTAACCAACATGCTCTCTCCACATCTCCCCCACCACTGTTCTTCCTTGTTAGTTCATTTTTTATTAATGCATAAATATTAGTGAGATTATTGGATTTTGCCCCTCCATAATTAATGTGGTATGAGGGAGAGCAAATGAAATCGTAGCATCTTCTTTTGTGGCAATGTCAATACTCTATTTCAGTCTTTAAACCATTATTTGTGCCAATGTAGTCTGCTGCTCTAAGGTACAAACTGCAGGATGAAAAGTTTTACCTAATCTCTATAAAAGTCTAGTTAATCTTTGCCACATGCTTCCAGAAGTGGAGCTCTACTCATAACACCCTTGTTCAAGATGCTGGCCGTGCTGTCTCCCTTCTCCTGTAGCTCCGCGGGCCTTGGAATCAAATTATGACTACCTCTAGCTGTGTGCTGTGTAATGTAGTCAGTGAATAGTGTAATCTCTGTGCTCAGACCACTTCCAGTTTGGCTGTGATCAAGTATTTCCTCCACTGGTAGGTACCAAAATAATATCCCTAAGCAAGGAATGTGACAATTAGTGACCATTAGCCTCTCTGCTGTAAGGGAAGTGTTTCATATGTTACAGGTTGTGTTGTGATTGTGGCCTGGACTATGAGTAGACTTTTTTTCATTAAATCCTCTGCATTTGAATAAACCATGGAATACAAGAGAGAAATTCAAAGATCATGGGACTGTATTTAGAGAATCAGGCTGCATTTTAGAAAATGTGGGACTGTCTTCTATAAAGTATTTGGAATGCTTTTACCTACCTTTGCTTGTTGGTAACTCGATGTAACCTAGATTAAAAGTGAATAATACTTAGCTTTATTAATTTAGAAATAAAATAAAATAATAATAATAAAAAAGCTATTATGAAATTGAAACTGATAATTGCACTTCAACTATAAGAAATTTCTAATAAGTCTTTAAATGATGGAAATCCACTAGAATATTTTTTTAAATGTGGTGGAGGAGGATGGAGAAATCTAATAGAAATATTAAGGATCAAGTTCTATAAGTGACCATTTTCTCTGGTACAAATCATCTCACTATTGCTGGATGGAGGTGCAGTTCTGATTTGTGTCTGAAGAAATCATGCTCAGCAACTAATACTTTAGTTCAGAAAAGTACAAAAAGCACGTGCTCCTTTGCAATAATGGGATTCAAACCTCTTCATGTTTTCTGTGCTTAACTGTTTTTTTGATGAGGAGCACTAAAGGAACGTGCTGGCTAGATGAGATGGGGTGACAGAAGACTTACTGCGGGAAATGTTTGGACATTCTTGAGGCAATGACAACTACTATCGTCATAATTATTGCACTTTACCAGCAGTGCCTCAGTGTTATGAGTAATGTTTTTTTTTATTATTTTAATGTTAACCAGTGTGCTCAGATTGCTCAAATTTACCAAATATTTCCTCTATATTTGTGTTCCCACTTGCAATCTGACAAGAGTTGAGTGAGTGTGTGTTAATTTGTTTTGTTGCTGTCTGTCAGTACTGAGACATTTATTGAACATACTGACTAAAATACCTAAAACTTTGTGTCTAACTCTACTTTGTTATAAAAATATACTTCTGCTTTCAGTTTCATGTGCATGTCGTTCCAGTAAAGTGATTCATGTCCACATGGGTGTGATACACTTGTATTTCATAGGGTTGACTGTAAAAATCTTGCATCAAATTTGAAATACTTTTGTTCCATCTCATAGGCTAATTATATATATATATAAAAAATTCTAAAATTCCATTCCAGGCCCTCAGAAGTTAAATTTCTTTGTTTTAAACACTTAGTTTTTCCTAATGAGTAGCATCAGCAATGAGTGTGTTGTGCTAATGTTTTCATTTGGATCAGCAATGCAGTTTGGAAGTGAATCTCCTGTTTACCCCCACTTTGGTTTGCACTGTGGAGTGATCCTGGGGAGTGACCTGGACTGGATTCCTTTTAGACAAAACAATCTGAAAGATGCACTACAGGAATGTGCCTAATGCACTCCAGCCACTAATAAGCCTTCAGTCTTTGAGATGAAATCTGAGAGCTAGTCCAAAGTAGAAAGCCCCTGGAACATGTGTAATGAGGAATGTGTCCTTAAAATCAACTCTTTCACTGCACAAACCCACTTTTATGGGCCCATGCCGTTGCTAATACAGCCATAGCCACTAAGTATTGCTTAGCACTTATGTGAAACTAGTTTTGTGCATACGTGAAACATTATTGTATGAATGATATAAATTTATAACTGACTGCATGACAATTAGTGTGATTATCTGTGAAAAGTAGTTTTCATTTATGTATTTGAATTTCTTAATGCTTTTAATTGTGCAGAGTACTTATTTGCATGTTGCTATTAATTTTTAATTTATCACAACTGAAATTTGTCCAGTGCTGTCAAACTTGTAGTATGTTCATAGTTGTTCCATAGTTTGCACCTGGAAAATTCTATGTAAGAGCTTTCCAAGAAGTTCAGTTGAATTGCTCTAATTTTAAGAGACTGATTTTTTTCAGTGGCATTAGAAGTTGCAATGAGACATTTAACTGAAAGCCACGGAAGTGAAATAAAAACAAATTAGTTATTTTAGTTTTAAAACAATCAAACATCTAAATGGAGACATCCACCTGCATAATTTGTGGATCTTCAATATTAATTAGATTGTACAACCAGTCTTTAATGATACGGGATTTTTTTAGGCAAATCATAAGCTGGAATAGGCATTCTTTTACATGATTAGCACAGTGGAACTTACTTGTGATGTGAACAGCCCAAAAGTTTTATGCATTTCACGAAGTAGCTGGTGGGTGTTACTGTTAATGGTTGCATTGTGAAACCTGGTATTATCGTGGTTCCTTTGTGTTATTGTTGTGGACAGTGGAATTTTCGGTAGGAAATAGCATCCTCAGTGGATCCTTGCCAGCAAGGATATTAATGAACAAAGGAAGCATTAGAAATGCTTGCTACATGCCCTTCAATCCCTCCCAACTGCTTTAAGCTTGAGGCAGAGAATTGTTTTGTTATCTTTCAGTTTGGAAACATTCTTCAACTTTGTTCTTCCTCATAGATCTACTTTTGTGTTTGTTTTGGTTTTGTGTTTTGTTTTGTTTGGTTTTTTTTTTAAATTTTTTTAGTTTCTCTTTGCTTTGAAGGACAAAATTCCATTTGTGATGGTTTGAGCTTTGCACATATATGTTTAAATCTGTATCTGCTTGTTCAGGCAGGGCTAACTTAGGCCTTCTGAGGATTCATGTTTACATCCCAGCAGCTGGGTCAAGGTTAGGTGCCTAAGTAGGCTTTGCCCTCTGCTTCCATCATTCCTCCACCCTTAAACAGTAGAACTGTTGGACTGTTCCTGACTCTGCATTTTTGAAGCTCACAGTGACACCACTGTGCCAGTCCATTTTGCTTGTCCCTCTCTCCTTGATGAGCATGATGCACTCAGCTTTCCAGAAGCCTTTCCCAGAAGTTGCTTTTACTTTTCTTGTTACTTGGTGCAGTTCACCTTGCTGTTGGTTAACAGAAAATGAATGTCAGCAACAAAGCCACCTATTGTTGCAGCAACAGGATTTTTAACTCGTGTTACATCCACAGTGTCCCTCCGTCAATAGACAAACTCTAAACCTGTTTCTCAAGTCCAGTTTGTCCTGTTGCTACTCAAGCATTCTTACAGTTCACAGGCTTGAAAGAGATGGCTGAGTCAGTATATAGGCTTATGTTTCACCTAATGAATAGAAATCAGCTCCCAATCACGCTCTGAGGATGTGGAACCCACCTAATGTGGGCACATGTTTCAATTTTTTTTGCGTGTTCAAGAGATTGAATATATCACGGTTACTGATGCATTAAGGTACGGTGCCACCTTTGAACACACTGAGACCCATTTCTGAGTAAACTCAAGAGGCTTATCAGAGTCTGTGGGGGTAGCTGGAGTGCAAATGTACAAATGGATGAGCACTTGGAGAAGAAAAGTTGGTTATTTGTCAAAGACTTGAGCTCTTTGAAGTGTGTCCTGCAAGTGTACATCCATCACCTGTCTTTTTTTTTGGATTCTCTGTCACTTTTGAGTATTCATTTCATGTCTATAGAATATGCGTTATGTTATAGAGAAAGATAGACTAAATGTAGCTCTGAAAAGAGGGATACTTCAGTGGGATGTTCTAAGGAATTTTCAGGGATTAGTTAGATCTATATCCTCGCAACTTTAGAAAGGCATAGAAGACAGGACTGGTCTTTTTGATAGGGCTATTGTAATAGTAGCCTTGTTGCTGACTCAGACTGCTGACAGTATTATGTTGGTGGAATCTTACAAAATCTATTTGTCATGTTGCAAAGAAATGTATGTAACCAGAGGCACATACTGCAAACTAAAACAGGTGTTAACAATCAATGTTACAATACTCTCAATGGTCAAAACAGATTTTGATTTTATGAAATACATGTATTGCTGTGTAATTATAAAAATTAATATAACAAGATTATGGTAAAATGTATGTATGTAGTTTAAAAGTGATTTATATGTACATTAATAAATCCAGATGACAAAAAATTAGGAGTTCGCATTGTTCACTTAATGAAACAGTAATGTTGAGATGTGATTAATTTTTAATTTCTTTTTTTTTTCCACAAAGTAGCTTACTAGTTGTCTATAATATAGATATGATTTGGGCTGTTACCCGTCTCAATTCTGTATTTGCCAGCATGCTGTATCCCTTCCTTATTTAAACCTTAAACTTGCATTAATCTCTACACAAGTAGAGTTTGTGGCCATGCTTACCTTCAGGATAAATCACAGGGTATTCTGTGTGGGTATTGCTCCCACAGGGCTTTTGGTGAGGGTTAGGGTTAGTCCCCTTCAGCCCAGGGACTGCTGTTGGCTTAGGAGAGGTACATAGCCACACGGGTTGCTGCTCTGGGGGCTGAACTGTGGTAGGTAAGAGGACTATGTTGCTTTTGTGACGTGACCTAGAATAACTTGCTGTGGTTTTGAAGAGAGGTTGGATTTCTACCTCAGCACTGCCAGATGCAGAACATAATGAGTCTCTTCTTTCCATTATCTGAACTCCTAGGAAGAGCCTCTCTTTTTCTTCTTGCCGGTTTTGGAAGTCACGTGAAAGTGGAAGAGTGTACTAAAGGAAGCAAAAGCAAAAATACGCAGGAAGTATTACATAAAAATTCTTAAGGTTAAGCTTGATTAAAACAGAGAAGTATTATAATTTATTTGAAGATGCAGTAGAAAAAAGCCATACCTGTCTATGGCCAGATCCATGAGTTTCCTCACTTTTGCTCTTTCTCTTCTTTCCCCTTGTTCCGATGGGACTGGGGATGGAAGGGGTGGCTGTGCAGTCCTTAGCTGCTGTCTGGGATCAACCCACCACACCACAGAGCAGCATCTGCCAGGAGATGGGCGGCTCCAGCAGGTAGTTGTGGAGTGCAACCTAAGATACCAAAAAATGTTCAGTGGTGTAGGTTTCTGTTATGCACATTCATGGGGAAGTATTCACATAAGTTCAATAGACCAAAGAACGAATACTCAGTGTTAATTGTTTAATTGTTGTAAACTTCCCATCAAAATTGTTTGGTGTTCAGTTGCAACACTGTTGGTTTTTTGTTTGGTTGTTTTTGGTTTTTTTAATAGTGCCTCTTATTTCTTTCTTGATATCTGTTAATATCATTTACATGGTTTGACTGTCCATTTACCATGTCTAGCTGGAGTACTATAAGTAAACATGAAAAATACACATACAACCTACATAGTGAAAAAAGCAAAAAAAAATACTGAACCAAAACCAAGCAGAAGAATGAAAACTAAATCCCTGTGAATAATGATGACTGATTGTATTCTGCTCTCCTTCAGATTTCTTAGGTAAAAATATAATCTAGAACACGGAGGGCCCTGTAATATTAACATTAATGTTTCCCTAGAGCTGTTCATTGTTTACTACATGAAATAGTAGGGCTCTGCGAAGTCGTATCCTATACAAGAAAACAGTATAGGGTAACTGCAGTTCTGTACTACCACTGCTGGGTAGATACTGTTGTTACCTTGGTGTTGTTACTGCAGCAAAGGAGTGAAATATCTTAAAATAGCTCATTTAAGCTTACTCTATGAGTAAGGCAGAGTGCTTGTACACTAGCTTTCTCCAGGACACTACTTATTTTCATTCAGTCTGTTTCAGGGCATTTTTCAAACACTTTTGAAACATGTTTGCGCCTAATACCTAACTGCACAGGCAAAATCATTATACTTCAATACATTTGGATTTGCATCTGATAGGTAGAAATAATTTGTGTCTAATGTCTGTCAAAAGGGTTGAAAAAATCTGAAACTGAAACAGTTCATCTCAGGTTGGGCTTGAGGAAATATTGACAAGTTGTTGAAATGGTGATGGAAGGGAGGGCTGAGAGATAAGTACCACAGAGGTAGCTGGGTCAGACATTTCAGAGGTGGAAATTAATAGAAGGGGAGCAGCAGTGCTTGAAGGCACATGCTACTATACATACAATGTGGCATATATTATTTTGAGTGATGTTCAATGCCTCAGTTTAATAGGGTGGATAACAAAGGCAGAAAGTTAGGATTTAAAATCAAACTGCTGTTAGTTACATAAAGAAACTAACCTTTAATGTGTTGCAATAGCAATAAGTGATTTTTCTGTGTCTCAGGACTGGAATCATTGCTTTACTAGAGGATACGGTATCATTATGTGATAAGTGGTTTATAAACTTGCTCTTTTGTTTGAAACAAATAAGTAGACCTGAGAATTTTCAACAGTTGCTCGTTTACATTTACTGTAAATATTAAATGTTGTATGTATACTCAAAAAATACTCAAGACTGAAAATATTTAGTGTTTTATAGCTCTGTCGAGTAAGTGATATAAACTGATAGACTGTCACTCTGTATAATGAACAAAGTGATTCCAGGTTTGGAAAGTTTCCTTTAATGCCAGTAGGAAAAACCTGTGGCAATCAAGAACAGAAAGCCCTGTGTGTGTGAATTTGACTATTAAAACATGTCACAGTGAAAATTAAAGCTATCACTTACCTTGGTTTGAGAAGTGATCCAAATAACACCTTGGATCTACGTTTGTTAACTGACAAAATCATCAAAACAACAGGATCTGCTATATTGTGAAATAAGCCTAAGAATCCCTCAAATGACCTTACCATGGAAATTTCCCTGCATCTTGTGTATACTTGGAGAGAATAAATAATTTTTGCCTCTATCATGGGCTAACCATTGACTTTTACTCAGGAATGGCTTTTAAAAGGCTATTTTCAAAAATAAAAAATATTTTATAATAAATTATCTGAATTTCTGTACTAATCAGTTTTGAAGTTTCAACAATATTTGCCTTTAATTATACATTCAGTTGTAAATAATAGAGAAGAGGCTTCTGTGTATTTTTTGTGGCTTTTATAGGCCAGAATCACATGTACATGGGCAAATAATAATGGTTTTTTGTGTGACAAAGTGATTCAAATTTTTACATGAAAATTTTGTGGAAGGTAACTAAATATAGACAAACTCAACCATAACTTGTTGTTAGAAAAGCTGGTGAGTATTATTTTGCATGATTAAACACAATATGTCTAAAGGACTTACTTAAAGAGCAATTATTTTGATCCAGACAAGAAAACAAATTGAAAACCAACTTTATTAGGAATTATTTCTAAGGGAACTATGTGAGCTGCTAAGAAAATTTATATTTTATGCTCTCTTGTTTTTAATTTTCAAAGATGAGTTTTGCTCACATAGAGGAAAAATGCCATAGAGACTAATGTCTTAAAATTTCTTTTGACATAGAAAAAACTGACCAAGAGAATACTGTGGCAGGAGATAAAGACATAAAAGAGCCTTCCAGTAACCAAAGTATACAACCAGAGATACAAGACCAGTCCATCTGGGGAAATCGCACTGATGGTGACCTCATCAGAAGTAAGTATTTCCAGAACAAATTGCTGCCATTTAGGCTTGCTTTCGCAGGGTAACGGGATACTGCCTGTTGACTCAGTTAAATGTGTGTCAAATGCAATTGTGTTTCAACTATAATGCATGTCTGCTGAGTTTCTTTCCCAGAATGACTCGTGTCACCATGCATAAGCAACAAGCTCAAAGCAAGGTGTGATTTGAGTAGTGCAACATAATATAGATCTCTGTAGCATCTACATTTTGATGCCTTAATATTACATTCTTTTACCATTCATAATGGGATCTGTATATTTAGCAGGCACATAAGCTGCAGTATGCAACTGTGCTAGGTGTCATCGCCTTTGATTTCTCAGTTTCTACATTAAAGTAGCATTGTAAACTATGCTGAGAGCGGTTGCTTCCACATACTGAGTACTGGTCAAATGTAAGTTTATAAAGAGGTTTGAATCACATTCCTAGTCTGTCTTGGGTGCTTTAAAACATAAAAAGGTATGCAAGATTATTCCTATTGTTCTGTCTTGAATTGAAGATCATATGCTGTCCAAAAGATCATCCACAATTGCACTCTCCTGAGGCAAAAATATTTCTGTCAACTGCCAGAGCTACTACTTCAAAATTCTGTGAATGCTTGAATATTCGTTACTCAAGGGAAGGGCCGCATGAGAAACTGTTCTCTAATTATAGGGTATATTCAGAAAGCAAATGGGCTAAATGCTGAGTGGTTCTCCAGCTCTCCAAGATCGTTGTCTGACCACACGCGTAGGGTCAGTCTGTTTCTACACTGCACACATACTACACAATACACAGTGGGGTATATTCATATTTCTGAACCTGCTGTTGTTATAACTGGTGATTTTTCTCTGGAGTTATCTGTTTCTTTCGAGTTTTGTTTTGTTGTTTTTTTTTTTTTTTAATCTCATCTATACAATTAACCTCCCTGAACTTTGTGTTAGTATTTGAAGTTCTTTTCAAACCTTAGTTAATACTTTTTT
This sequence comes from Caprimulgus europaeus, assembly GCA_907165065.1. Next base: position 22,638,330 of record OU015528.1, on the reverse strand, counting down.
CTAAATAATGACTCCCAGTAAATATTTACCTACTTAATATATTGAATAGTTATCTAGATCTTTTACAGGAAAACTTGAATTTAGCATGTCAGGCATTTATTTGACAATTTAAAAATAATTCTTAGGGGGCTATGGAGATAAATAATTTTCCTTCACAATTTGAGAGTTTACTTAATTCCAAAAGATTGTTATTTTAGACCTGACTGCCCCTGCACAAATAATAGCTTTGTGCTTGTGTTGAGAACATAGGAAGGTGACTATGGCATCTGCTGCTTTTGGAGTGGCCGCCTTTTCATTCCCTCTTGCTAGAGGCTTCCTTATGGCCAGACTCATGGGAAAGCAGATTTATTTGGTAGCAGTTAGCAGCATGCTTGAACTACCCAAGGACAGTAGGGTAGTGTTGTGCATCCTCTAATGTGTTCACTGCAAGGACATTCTGTAGTAGCTGCACTGGAGAAATGGGAGAAGAAAAGGTAATTTTTCAACACATAGTAGAAATTGCAGCATATTGTGCAAGTCCCTGGCAATGAAGGATGGGTAAAGTGACTTGACAGTTATATGCGATTATATGTCTCTGATGGGAGGGTTAGCTGAATTTAAAAAGTAACAGGAAAAAGGGTAAAGATAGGATAAAATTCTGAGGTATGTATGTATATGTATGATGCACTGGTCCAGTGTGTGTAACTGTGCTCCTGGAGTCACTGGTAGTTTCACCTTTGACTTTGTGAAAAGTTTAGGTGAAAGCTGGAAGTTTCCAAAACTCCTAGTCTCAACAGAATTTTGTATACTAGTAGTTTTATTGTGAGACATATTTCAGTAGCTGCTGTGCTGCAGTCCTCTCTTTGCTTCAACTTAATGTGATTTTTTAGCCTTTAATGTTCCTACTGCTAAAGTCTTGAAGAAACAAAAATGGTGAAATTAAAGCACCTTCGTTTTCTTCTTTTTTTGGGGGGGCGGGCGGGGAACGTGATGTGGCTAGTAGGGAAGTCTGTTCTATTTAAAAAAACCTGAGGAACAGTGTTTGGCTCAATTACAAGTTCTTGTAGCTTGCAAAAGTTTTACAACTTGATCTACCTAGTAACTGAAGTTTGAAAAATAGAACAAGTAGAGCACAGAAAAGCTTGTTTATCACAAACATTACTTAGGTATTTAATATTAAATAACAGGTGTTGTAGATCAGAATGACTGTGATTCAACCAGATCTATTACCCTGCTAGACTAAAGTTTGCACGATATTGTATATTGGAAGAAACTTGAGGTTAGAAAAAAAAAAGTAGTGTTTTTATCATTACGGTCTACCAAATTGTTTTAGACAGGGCATACTGTCATTTTCTGAGGTATTAACAACTATTCACCATTATCCTTATGATTCAGTTTCTTTTTTTCCCATGCAGATTGTTTTCCACCCCCACAGCTGATACATACTCCATTTGTGTTAGCCTTAGTTTTGACTTTATAAATGTTTCCAGCACTTGATTTCCAAGGTTCTCCTTGTTTGCAGCTGTTTTATCCTGCTGTTATATGGAAGTAGATTAATCAGTTAGTTTTATTGGCACACCAACAACGAAGTCCAGTGTTAGAGACTCTGTAATGACTTCGTTATGTATGATTTCCCATTTGCACTTTTGAACTCAGTTTACCAGGCAACACCAATAAACTAAAATGCTGCTCCTGTTTTCCACAGTAAGAGGCTATCAGTTCACCTTGCCCTTGCAGTCCTTTTCCCAAGCCCCCTTTTTTTAATCTCTAGATGATGAAATTTCCCCCAGATTTGCCCCTTCCCCACCGGGGCACCTCCTTTGAATGGAAACTTTCATAATATCCTGGGTAAATGGCTAATCTTATGGGAAGCTTCAATCAAGGAATTAATTGGTTTTGAAAAGAGCTTGAGAGTCATGGTAGAGGAATATTAGCTTCCAGCGTACCACTGCTTCAGAAGGTTACTGTTTACTGACACATAAACATAACACATGACATATAAACAAGGGAGAGCTAAATAAGAAGAAAATTGTTATATTACTTTTCTGTTAATGCACTTCCATAACTGTTACTGGAATACTGTGTTCAGTTGGAGAAGGGTCAGGGGAGAACCACAAGTATCTCGGGAATGAGTGGAGTAGTTGAAAACATGCCTTATTGTGGAAAAACTACTGGAGTTCAATCTGTTTTGTGTTAACAAGGGGAGTAACAAGAGGGCCTTGTCTCGTCCCTAGGAAGAATGATACTGCAACGAGCAGAAATTTGGTGAGACAATTCTTCACTTAGCAGACAAAGGCAGAACTAGATATAATGTCTGGAAGTTCAGTTATAGTAGAAATAAGGTGTAAATTTTTTAACAGAGTACTTAGGAAGAACTACCAAATATTTGGTGGTTTTAGGTGTGTCAATTCGGCTTTACTCTTCACAAGATAGCCATTACTATCCATATCCCTAAATTTTAGAACCTGAGTAAGGGAAAGTCTCTTTTCCATAGCAGTTCCCTCATGTTGGGATAACCCTATATTCTTCATCTCAGGTTTTCTGCAAAGCAGTATTGAGACCTATTCCTTTCTCTTCACAGATGTGCACATATTTTGTATTTTATTTCAGGCTGTACAGGTTCTGCTTTTCAACAGAAGTTAGTCTTAACATAGCTCCATCTGTTTTTCCTTCTTCTTTGGCAGTGCATTTTAAATATCTGCAAACACCTTCTTCTTATTTTCATTGTATGATCTGGTGACCTGAAATGGAGATGTTCTGCTTCTGTTATCACTCACCTTTGTCAAGTGAGAAAGAGTGAAAAACACAGCATGGTAACCTGTGGCTATAGGAATGAAGCCATAGGTGGTTTTGCTGCTCCACATTACTACAATGCCTGGCTTTGTTCTTTGGGAAAGGTTGGGTGATTTTTTTCCCCTCTTATTTTTTTTTTTTTTAAAAAGGCTATAAAGGTGCATTTCAGAATATTTAGGCAGAATTTTTACAGAGGGCACTAAGTTATCAATGTATGCTGTTATGTAGAGGAAGGAATGTTTAGGAGGGAAGAAAATGCCAGTCTTTAACACTATTTGCTTGTGAGGATTTAATCTCCTTTCCAGTTCTCAAGCAAGACCTTAGCTATGTGATATTTAAGAAAACAAAAAACACCTACCATAGATTCAAATTGTCATGAATAATTGATTAATAATAATCCAATTCTCAAGATTAAATACCTAAAATATGGCCATCTTTTACAGATAGAAAGGTCATTGCTATCCATCATTTCCTAGCTTCAATTGCCTCTTTCTCCTCCATGAAACACCCTCCTGATAAGAGTGGTTCCTCAGTGAAAGGGATGCTTCAGTTAGCTCTGTGGGGATTAAACAATTTTGCATGTTCTTATGCCTATTTAATTTATTAGATTCTTCTTTATTGCATTTTGTTTGAAATAGAAACCTAGATATTTTTTATCTTTCTGTTTTCCTCATTTTTATGTTGACATTTTTACTTTAGATGCCTATTTATTTAATTTTAACATCTGGAGATTCCCTTTTCCTACTAGCTAAGTGGATGATTTCCATAGTTTAAATTATGCAGTTTGGGTTTGGGACTTTTTCCCCAAGAAGATCACCTGCTGTTAGAAGTGTTCTTTTTGTTTGCTATTAATCCAAATACCTTTTCTTGGCTAATTTATATGGTCATCTTACAGTTACTGTGATTTCAAATGACTGTGTTTATTCTGTCTATAAAATAGTGTGAGGGCTTGAGATAACCCTAGTGGTTCTCTTCAAAGCTAGAAACTATGACAGATAGTCTTCTTGCAGTGTAACTTAGTGTGTGAGTACAGAAATTGTGCAGAATAGATTAATGGAAATTATTCAAAATATATACTGAGTCTGAAAGTGTATTATTTTACTTAAATAAATGATTTGACTACAGTGTTCCAAATATACCCAGGTATTTGCTTCATCTGGCTGTGAAAAAAAGTGTAAGTCTATGAATGAACAAAACTTTAATCAGTTCATAAACGAGAAATCTTTGAGGAATCTGGCCAGTAGAAGAAATGGAAGTGTGAAGGACCTCCCTGAGAACTCCTCTCCCAGAGACATTTTCTAATCATCTCCCCAGCAGACACCCGGCTTGTGTTACTTCTGTTTCTCCCCGTAACCTGTCCTCAAAAAACTCCTCTGATGCCTACTGAGGAGCCTGATGTGTTTTTTACATCTTCCCAACCAGTTTTAAGGTGGCTGACAAAGCCTGAATTTTTTTAAAACATTCTTTAAAAATACTGTGCATCAGCTAGTTCCCTTAGCACAACACAGGAGGCAAAATGTGATTTATTATAATAGTTTTGTACTGGTTTTGGCTGGGAAAGAGTTATTTTTCTTCGTAGCTGTGTACTGGGGTTACACTATGGAAAGTTTTCAGCTACTAAGTAGTGAAATATGACTTTGATTAAATAAACAGGAAAAAAAACCGTAAGTAAGCATGTTGTACAGCCTATTCAGAGTATTCATGCCAGTCAAGATAAAACATCTCATGAAGGTGTTAGTGAAAATTATGCTGTTTAACAAAAATATGGAATTAAGTTGTCTTGAAGGGAGGCCAATATTTTGTGCATCAGAAGTACAAGGCCCTGTGAAAGACCCATGGATTTACTAGTGATGGTGCACCAGTTGAAGCTGAGAAGAATGAATAATAGTGCTCTTGCAGTAAGCTGAGAAATAGTAATGAGAAATCAGAAGCTGCTGCTATCAGCATACCAAAAGACCAAACATTAAACTAATCAGAGTTTGCAGGTGGTGCACCACATATGCAACTGGAGCTCATGTTCACTGCCGTTCACCTGAGTCTTGATGATTCAGCTGGAGTTGTTTAGATTTCCTCTCCCCTTTTTTAATGGATAATGATGATGCAGTCTTTCTAGTCTCTACCTGGAAGTTGTGCAGAAAGGTAGGCCTTTTCTTGCTGAAAGTGTATCTCTCTTCTTGACATTTTGATTTCCTCTAGGAATACAGCCAAGGAGTTTCACACCTCATCGTTGCACAACCACAGCATTTTCATTTAATTTTCATTAATTTAATGAAAAATTTAATGTTCATTCAATTTAATCCTCTCCTGGGCAGAGAGGCATTTTCACAGATAGTGATATCCTTAAGATTAAGGTCTTCGGTGGGTTTAAGATTGGGTCTTCGGTGTTTACGGAACGCCTGTGGAAAGACCCAAGTGTTGCTGAAGTTAGTAGTCCCTTACTTGTAAACAGAGCTGCCGTGGGTTGCAGATGTTTTCTGTGTAGCCTCTCCACTTCAACTCGGTTGAATGCTTTGGAGCAATGCAGTTAATGAAGGACTGCGATAGGTGAGGAATTTGTATACTCTCTGGTGACTCCATGTGGAGAAATAAACTTGCTGTCCTTGACTCACTTACAGAACAGTAGTCAAACTTCAATGACAACTTTAAACTGCGCCAGATGACCATAAGATAGATGCATGTATTCTGCATATCACTAGTAGCCAGAATTACCTGGAGCCTTTCATTTTCTGTTTTACCTTACTTCTGACTCTCATCTGAATTTATGGTCTGAGGCTGAGGAAGTTTGGATGGCAGTAATCATCAGTACCAGACAAAGGTGAAATTCTTCAAGTAACATGAAGATTACTGTGCTTGCTGTGTTTGAGCCTGAAGTAAATTGTATCTTAATTTCAGAATATTTTCATTTATTGTATTGGTACTGTCTCAGAATTAATGTGCTGTTATGCCTAGATGGGAAAGAATATTTATATTCTTTTCCTGATTAGTTCCTCATATAGGGGAAAAAGTACAATATATTTATAGTGGTTCCTTGAAGAGGAAGAGTAATGAAACTCTGACTGCATTCTGTGTGAAATATTATACTACAAAACCAATGAGTCAGTGTGGTTTCAGTCTGCTATTTTCAGTACTAACAGTATTCAGTTAGCCATATTTAGCAAAGAAAATGCCAAATTACAAAGTGCATGAAGGAATAGTCATGCCAGTTGTACTTTTAGGAACCTGTTTTCTTGGAAAAATGTCTTGAACTTAAACCATGGCAAAAGTTCTCTTAGGTTTTATCTCTTCAAATTTTATTTTATATTTTCTGTCATGTGTGTAGAACTCTTGCAGTAAGCTTATACAGCTGAAAAGTAGTACTGTAAATTGTGTGTACATCAAAATTATTAAATCAGTTCTTCAAATTTAGACAGCCAAAATAGTTTTTATCTTTTGAATTTTGTATTTACTGATAAAAAAGTGATGGTTAAACATTTTTCTTCTTTAAATAGTTATCTAGGGGAAAGAAAGGTCTGAATGCTACTTAGTTGTTCTGCATTCTGGTAGTATTTGCAGTGCAAAAGTAGCCCCAAGGACCTTTCCTGGAAGGTATTTTCGTAAAGGTTGCGGAAAAACAGGAGCCTATGACCTATTTACGTGTTGTTGTGGTGGTAGTTTTTTGTTTCCTCGTTGAAAAAAAAAAAAAATCTTCATGATTCAAACCCAAAGGATCCCTTTGAAAAACATTCAAATGTCAAACAGCTGTGGTCACTGTTTCTAATACCGGTTTTGTTAACTCATTGTACTGATGAGGTAGGACTCCAGATATATTGAGGCTTGTTTTAAGAGAATGATGAATTATTTGACACCTGAGCCTTAACTATTTTTAAAAGAACTGTAGTGTTCTCATATGTAAGAAACGTGTTCTTGTGTGGAGACTGCTGTGAACATGAAATGCAAACCCCACAGCATTCTAACACAAGAACATTCAAATTCTGAGTTTCAAGTCTGGACCTATGAAAGTTAGAGGGTTAAATTTTACTTTTAAACCTGCTTCCCTCAAATTCTATGCAGTATCTCAGTTACCATGCTTTTGCTTTAAATCTGAAGCTATAAATATTCTGACACTTATTTAGAGAAAATTGTAAGATATAGCAATGCTGATGTTAATTACAGTAGATATTCAACTAAGAGACTATTTCCTATTGCAGAGGTTCTTCATGTTTAAGTTTTATTGATTTACAGCTCAGACTTCAGGTTGTATAATGTTTGCATAAAATGTTATGAAGTTTGCTTTTGAGACAAGTTAAGTAGCACAAACTGTTAGGCAAGCCTATAAAATATGTGACCCGTGAGTCAGATTTGACCTTCAAGGCAAGTTTTAGCCCCTCAGAGACAGCAAAAGCCGTTTGCCCATTCCTTGGCAGAGCAGGAGCAAGGCTGCCTTCTAATCTGGTTAGCTACAAAATATGTCTTTCTTCAGAAATGAAACCTCTCAGCCAGTTAGAAGACGCATGCCTTTTCCCATCTCCCATTGGTAGATGAATATTTCAACGACATTCTGTAAGTTGCAAGGTGAAATAAAATCCACATTTTAACAGAAAAGCGATGAAAGATTCTTACACTGACCAAAATTTCATATTACTCTGTAAACGCAATATCAAACCAGACTGAACATCTTTTAGCTCTGTACAGTTCAGAAATATAGGAGATTAGTGAACAGTGCTCCTTTTGCTTGAATTTCAAAAGAAAGGAAACATTAAGTTTTGGTGAGAAGATTTGGGATCAGCCTGCCTGGAAAGGTTAATCTGAGTGATCAAAGTGAGTTTTTCATGGAAGTGGTATAAAATATATTTGGATGGTGAGGCAAGATACAGAGCTAACTTTGGATAATGCACATGTAGTTTTCATATATGTAATTTCATTAAATTACCTCATGTCATTTAATAATTTAGTATTTCTTAAATATTTGCTATGACCTTATAAAGTATTTCCCTACCTCAATATATATTGTTTTTACCGGGTGCTGACTTTTTAGTGATAATAGTCATGATCATGTTTATAATATAAAATTAATATTGAGAAATATTTTTATACAGGAATAGCTCTTTCAGTAGACTATACACTAATTATTCTATAATCTGGCACTGTATGTTGATGTATCTGAAGTAGTTATAAAGGTCTTCTGCATGTTTTATAACAGTCTTCATCACAGCCATTCTGTAAACTGTTTTGTGCTGGATCAAGACTTGGAAACTTGGAACCAGTGTGAGTTTTACATTTACAATAAATAAGACAATGTTTAACTTTTAAAGTATATGGAAGGGGAAAAAAATTAACACACAACTAAGTTTTAAAAGGAGGAATTCTAATAAAAGTTATCATTTTTTTCTTCCTTCCTCTTTTTGTTCCTTTCCTTTGACTGTTACTTCATCTGCTTCTCTGTCCACTGGATTTTCTGATTTCTATCTGTAGGGTAGTGTTATGCCTGAGGAATCCTTTCCCTACAACTTAATTGATAAACTTAATTTTAAATCAATCACTGTTTGGTTTTGACCATTTGTCTATTACAGAGCACCTGCTATTCTGGCTCTGTGAGAAGAACTGCCTGATGGAGAAACCTCATTTGCTCTGCTTTGCTCCCTTGAACAACAAAAATAATCTGGCAGAAACTTTATTTTGTTATCATGTCTGCATTCACACTGGGGATTCTGCTGGCATAGCTGGAATAGAGCAAGAAGTTTAGGTCTCATTACCAATATTTTGTGGGATATTTGTGGAACAGGTCCTTATGGAAAAGGAGAGAAGGCTTGTTTGATTAGCACAGGGAAGATTCTTGTAGAATAATCCACTTTGCTCTCAAAATTTAAACTCAGAATAAGAAATCTGTTTCACAGTGACTACAATGGAATGGCATAAGAAAGTTTTAATCATTAAAAAAAAATCCTTTAGAAATTATGGTAATTTAGTAAGAAGGTAAAGGATATTGATTGGTGATAATGGTAGAAAGAGAAGTGGTAGCTGTCGTGATGGAGTCAAACTTAGAGGAGCACTGAAGGTTTGTTCTCATTCTTAATAAATTGTACTGTGTCCTTTTCCCCATGTTTATTCTATAAAGTAAAAAACGAGGTAAAAGACTGACCCATCCCTATTATAGGTACTGTCTCTCAGCCATTTTTCTCTTTCTGTTTGCATAGTTTTTTCTAGTTTCCTCCTTATGCTGTTTTTGTTGTTTGTTTGTTTTAACAATTCTTTTTCCTGTTTCCCCACTTCTTTCTCTGCCTTTATATATCTGTAAGCAATGACAGGAACGTTGTGCCTAGAGGCTGACTTGAAATATTTTTGAAGTGTTTCAGTATAAAAGCCTGTTTACTTTAGCTTCTGTGTGTTAATATCAACATTTAAGCTATTTTGTAAGTTGCAACACACTTTCTTACTAGAATGAGTATTTTGACTATTGAAGAATTAACAGGAAATTAAACATTAAGAAAAAGTACTGTGCATTCAGGAAAAAACAAACAAACAAACAACAAACACTGTTAAATATTATGCCACTTTGAAAATCTCAGCTTCTGGAGTCATGCGATTATGTGAGATTTAAATAGTCATAAAATAAACCAAAAAATCTGGTTGTAGTCTGTAGCTGCTGACAAAAGCTGAAAGTTAAAGAGTCAAAATTGAGAATGCTAATAAAAAGAATGTATTAAAAATAAAATATTGATTATTTTTGAGTAGTTTGGCTTAGCAGTACCTTACTGTACAGAAACAAGGAATTTTATCGAAAGTACCATAATGCTAATTAAATGTAAGGTGGTAGGGAGATGTTGCCATTGTGAATGGTTAATTCCAACAGCCTAAGAATGATACAGCATAATAAATTGTAGCTAGTTATGCTGAAGGAACAGCAAAGAAAAGGGTGCTGGAATTAGCTCCAAGTGGCAGGGCTGTGGCAGCAGTGCGAATAAAATGGCAGATGGCATGAATCTTTAGTAGGGTGGATAAGGATGGATCAAAACCAGTGCATTTCAGTCCTTTGGACAGTTGTTCGATTGGTTTCCTAAGAGCTTTTTTGTTTGGGGCCAAGAGATTCAAGAAGTGAGGCTGAGTTGTTTCCCAAGCACGGAAGAGCTGCACGGCACAGAGGGATGGAGGCAGCAGTTTGGCTCACCCATCACCAGCCTGGGCAAGGTACTCTTGCTGATAAGGACATGAATGCTTTTGGGGGGGCTGAAGGCTTGTACAGGCAGCAAAGGAAAGTTGTTTGCGTGTGATGTTGTTGCTGTCTTTGCTATGAGACAAGGGTTGCTGCTGTACTTTGGGTAGGAGGAAGTTGCTGCCTCAGCTGTGGCTTTTTAAAGCTCTTCAGTTGTAAAAGGACAAGAAAAAAATCTAACTGTAAATTCTAATGCTTTTATTTAAAGTGCTGGTTTTTTTTCTATGAAATCCTTCAGCTTATTTGCAATACCTTGTAACAAAATGTTTTTAAACATAGAAATGGATGCTTTTCAGTATTTTGAATAATGTTGACATAGCACTGATTTCATGGCTATATCTGCACTCCTTTTAAAAAAAAGTAATTGTGATTACTGTACAGAAGGATTTTCTTTTTCTCTGCAATTAAAGGAAGTATGTCTTCTAAATAAGACAAAACTAAAGATTTTCAGAAAAAAGATCCTTGTTGCAAGAAACACTGATTCAAAGCATGAATTTAAATGCTTCTTAGAAGTATTTTTAAACAAAAGGTGAACTAAATAAACTTAATTGGGCCAAATTACATAGTTTTAACAGTTGAACAAAATAATTTTCATATTTTTAATAGAGATTGAAAATGATTCCATATCTAATGTTGAATGCTTTAAACATGTTGCAATAAGAATACTCCCTTTCTGTATGTTAGAGATAAAAAACAGTACTTGCTGCTCTTCAGTTTTCCACTATAAGGACTTGCAGGTGCTTCTGGCCTCTAGTATATTGAAATTGTTTGGGTACAATAATTTAATAGAGATTTACGTCTTGTTTCATGAAGAGAAGGGAGAATCACAATTTCAGCTCAGTTGGAAGATGAAAGAAAAAAAATTTACCTTTAATTTCATCTCGCTAAGGCTATTTACCCATTTATTTAGATAATCCGGTACACTCTCCTTTGTGTTAATGCATTTGTTTCTCTTGGTTTTTGTGCTTGTAGCTGTTGGTCACTGATATGACCCTGTATTTTTCTAGCAGGACAGATTTGTAACTGTGTGGCTCAGATACCAGAGCTTTCTTGTGAATTGTTTGAGCAGCTTATGCTTTGCTTCCTTTCAGGAAACGAAGTGCGTCGTTTTTACAGGAAGTTTGTTCTTCACCAGGCACGGTCAGCAATATGACTTTTGTACTGCTCTAAGGGGCGTGTGCGTGAGCAGCAGGCAAAAACTCATTTAGCTTTTTTTTTTTTTTTTTCCTACTATATTGAGTTCATATAACGGAGGTCATGTGTGAAAGCTTGGCCAGGATGGGTGGGTTTGTCCAGCTAAGTCAGAAAGAGGACTTCCTAGATAATTTTCATAAATACAGTAAATAAGTATAAGTAAAAACCATTTTCCTTTGTGCTAAGTATTGGTGACAATGATTACATGTTAATTACATTCAGCTTTGAATTGAACTCACAGATCTCTTAGTTGACGATTTTTTACATTTTGAAATAAAGTGTTGCCTTTCCCTTTAGCATATGAAACTATTATTTTAGTGTAAAACAAAGTTAAACTGCCTGTCAGGTAGGAAAAGGCAGTGAACCCTGATGCAGAGATGCAGCCTTCAGTCCATGGTGCTTGCAGTTTTGAATCTAGGGAAGCAAAAAAGATAATTTATTTTTTTCAAAGACTCTAAGAGGACTTTTCAAGGTGTATTCTCAAGAATGTGATTTGCACAGCTTGCACATAAAATTTTGGGGTGAGATTGTGCCATATCTCTTCAAGGCACACCAAAAGAGTTAGTTCTCATTTATGGGTCATCCTGATGCCATGCTGGTGTGTGAGTGCCCAAAGCAGCTCAAGAGCCAGCTTTGGTTAGGGTAGCTCTGCCTGTACTTCCTTTGGTGACCTGGGATCCCTGGAGTGCTTTGGGATGGGGAAGCCTCACTCATACAGCCAGTGGGCATAGCAGCCAGGTGGATCGGTGATTGGAGTCCTGTGCCCCATCTCCTAGACCCTGCTTGCCATGAGCTGAAAGACATCCGTAGCAGAGACTAACCCTCGTCAGTGTATTTAATGTTGTCCATGCAGAGACATATTGCTTCTCTTTCTCCTTACACTTTGCTTTTTCAGGATCAGGGAATACATGGACACTTGTGTCACTTTCTGCTGTGTTTCCTTTTTTTTTTTTTTTTTTCCTACTGAGAATCACTCTATTAACTGTCCCATCTCTAGGAACGACAAGCTGGGCCGTGAAGAGTTATTGTTGTGGACCTCAAGTCCTTGCCCTGCTTTCTGACACAGAATTTCCATTTTCCATCATGCTGCTATTGCTGAATGTGTCTGATTTTTGGCCTGGGCTCCAGGAGCCTCTTTGACCTCAAGCAGAAGGGGAATTACTGCTTCAATGTTAGATCACTGTATAAATACGATGTGTTTCTCTTCTTTTTTTTTTTTTTTTTTTTTTCCCCCAATGCTTACAAACTAGTGATTTATCATTTAATTTTTTTTGTACTTGTAAAATTTGTAGCAAATACTTCGGCTCTAGTGGGATCTTACTTGTGAATTTTTTTGTTGCTTCTTCTCTAGTCTTTTCTGCCCTCACAGACTGAAGTGGCTCAGCTCACTATGTGTTTTTTCCCCTTTCTGTTTCCTTCCCCTCCACGGTTGTCAACTTCTGGGTGGTTGCTATCTGCTCTTTTTTCTTTTTATGTTTTTGCCCTACTGTTGTTTTAATAATGTAAAATCCCAGGTTGTAGCCTGTTCCTTGTGGTTACTGCCCATTTGCTTCTTCTGTTCCATTTTCCTTGCAAGTGTGCTTTCTGTCTTTCTTCCTTTGGTTTTCTTGTACTTGGTATCAGCTGATGCCAAAGTTATCATCAGCTCTAGATTGTGAGAAAGAATAGCAGAGAGAAAGTAAGTGCAACAAAGGGATCAGAAACTCAGTTATCAATGTATGTATTACTATTTTTGTACTGATATTCTGTGTTTTCTGGCTAGCTTTTTACATTAACCTCTCTTTGTGTCATTGTGGTTTTACTCCCATTTTTTATTTCTGCATCTTGTTAGTTTTGTTAGTAGTAGCATTGGATATTACTTAGAAATATCGAAATGACAAAAGATGGAGCACTGAGAGCAGGGGGGTCAGATTCACACTTGAGGTGGAACAGTTTTGGGGCTTTTCTGAAATTGTCATTTATGTGAGTGGAAGACTAGAAATCAAGGGAGCAGTGAACATTAAGGGAATTGCTCATTCTAAGCATTTGCCTTCACGTGCCTTTTAAAACCAAGTGCAGCCAGTTTTTATGTATATTTGTATGAGTTTAACCAAACATTGTAATCTTATCATTTGAAAACTCAGTATATATGGTCAGTGGAGAATTAACCTGACCTTTGAGTATTTTCTTACTCAGAGGTGAATGGTGAACAGACTAGACTGAGAAGCTGTTTGCCTCTCCACCCCACGTTCTTTCTGGCAGTCAAACAGTGTTTAGTTTGTCAGTGGTCACTGGGTTTTGTGAAAGGGAGCAGGAGATGCTGGAGCCAGGAGGACCTGTTTATGCACTTGCCCAGGTTATGGCTGTTAATGACGTTGAGGTTATCTCTCCTGTCTGGTACATCCTGCTGTGCCGCTTATGAGGCAATACCCAGCAAGTGATATCCTGTTGTTTGTCTGTTTGTCACTTCTCTTTGATGTTTATTATTTGATTTTGGAACAAGTAACACGATGGTGAGGGACGTCCAAACTGTTCCAGATATTTGACTTAGTGTCTTAAGTTGCGTGGGATACTAGTATGTCTTTATAAAGTGGTATTACTATATGTTGTAACAGGTACTAATTGCTTAACTGCTGTAACAGTCAAGCTGACTGCTTGAATTACTTTTTTGCATCTAGTGGTTAATTAACCTTCCTTTGAAAATGAGAGCTCTAGAAGCAAAGCATTCTGTTCCTCAGTGAGATGAGATTATACTGGTTTTGCACCCCTTTGTATACTTTATAGGTTGCAGGACTGTCTTCACATTTATTATATTAGTGACTCTTTGTGTTTCAGAAAGAGATCACTTTTAACACTTTAGAAATTAGCAAAAAGTCTAATTCTCTGATTTTTAATTTTTGTATTATTTTGTTCTTATAGCAAATTTCTACAAGCCACCTTAAATTAAAAAAAAAAAAAAAAAAGCCTTCAGAAGTAATCAATTAATGTTTAAAATGCCCATGAAATTCTGGAATGGTGACCATAAGTTAACTTGCCATTGCACACATCTGTGCAATGATTGCCACTCTTTTAAGTAGTTGTAATGCTATGAAACATAAGAGCAAATGCACTGCAGTTCTTTTCCAGTCCTCTAGCAGAATGTATAAGGAGAAAGTAGATAGATAAATGTTGTAAGTGACAAACTTGCAGTAAAATTTCTCACTTTTGAACACAGCTTTATATAGAAATTTATTCTTCAGGTGTTTGGGTGCCTGTTACCTACAAAGTCCTGTTTTGTGTTTGGCTCTTCTCTTGGATTTTTTGTGGCGAGCTACTGCTGCTTATTCTCAAGAAATTAAGAACTATGTGCAACAGTGAGATTCCACTTTAAGTAGATGTGGCTTAACAATCATTGCATTATGTGAATCATCTTTATTTCTAACTATATTGTGATCTAGGAAGAATTTCCAAATAATCTTCAAAGTTTATCATAGATGCCAATATTTTCAGTCTCACAAAAAAATTGGTAATGATGACAGGATTTCTGTATGATAAAGAAGGAGAATTTACTGATAATTTAAAGGTAATTAGAAGACAAAAGGATGTTTGGATTTTATTAAAGGATAGGCAATTAAAAAAATGTTAAGGATTTACTCAGTTCAGCAGTGATTAAAAAATTGCTATTTTTCTCATTAGAAAAAATCAGCAGCCATTTCTTCATTTTGTAAAATCACTTTGGGAAGGAGGATTTGTAAATAGAGAAATTAATTTCACATTTTCAGTGAAAAATAGGAATAGGAATGCCTATCAACTTTGTAAACCTCTGGCTACCAGCCCTTTTCATGCTTCCCTGTGGTAACTGCTCCTTTACGTGTATGTCAAAGACATCTTTATACAATTCCTGCAACCATTCAAACAGTGTGTAAGGTCCTGCAGTGCTTCCAAAGGAAGGCACTGCAGGTGTCTTTGCACAGATTTCAGAGTACTCTTGGCACCTTCTCGTGCACTTGCGTCACTTTCTCAACCCATAAACACACATGCTCGTATGCATTTGCCATTCTTGTCAGCCCTTCACCAGCTGAGAGCTGATGGGATAAAATATCTTTTCCCTTTGTCCCCTGCCAGCCCCATTTCTGTTATACCTGGTGTTCCCTGGATGTGATCTCAGACATACTTTAACAAAGTGTTCTCAGTGTGGGTCCTGTAAAACTCACACCAGCAATTTTACTACAGCATTTTCACTACAAAGGGCATCTTGTTTCATAATAATATATTGTATTCATTTTGAAGATGTTCTCATGTCTTACAAGAAGCAATTCTAAAAAGGTAGTTGATGCTGTTAGTTGGTACTTTGTTTTCCTTGTAAAGTCAGCATGGTATAAAAAATTCAGTGTAAAAAATTGATTTTAAAAGATAGATTGTACCTTGATGGTACCTTGTTATTTAGTTAATGTATGCCTTCTGTGATATGGAAGCTGCAGTATATGCTATTTATGTCCTAGAAAATATTCAAAAATAATTGCTGACAAAAGCCACTTCACAGGTTGACTCAGAGGTACATCTTGTAATCTGAATGTTAATATTCTAGATAGCTAGGCAGAGAAAACTATTGATGTAGTTTGAAGATTCGCGTAGAGACTAGTCAGGATTTTAGTTAGAAAAGTGGGGAGGGAGGGGGACCGAGGTATTTGACTTCTCCCAGCTTCACTGACGTTTTATGCTTATTAAGGTATGAATGCATACAATTTGTAATATTTTTGAAAAAGTAAAATTTTTTTGCTAGTCAGTTTGAAATGTTGCCTTTTATAACTCAGGAATTTATGGTTTTTCCAGAAGCAATTTGGAATCACCTTAATTTTACTCTAGAATCCAGGCAGCCCCAGGTTTTACTGTGCAATCCATGACTATCTGTCATATGCTTTATTTTTCCCCTCAAGCTTAGTTCTGTGTTACAAAGAAGCACTGATAAAAAGAGAGTCCTGCTTCTTACCTCCCTTGCATGTAGTCTCTTCCATGTGGTCCATGCAGGGTGAGTAGGAGCAGCTACCACTGAGATCAAGCTATTTCCCAAGCTCAAATTAGCATGTAGATTGTGGCTTTCAACATTAATGGGCCCAAGCAGGACCTCCCTGTTTCCTTAAAGGAATTCACTCTCTCACCATGGTTTCAATTGCTTTGGGAAGCAGACAAGTGTCTAGGATGTTTTGAACTAAAATGAAACTTTGTATTTTCTCAATATTTGAAAATGCTAAAGGTTATACTTTTTTACAGCCAGGAGACATGCATTTTTATTCCTCCCTGGTCCACCTGCAAAAATACTGCTAGTGTGGCCTGATCTGATGTCACAAACTGTTGTGTCATAAACAAAGAAAAACAGCATTCTTTCCTCTCTGGGTATGCAGTCAGATGACCCAGGCTGTAAACTGGGAAGTTGTTTCGTCCATCAGTGGCATTGGCCAGCCTCGCAAACTCCACGGGCATCTGTATCAGCTGCTTTGGAATTGCTTTTGATGTGATTAGGGTACTAATGAGCTGACTCAATTCTTCTCTCCCTCCTGATATTTTCTTTTGATTCACTTTGACTCTGAGGAGCCTGTATTCTGTGTATATTTGGGTTTGTGTTTTGTCTGAAATCCCTAATGATAGCTGGGACTGTCCTCTTTTTGTTGAGAGTTTCCCTATGTTGACATACATTTTTCTGTTAAATGCATGCATCATGATTTTTCTCCTAAGAATAGCTGTTATTTTGCAAGGTGTAAACAACGTATTCTCAGTGTGCATATACATGCATATTAATTTAAACTGTGCTAAGGGTTTTACAGTCTGAATGAGAATGTGCATACTTACTTCGAAACTGTCAAGACCATAGTAAATGTTTAGTACTTGAATATTTATTCACCAGATAGTAACCTCACAAATTACTATATAAAGTCAGTTAAATAACAGCAGAAGTTACTGTATTAAGGCCCACTTTGCAAGGAAACCAATGACAAGGAAGCAGTGAAACACGCTAATAGATTATATACTATAGCAATACATTGCCTTTTTATTGCTTTTCCACAGGCAGCAAATTCATGTATAGTTATTACTAGCTACATTATCTGCTAGTTTTCTATCAAAAAAGATTCAGTCTATTGAATCATTAATCCAATATTTATCATTCTTATTAAAAATCCACTAGTGTTAGCACTGTATAAAATATTGACTTAAATCTACTGGTTTTGCAAAAGATGTTGTGTGAGGAATGATTTTTTTTTTTTAAATCTTTAACACATAATAAGTGACCAGTGCCATCCTGATTTGAAGATGCTGAATGTTCATCCAACTCATATTTGAAATTTTGATGTGTATTGCATTAGTTACTGAATATCGAGAATAAAATTTTTGCTCATACATAGAGTGTAAAATGGGATCTTTTGTAGTAGCACATGGCCTGTTTAGAATGATATAACAGGCGCTGAATGTTCACATATCAAACAAAATGCCATCTTTCTGTAGAAAAGAGGTGTCAAAAAGTTTCTTTGTACCTTTAACGCATGTGATTATGTAGTACAAAATGCAGAGTTTGTAAAATTTCTTGAATATACAGGCAAAAAATGAATAATTCAAAACAACTCATAAGTTCTACATTCTATTGTATCTTTTATAACACAGGCAGAAGATAGCATTGTGTTCCCAGTAGAGCTGAATTTGCACAAGTTACACCTCTGAAAATGCCAGATGGTCTATGGTCTACTTTTGAGAGCTGTCACATATGTAAAGATTTGAAAAAAGAAAGACAGCTGAATGAGAGCAGTGGATCATTAAAGAGAGAGTGAGAGTCCCTGGGTATCACTGTGTTTTAAGAAGCATTGTGTCGTTCCCCATATTACACTTTTTTTTTTTTTTTAAGATATACACAACCTTTTAAAAATAAGGTGAAAATATTTCTGTTTTAAACTGGGTGGTTGTGGCTTAATCTTGGAACTGTCAGTTGCTTTTGTTCTTTATGCTAGAATGCGGTCATATGGTTCCTAATTGGTTTCAAGTGTGTTTTAACCATAAGATTCAAGTCTCCCTAGTGCAAAATTATCAATAAAGTTAAAATAAATTTAAATTGAGATAACTAATCCATTTGGGGTTTTGTTCCAGTTTGATTTGACCTGCATATCACATGTGAATACTGTAAAGCCAGTCAGCTAAAAAGTTGTATGTTAATGCTAAAAGACTGAAGTAAGAGTACTTTGGGAACAAGATTATTTAATAAAAAGCTATATAAAAAAACCCTACCTGGAAAACCCCCAAACCCTTAGTAAAAATAATAATAAAAGCAAAAATATATAACTGTTTCAATTCCCTAAAACTCCCCATTCACCACAGTTTGACCCACAGAAACACACCTAATTTGGCAGATGGAATTTTGGAGAATTTGTCAAGTTATTGTGTTGTAGCAAAACACTGAAATTATACAAACAATTGCAAGCTGCCACCACCAATTTAGGTGGCTTGGAAAAGGTCATAACTGTCAGTTTTAGAAACTTATGTGTCCAGACATACAGAATTTTTAGTACATTCTATTGCTTTTATTTACTGAGGAAGGTTAACTCCTCCCCAGTAATTTTAGGTTGTTGGTGCAACTGCACCGCTCCACAGTTGGGAATTGTAGGCAGCAGCGCGGTGTGAGGAGACAACGTGAAAAACATTGTTCTTAATACTACAGTTATCATTTGAGTGGGATAATGAAAATAAAGCTATGGAAAGCTATGGGTGTGAACACTGAAGTTTAGAGAGTAAAAATTTTGATTCCTCTTGTTTTTGACTGTAGTTAGGTCTATATTGACTATTTTTTAAATGGAAGGATTTTACTAGTTTTCTAACAAAAATTGTTTTGCACATATGGGAAAATACATCCTACACGGAGAGTTCCTGGTAGTATACTTTTAAAAGAATCCTGTTCCAGGAAGGAGAAGACTTCCTAAAAACTTGTTATGGGGCTTCTGTGATAGTCTGGAAATGTTAGAAGAATATATGCTACAAATAGAATTCCAGAGTGCAGAAAGTGCCTTGCTTATGCTTCTTTTCATAGGTTTTGCAAGTACTAGTGCAAAATTGAGAGGAAAAGCGATTTCTGTACTGCCATCATAAACTTCTTCAGATAGCATTGTGCTCCTGCTCTGTTGACTTGGAGGTCCTTAAGTAGTTCTGGCTGATAATGGAAGAGAATGACCTTTGTCTTCCCTGCAACATCTTTGGGGAGGCTAAGCATAAATATCTTCCTCAGCCCTCCCTTTCTTCCCTGCAACACAAAATTATCACTTTTGTAAAGTAGGTTCGATCAGGGTTACCCTGACCTACATAGGTGTGAGTAGTTCAGGGTATCGTCTTAAAATCTTAGTTGCTGTGTCTAAAAAAAATCAAATGGTAAGAAAAAATGAACCAGTTCATATTTAAATTATTATGAAAAATATTTGGTTTTACCTATGAATATGACCCAGACTTTAAGATTTATCTGAAGTTTAATCTGGACAAGTTCATGATAGAGGAAACAATCTGAGAATGTTATCAGTGTCCTTGATAAAAAGGAAGCATTGAGGGTTTGTTAGGCAAATGCATAACTGAGAGTCTTTTTAGAGACTCTGTTGGTTTGTGTGTCCCAGTAGTATTTATCTGAAAGTTTGGTCACTTGTACCTGAAGTGATCAGTGGAGATGTCTCTTCCAAAGGAAGCTAACTATAATTATCTATACATATTGTTATCTTGGACACAGTGTAATCTACATACGAAGCTATACTGTGAAATCATCTGAAAATGGATGTGAATCGTCTGAAAAAGGAATGAACTGCAGCACTGTTTTTCTTTACTGCTGGCACTGTCTAATCTCTTTTCAGTTGAGTGTTTACTAGAAGCTGGGCTTTTTCTTTGACATTAGATTCATAAATACTTGAAGAATAGTTGTCTGAAAACCTCTTTATGTCCAAGCATGATACAGTAGTGTTTTGATTAGGAGAGGTGATTGGGCTGATACTTTTTGATTATGAAATCTTGTTGTGATACTATGTTTATAGTTTAATTAGTTTTAGAACGTAGTCTGCATTTTTTTTTCTAAATAAGAATCCTTAATTGGAAACTACTTTTTTATTGTGAAGCTTTACATAGAAAAAAACCAGCATCTTATCATTAGGTACAGACTTTAAATACATAGAGAATATATTTTCCATATTATTAAAAATACACTCCTTTATGATACAGTAGCTCAAAAAATGGTCAAGTGTTGTGACCTCTCATTAGAATGGGTTTATAGCATATACTCTTGGAGTCTTAACAAGGCCACTGCAGATTCCTGCCTTGACAAATTTTGTGGTTTATTTCTTTGACCATTTCAGTTGTTGCCATTAAAACCCTAACGGGCCCATTACAGCCATTTTTAAAATTGTGACTCTGAATTCAGGAACATGGATAGGGAGCCTTTGGCTTGCCACAGCTGTGCAGTGTTTGAATGCATGTTCATTCCGGTTACTGGATCACATCTTCCAAAACCCCAAGATTTTGATTGGTTTTGTTCTTCCCAGCATTCCATGATCTTTATGAATTTAAGCTCAAAGTGTTTTTAGTTACCTGGATACTCCTTTTCTTCTCTAATACACTGCTCTGTGGTAGCTCATTGTTGAGGGCCCTACCTTGTCACTGAGGTTATTTTTTGAAGATTGGCAGGTTGACCAACCTGCAGCTTCACTTCTGTTACTGCAGTCTGTATCTTCTCTCCCATGTCTTTTTCCCCCCTTCTGTTACATTTCCCCTATTCTTCATTTGGCTTCCTTAACCCAAGTTTATCTCAATTTTGTTACTTTTTCTCCTGTTTATGATTTTTTTTTTTTGTTCTTCAAATTTCATGCTTTGTTCTTTCAATCTAATTCACAGAGCATCGTGAACCTTTCTGTGCAGTGATGAAGGGGGAATCTGAGCCTCATACAGACATGAGGTGCTTTCTGAATACCTTATAAGTATTTTTAATCTAGAGATATTTTTTGCTTTCTTTTTTTGATGGAGGAATGTTAACTTTTCAGTCTGTTCTTTGATCAGTATGAGCAATGAAAGTTGTCTTCCTAGTCTCACCTAAAGTGTTCAGTTATCAATTTACAATTTAAATTAACTCTTTCTTTCATTTTAAGCACAACCTCAACGTTTGCCTCAGCCGAATAGTTCAGCACTGGAAAGGAGTGAGGAAGAAAGTGGCAAAATCCAAAATGGCCACGTGGGTCTGAGTAATGGAAGTGGAATTCACAACGGGGTCAAGCATGCACCTGCAGACAACAGAAAGCTTTTGGCTCCTGTTTCAGAAAAAATGCACAGAAAAATTCAATCCACCTTGTCTGTCAACAGCAACAGCAGCAAGAAGAGTAAAATAAGCTCTGCGTTTTCTCAAAAGCCAGGTACTTCACCTGAAGGTAAGCAGAAATTCTTATTAAAAAACTCCAAGCTAAATAAAGACTACCCAAACCCCATTCTCACTAATAATTACACAATCAACTGAGAATAATTGAAGAGCATGACTCATGCTCCAGAATCAAATAGAAATCATTATGATAAAACACAAGTTTCTTCCCCAAAGGAAAATATTAAGTATTTGAAGGAAATTGAAGCAATGGGAGATTTCTTGCTTTCAAACATTTGGCCAACATAGTCTGATTATGTTTTAGTCTCTCCAGTTAGTATCCTGAACTAATAAAAACTCCTGTCAACATTGTCACATATACACCAGAAAAAAATGTTAAAGCACTGGTTCAAAGCATAGTAAACATATCCAGTAGTGGCAGGCTTCATGAGGGTAGGGTTTGCTTTTCAAAATGTTCTGTTAACAGATGTTCTGACTAGCTATGAGGTCTGAACACTACATAAATTTAGACCTGTACTTCAGTGTTTAACGTGCGTTATACTGTATGTGGGCTGTAAAGAATTTGCATGGAAAATCCTTCCTATGCAGAGCTTAAATAAGCAAAAATAAATAATTTCCCTTATGTTTTAGCTGTGCATGTGTGTTTTCACTGCTTGTAATTACACTAATGGTCGCAGAGTTCCTGTGCCTCTCTTCAGTCCTTCCTTAGTGCCTTCCCATTAGCACTAATATACTTGATGGGCTTTTCTTCTGTCTGTTACAAGGAGGATGCAAAGGCTCTGCAAATTTTATTGGTTTGAGGCAGGCATAGGCATGACTGGTTAAAAAAAAACTTGGCGGGGGGGGAGGGGGACAGGGGGGTGGGTACAGACACAGATTCTTAGAGAAATGAGAAATGGTACTGTTCAGTGAAATGGGGAGGATTCTCAACCTAGATGAAAGAAAGAGGGATCAGAAGGACTGCACGTAGTGGCCTGAATGAAGCCTACTGATGTCAGTGGAGTGACTTCTCTTGACTTCAGCTACTTCAATAAAACCTACTGAGTGAATCTGTGTAGTAATGTCATGTACAGCTTCTCTCAGACTCTGCCATGGGCTGGTCCTCCTTACTGTGGGTTATTTTCATATTTATCTTCAAGAACCTATGATTATTTTTCTGTTGCACTTTCAGTCCTTCAACATTTTTTTTCCAAAATCACAGCTTCATACTTGATATATTTCCCTTATCTCTTTCTGTTATGTGAAATCCAGTTTACCCTCAGCCCAGTATTTTTCTTGTATATAAAAAAACTGTAAGTCAGTAGACCTAGATCTCTGTCTAGTACAAGGTACAGGCCTCTGACTTTAGGAAATTCAACCTCTGAAAAAGAAATTACAGAGTTCTAAAGAGACAGTGTCTGCCTTGTCCATGCCCTTATACAGTTATTTATTGCAAGCACTTCCTTTTTACTTCTACAATTATATTGGGGTAAATACAGTCAGTGAGTTTTTTGTTTGTTTTTAATAACCTTAGCAATAATTATTTCAAATGACTGAATGATTGAGGATAAAATTAATATCGTACCTTCAGATATATCAGTAAATGCTAATGTCTGGTTTCAATATCCACTTAGAATATAGAGAATAACATTGTATAGCCACACTAACTTACATAGCTTGACCCATACTGCTAATATATGCTGCTCTGATTTTTCTGTTTACCAATCTGAGTGAAGCACTAGTGTTATTATGCAATGATTTAAGTATTTCTAGGGTATTTGTGCCGACACACCTGCATGCACACATGTACGAGCTTTCTGACAGTTTCTCCAGCTTTTCAGTACTTCACCCTTTAGGGCTACGTGGGGGAACGACAGGCTGTAAGTAACACTCTTATCAAGTTGTTACCTTGCAGGAAGTATCAATATATGCATAATTTGTTCTGTCATTCATCAGTTTTTTGATGAGATGCATAATCAGAGACTCTGGCAATGGTCAACTGAAATGTCTAAAATAACACGAAGAAGAGATCAGTGTTTAAGGAAAATGATTTATCCATAACTTAAAAATAATTGTGTTCATGAATTTAAGAAATGTTAATCCTTTATGAGTACTTCTGGAAGGCTACACTTAAAAAACTTGCTACAATTGGCCAGGTTATTTGTTCGAAGGAGTTTAATTGCCCTTAAACTAGCAGTATATATACTTGATCAATACATCTAACTATACAAACCAGAAGAGTACACTAGTAAGTCCTGTGACTGAAGATTGCATAGACACTTTCAAAATGGTATACACAAATTAATTTGAACCTAACTTCTACAACTTCTTTGTATTATGAATCATACTTTTGCAGACAAAGAGATATTTTTGTGAGCAGTTGTCTTCTGATCCAATGACATTTCTGTAGAAACTATTGAAAAGGTTTACAAGAAGATGGAAAAGATAGGAAACTGTTGGAAATTATTTGAAATGTTGCTTAACCTACTTGGCTTTGCTTTAATTTGTACCGTATTAACTTCATAAGCCATTGGTTGCTGCTGAGTTTGAGTTTGCTTGAAGCTGTGTGGTTGTGCAATCTGTACAGTATAATAATATGACTTGTATGCAGTTTCTTATGTAATCTTATGCAGAAAGAGACAAAATATATTAATTTTTGTACTGTCAGTACTGAATGATCAATAACCCAAATTAACTCAGCTGCTTCAATTTACTGTAGTGTCTAGATAATTTGAGTAGAAAGCTAGAGCACTTCTCCTATGAGGACAGGCTGAGAGAGTTGGGGCTGTTCAGCCTCAAGAAGAGACGGCTCCGGGGAGATCTTACAGCTTATGGCTTGCCACCCATCCTATACAGGAGCATATTTGGGCTTATGCTTATTTAAGAGTAAATGGAACATGCTGCTTTTATATACTGCACACTTCAGTATATAAACCAGAAAGCTAAATTAAGTCCAGTGTTACTTTACCCAGGATATCATATCTTCTCATGAAGAAGGTCAGGACTGTTCCTGTTGGCTTCCAAAGTACTGGACAGCCCTAATGTAAGCTATAAAGCTCCCCCACCGTGTCCCCCACCGCC
The DNA here is from genome assembly GCA_907165065.1 of Caprimulgus europaeus. The sequence goes on along the minus strand of OU015528.1, from coordinate 22,613,785 downwards.
CTAGTTCCTCACCTTACCAAATTCCCCACAACTCTTTTATTAATTGTTTCAGCTGCAAACTCCACTTTCACTACAGATCACATCTTGTGAGCTTTCAGAATTGAAGTTGCACTGGAAGCGCTTGGAATGTAACAGACATTTTAGTAACAGTAGTATAAAAGCTTTAAAATCTGCCATTTTAAATGAGGCTGTATTGTATGGAGTCATGTCAGCATTCCAGAATATGCTGTTTAGAAACACACTCACATCCAGTGAGGCTTAGGAGGGTGCAAGTGCACTCACCAGCTCTGCTCTTCCTCTGCATCTATTATTAATCCATATTGTTACTGAAGAAATCTTACTCAGCTCTGTAATTTACACTACAAAAAAACAAAGCAATTACGAAATAGTAGGACTGTCTCTCTTAAAAAGCAGGTTTTAAACACTGTTTCAGTTCTAAAGATTTTTCAAAGGGACTGGAAAGGTTTCAGTGCATACTAGGAATAAAAGAATTTTTTTTAATTCAGAGAAATGTTAATAATATTTTAAATTACTGATGTCAGAAGTGTCACAGTTCTTCCAAAACTCTGGTTGGTAGGCCACTATCAAAGAGAATTGTCACTTTCCTGCACCTGTTATGTGTGTTGCGGAGAAACACCTTGGAAACCTGGAAAATCAATTGAGCATGGGAGTGAGGCTCTGGGGAAGGACAGGCAGTGTAGGCTTGCCACCAGATTTAAGTTACCACTTGAGCTTTTCCAGGAGTAAGGCCTGGTAACCTTCCTCAGCCTTCTGGACTGTGTATCTTGTACTACTGAGCTGAGAGATGTGGTGAACAATCTCACCCAATGTGTGGAGTTTTTTAAAATCCAATGTTTAAAATTCAACATTTCAGGGTGCATTTGAATTAGACTTTTTCCCCTCTTCTTTTTAGTATTAGTACAACTTCATCTGTTCTAGATATTGAATCCAATCATGGGGTTGGTGGGCACTATTTAACTCACTCTGCTGACTACATTAATTTATTAGAGTATCCCAAGTGATACTGATGGCTTAACTGAAGACAAAGCAAGTCCACCAAACAGCCTCTGTGCTAAGCCAGGGTCTTAAGAACCACTAGATGCATATACATGGAAAGTAGTGAGTAGTTCTCTTTGCAGGGTGGCAGACCTCTGTATGTAGTACAAGCTTCTTACTTTGTTTTGTATAACTTTGTATAAACAGAAAAATAGTTTTCAGTCAACTTTCCTTTTGGACATATGGTTCTGAATAGGATTTTTATTATTTTTTCCTCTTGAGTGCCACAAGAGCAGCAGTAAGTTTTGTTTTACATATTGTTCTCTCATTGGTTTAGCATTATTTACTGAAATTTGGTATGAGTTGTGCGCTGTACCATGAATAGTCTAACATTGCAGAAATATCTACTGGCTATTTCTTTTTTTTGTTTTTAAACATACATACACTTCTGAAATCCATCCCATAGCATTAAGTATCATTTAGGCAGCTAAATGTTATCTTTTAGAACTTGATTAAAAGTGGATTTGTGTCTGAGGATGAAGTGCTAAGTAGGTTTTTTTGTTAGGCGAGGTTGTATCACAACACAGTTGTCAATCAGGCAGTGGGCAGGTAACATTATCATATGGTCAAACTTGTGGTTTTTTTAAGAAGGCGTTTTGAAGAGTGGTATGTTTTAACCGTGATGTATATTTTTGTTTCCATAGAAGTCTTGGGAGATGATTTACATATTGTGTAACATGAGTGAGTGGAAACCAAGGCCTGTAACAGAAAAAGGTCTTCCCATAGTAGCCATTTTGTAAGGTCATGGTATAGCTAGCACCTAACTAGTTTCAGTACGTGCAGTGAAGGGCAATGGGAGTGAAAGCTGCAGATTCTAAGAAAGCCATAGATATTGTAAATTGGCACCTTTCTTAGTATATCTGTATGTTTGAAAATGAGATCATTTTTCTCTTGAGGCTGTATCTGTATCGAGATTTTAGAATATAAGCTTTGATGACATGCTTTGCAGTGTAATTTCCCTGTTTGGGTGACATTTTGATTTCCTTGATCAATAGAGATGTTTGTTTTCTATTTTAGAATGAATATATATCACATATACTGTGCTTTGTAACTGTATTTTCCCCTGTCAAAATAAATGTAGCTCTGTTATCCAGGGATAAGTATACTCCATGAGACAGGTCTGTTTGGTCTTTCTTCTTTTCTTATTTTTCCCTTGAGCGTTTTCCTGGGAGCAGCGAGTTTTTTGGAAAGGGGTGGGTAGCGGAGCCTGCACACAAGCCCCATGCATTGCAGGAACAGTGGTATGATGGTGTGGGTGCTGCTGCTTGGTAAGCTGACACCCCATCTCTGTGTAATGCACACCTTTTAGAAACTTGTGCTGGCGTGGTTTTACTTTGCTCACTGGCCATGAGTGGCCCCCGCCGTCGGCACTGCATGTTCCTCCCACTGCTGCCGGCCCCGTGCCGCCAGCCGGTGGGACACCAGGAGCACCTGCTGGGACTTCTGTTCAGGGCTCTGCAGGGGCCCAGAGTAAACCCCTGCTGAGGACCTCGGCTGCCACTTTGATTGTGGTTTTTTCTTTTTCAGTTCTTGCTGTGAGACAGCCGAGTGCCTGGAGAATGTTTGAGTTGTCTGAACTTAGCGAATATAGTTAGTAAGAAGCTGACCAAGGTCACCATCCTGTAAGCGAGCTTGTTTACCATTGCAGACATGAAAACCTTTTATCATATGTGACCTGTCTGCTTGGTATGAAAGCTTATTGGGTCAGTTTGTGACAGGTTAGTGTCAAACATTACAAAAGCAGCATAGGTCAGCCTGCATGTGTGTTTCTCTGTCCATTTTTCAGTTTAACTTCTGTGTCCCTTGTACAGTTTTGATGGTCACTAATTCTCTTAAAAATCAGTTTCTTAAGGAGAGCTACACCTTTTCATAAAAGTGAAGAGGACATGATAAAAGAGAAGTTGAAATAAAATAAATATATATTTCAGCATTTAACAGGAATTGGATACCAGGGTAATATCTGTATGCAAAGATTTTAGAAATAAAGTGGTATGTATGTGCAAATGTTCAAAGACATGGACAAAAATTAAAGTTGTTTTATGGTTGATACTGTTTCTTTTCCTTAAATGAACATGGCTGTTACTGGGATAAGGTATAGAGTGGGGCCCTCTGGGAATTTAATAACAGTGTATAAACAGTTTTAAGGGATTTTAGGCTATTTCTTGTCTGGATATTGTCTGTGGTAACATTTATAGCCAAGTTAAAGTAGATGTTACTGTTACTGTATACACACTTTGGTTAAATCAGCACAAAGTAGCTGGATGTGCAGGTGTGATACAAGTAGGAAAAACTTGGATGAGTTGATAGGGTTTCTGTTTGCCTTGGCATTGTTGAACAGTTTTGATGAAGTTCCCTAACAAATCTGTAGCTTTTGGGTATGTGCCAAAGGACTAAGGAAACAGCTTTACTTACATCAGTATTTAAAAATGCTTCATGGGATGACCATTTTAACTTCAAGTTTAACTTTCATCCCAGTCAAAATGAAGGTATAATTGAAAATAAGCTTTTGTGTCTGAAAGCTCATCCTTTTTTCCCAGCTGTGAGTTGATCTAATAAAATATACTATCACTGCTCACAGACTAAGCCTATCATAATTTATGCCATTCATCATAACTTTTGGGAGCTTTGGTTGTAGCCAACAAATGTGATACTGTGTTTTCATGAAATCAAATGCATTTGATTAAGGAACTAAGGCAGATGGACTGTTTTGTTTGGGATTTTTTGTATGAAGTATACCTCTGTACAGTGTTTGACACCCCACATCCTCACTTTTGTGTAGTGCTGATCAGTTGTGCACCATTTCTACATTAATTAGAAAAAAGTGTAATAGAAGACTTGAATAACAATGGAAATTTGAGACTGGTGTGGTGTAGTGCCGAAGTCCTAAGGAAAAGCTAATCTTCATTAATGCTGGGCTTGTATAATGAAACATAGTCTAATTTCTTCTTTTTCTCTGAAAGTATTTAATGAAAACTTAAACCCCAAGAAACTTGGGAGTTAGCTATTTATCAACAGTGCTGCATCATGAACATTAAGGCAAATGGAGTTTGGTCCTTGGTAAAGACATACCCCTACTTCTTAATTGCATTAATATATCTAATGGAAAAAGAAGAATGAGAAAATCTCTAATTGTCAATCAAAAAAAAAAAAAAAGAAAGTAAAGAAGTAGATAATTTTAAGCTAGCCTTTCTTTACAGTAATACAATATTATAAGCAATATTGCTATATCATATCTTTATCTGAAAGGACTAAAATATGTTCAAGATTTCCAGAAAACATGATGCCAGACATTAAGATAATAACATTTGCTTTCTTTTCCAAAGTCTTCCCAAATACGTAAATTAAGTTTTGTTCCATTTGGATTCATATGTTCCACTACTCACTCATCTGCAAAAATTACTAAGGTCAAAGACTAGAAGCTAAGTATAGTCTTTATTCTTAACATGTTAAAATAGTTTTGAAATTTAAAATAATCTGTAATTTAAAATAATCTCTTTGGTCCTGGAAACAGCAAAGAATTATTAGGGAGTATTGTGCAAGCAGTGAGTTTTATATAGCATCTTCTTCATTGCTGGATTTTACTGGTCATGACACCCTGCAACAGCAACCAAAGGAGTTGAATTTAGCTGTATAATTTTTTCTATGGAACGGACGGGTTGCTGTAGGAATATAGGTACTAGAGAAGTATCTGTGAGTTTTATGTACTGTGTACGTTTGTTATTATTAAAAAAAAAACCCATTTTGACTGTATCTTTTCCTTTACCTTATAATTACATCTGTAGATAAGAAGCTAAAAAGTAGGAGTCATACATGGAAGAAATTATTCTTCCACCCATTTTATCCAAATGTATTACAGCCCTTTGGAGTAATAATTTTTAATTCAGTAAGTTAGGTAATGCTAGGTAACAGCATGCTTTGTCATGTGTTAAATAATTGCTACCTGGATAGCTATTAAAAGTCAATAACATGAAGAATATAAAAGCGTGATTATTTCAGGTTTGTCCTTGAAATGTGGATCAAAGTTTATGTTCTTTGTACAAATGAGTCATTGCAAGAATGAAGAGAGCAGGAAAGAGTATCTCTACTTTACGTTAAGTGTTTGTGGAGGTTAACTAAAATTGTTATATAAAGACTTTCTAAATGGAAAATAAGTTTTGCAATCTGAGGAGAAGGAAATAAAAATAAACGGTAGGTAAATAAATCCTTTTTAGTGTTTCAGTCAGTGAAGAAGAGATGTAAAGAAAGACCCTCCACAGAGGTTCCATCATAGCACTAATAGTAAAAATTTTTCTGTCTTGCACCATTTTTGATAGCTTTTACTTTTGAAATACCTTTATTTAGATCAACACCAACTCTCTTTGTAAGTATTGATTTAGTGCTTTTTTTAGATTAGGAGGGAAAAGTTCTCTTGTGGGTCCAGAAAATGCTTTCTGAGTGGTCCCTTTTGTTTAATCTATGAATTCTATCTCTTGTCCATCAGTGAAAGTTTATTTCTCTCCCTGCAATTTTACATATCCCTGCATGAAGCAGGCAATATTTGTTTGAGCATCTTATTTTCAATACTGATACACATAAAGTTTTTTATGTTGTTTTGTTTAAAAAACATCATTTGTAGAACAAAATTTGTTGTGGTATTAGCTTCTTTTAGTTTTGTTTTAAAGATACAAAATAGTAAAAACCTCAGTTCCTCAAATATGAAGGCTTCTTAGATAGAACTCTTGGCTTCTTTATCTTGTTCCTTCATATTAAAACGAAATCTGAAAGGAGATTGTACCTGAACAAATTTAACACCATCTCCATGACAACCAGCTAATTAATTGCTATTGGTCTGACTTTGGTCCTCTTCAGTGAACTAATACTCCTCAGCTTTATTTCACATATCTTCTGAGTTTTCTATGAAGGTCATTTATTTAGTCACAGTATTTCTTTAGGAAAAGCAGCTTTTTAATACAGGCAACAACTTTCTTTAAAAACAGCTCAGTTTTACCTTTGGTTCCCTCTTAGTTTTGTTTCCTGCACAGTAGTAGGGAGTTTTTGGGGTTGCTTTTTTTTTTCCTTCTTGCTTTTCTTGATACTTCTGTTTTTTCTTTTGGACATAAATATTCATTATCTGTGTTATGACAGTGACCACATTGCAGTATAGATATTCCCAAGCTGTTTGGATCTAAGTAGTGTAGTAAGTAGGAGAAATCAGTCCTCAGCAGTGTGGTGTTTAGTGCAGGTTAAAACCTGCTGATGGCAGGGGGGTTGGAACTAGATGATCTTTAAGGTCACTTCCAGCCCAAACCATAGAAAAAAAAAAAGCTCAGGTAATTACTTGTGCCTTGGGACAGATTTTGCAAGTCTGAGCCTCTGTCATTGCATTGCTGTAAGTATTGTTGCTTGCTCAGGTAAAGTTATCTCTACACTATCCTGCAGTCTGAGTTTCTGCAATGTTAGAGATACTTTGAATCAAGATACTTGCCATGGTTACTCCACCATTTTTGACATTATAAATGTGTTTAGGAGGTCTGGTAGTTGTATTACTGTTCCAAGTAATTGCAATCTTTCCCCTATGATAACAGTCTCCAGCCTGTGAACTGTAAGAACGTAACGTCTGTAGATGGTTGTGGTGGGTTGACCCTGGCTAGATGCCAGATGCCCACCAAAGCCCACTCTATCACTCACCTTCCTCAGCTGGGCAGGGGGAGAAAAATATAACAAAAAACTCATGGGTCGAGATAAGGACGGAGAGAGATCACTCACCAATTACTGGCACGGGCAAAACAGACTCGACTTGAGGGGATAAAACAAATTTAATTTATTACCAATCAGAGAATGAGAAGTAAACCCAAATCTTAAAACACCTCCCCTCACCCCTCCCTTCTTCCCGGGCTTAATCTCTTTCCTGATTTTCCACCTCCTCCCCCCAGCAGCACAGGGGGACAGGGAATGGGGTTGGGGTCAGTTCATCGCACGTTGTTTCTGCTGCTGCTTCCTCCTCAGGGGGAGGACTCCTTCCCCCACACCAGCGTGGGGTCCCTCTCACGGGAGACAGTCCTCCACCAACTGCTCCAACGTGAGTCCTTCCCATGACTGACAGTTCTTCACGAACTGCTTTAGCATGGGTCCATTCCATGGTGTGCAGTCCTTCAGGAAGGGACTGCTCCAGCGCGGGTACCCCACGGGGTCACAAGTCCTGCCAGCAAACCTGCTCTGGCGTGGGCTCCTCTCTCCACAGGGCTGCAGGTCCTGACAGGAACCTTTTCCAGTGTGGGGTGCTTCCCACGGGGTCACAGCCTCCTTTGGGCATCCACCTGCTCCGGTGTGGGGTCCTCCATGGGCTACAGGTGGTCATCTGCCCCAACATGGACCTCCATGGGCTGCAGGGGGACAGCCTGCCTCACCATGGTCTTCACCACAAGCTGCAGGGGAATCTCTGCTCTGGTGCCTGGAGCACCTCCTCCCTCTCCTTCACTGACCTTGGTGTCTGCAGAGTTGTTTCTCTTACATCTTCTCACTCCTCTCTACCTAGCTGCAAAGTGTGCATATAGCTCAATATCCAGTCTTTCCTGCTGGCCTCTCATAGCAGATACTTGCCATAGATTATATGGACAAGGAAAAGGTGAGATGGTGCAGGATATTTTCCCCAGAACATTTTCTAGGTTTTCAGCTATTTGTGGCTAAAGGGGTTCATGGCTTGCAAGCAGTAAAAAGAATGAAAACTGAGGCTAGGAAAGAACTGTGTTCTCTAGCATGAAACTTCTTGTATTTTTCAGTTTTCATTTTCTTTCTTTTCACTGCCTCTTCCAGATTACATATGCTTTATACACCTTGCGTGTTTACTGTGGGAGGAGAGTAAAAACAGTATATCCCTCACTCCTGCAGTCTCCTTTTCACTAGTACATGTTTAGTTGCAATCTTTCTGTTTGCCTGTCATGTCTCATGGATGTATGAATCGTTTGAAGTTATTCCATATATTTACTCTTTGGGTGCCATATTTTTTGCTGAAATTTTGTGGGACACTGCCTCAATTATCTCAGGTAATTGAGCAGTATTTATGAGAGATGAATATTGTTATTTATGTGGTTGTGAACTCTATTGAAGATTAAAATAGTACTTTAATACAATTGCTCAGAGATTTGTGTAGAAAAGCGATAGAAAAATCTGTGTTTTGATGGAATGTTTTATGTATTGTTGAAAGTACAGAAATACATGTGACATACTGTTATGATGGGTTTAAGGCGTGTCTAAAACTGCAAAGAAAGCAAAAATGATATGGCAACTCCCTTATTTTTCTTTGTAACTATCAAGCCAAACAAAGCAGATTCAGAAGGGCAAAATGCACAGGTTGAGACTGGAAGTAGTTTTAGTTCCCTTCATAAGCTGATTTTTTTTTTTTTTTTTAAATGACTTGTGGGCCTGCTGGAAGAAGTTAGGACTGAAGATGTTAGATACAGATATTTTAGATAATAAATGACTGGAAAAATGGATCTAAGCAGATGCTTAGTATTTGGGATTTGCATGAAGTGAAGTGAGGAAAGGAAACTTGCACCAAAACCCGTACTGAACTAGAGACAAGTTAGGCTGCAGAAGTGACCTTGAAAATGGAAAACATGTTCTTTGTGGTGTTACAGTATGTCTATTCTGAATCATTATCTTTCAGCTGCTTATTTTACATTGTGATATATCTGGATTTAGAATTAACATATTAATGATTTGTTCTTTTTTCTTTACTTTTGTTTTTGTTTGTCCTGTTTGTTCATACATGACATGCTACTGAACTGGTACTATGAAGATTGCTGTGTTCACTGTATCCTGGCTTGCTTGTTCTGTGAATTTCTCACCCTCTGTAACATTGTTCTGGGACAAGCATCCTGTGGCATCTGCACATCGGAGGCCTGCTGCTGTTGCTGTGGGGATGAGATGGGGGATGGCTGTAACTGCCCATGTGACATGGACTGTGGCATAATGGACGCATGTTGTGAATCTTCAGATTGCTTGGAGATCTGCATGGAATGCTGTGGGATCTGCTTCCCATCCTGAAATATTTATCCTGTTTTATTTTATTCTCTATAAAACTGGAGAGCTTCTCTTTAAATACATTTGAAGAAAGACAAGGTAAGATTTTCACACAACCAACTGGTATTGCACTGTTAATTCCCTATATATAATTTAGGGGTTTTTTTTAAGCAATCCTCAAATCTGTATTCTAACACAAATTGTGTAGTTTTGTACGTGAAACTCAAGCTACATTCCAGCTTCCCTTTGGCTTTGCAAATGGAAGACTTTATTGAAACTGAATTATAGGCCTGATACTGCAGGCTGTATGAGGGCAAAATTCCCATTTAAATTGAATGACAGATTTTGGTCAGAGAAGAGGTTACAGGGCAAAGCCTTAAGTATTTACCTTTACCTACTTTAATGTTTAAATGGTCGAATGCCTCTATGCATAACATGACTTTACAGGCATTCCGAAAAGCAAAATGTCTTTATTTCAATCTCCTTGGGTTGAAAACGACTTTGCTTTGTTATTTTAAACTTAAGTCAAAAGTCAGCATCAGGAATCTTCTGTTGGTTTTGCTGCAGTGGTCACGTTGGCAATATTTCTTTGGTTTGAATATCTCATTGGTTTGAGAGAGTTTCCTGGCATTTCCCATTGTCAGTATTGATACTACTAAAGTCAATGTAAGTTTTGCCATGGACTAGAGTACCAAGATTCCATTGTTATCAATCAAGACAGAACAGAGAACTTATATTTTACTTCAGTACTAACATTACTTGAAATACTTCTTTTTAGAAAGAGATTCTGGAAAGCTGTGTAGACATGAATTATATCCTTAGACTAACTAATAAACTAACAAATCTTCAAAATGTGGCTATAAAAGGGAAATTATCAGAATTCAGATTGATAATCTAAACATTTACATTAAGTGAACCTGTCACTGTTTGTGGCTTTAGAGTCAGTATCACATAACTTAGTATTTATTTCTTCATTGTCTGAGAAAGATCTACAGAGGATGTCAGAATTTAAACAGGGTATAAAGACCAAACTAAAACCGCCTTGATCAAGGAATTCTGTCATTGAATGCAAAAAGCAGATGCAAAAATGTTTATTCTCAGATATGTTTTAAGTGTTATTTTTAAATAACTGTAAAAAAAAGGGTCATTTAAAAATGTTTTATATCCTTTAAAAATAAACAGGTTGTGATTTAAAATGTTTCAAAATACAGTGGGTAACTTTTTTCCTATTACACCATTAAGCTTTTCTGAAAAGTATCTCTCTTTGTCGTTGTAGTTGTGAAATTAATTTCATCCAACACGTAGAAAGGTTTATGGCATTCCCAGATTTAGGGAATGATAGTACCCATTTTCTTTACCATCTGCTAGTTTCTCCCCTCTATGTCTATTGGTGGTTTCTTTGTAAACCACCTACGCATCTTGATCTCACATACTTAAACTTTCCTTTCTACACTTCCGATTTCCCATTTGTAGATTGTTGGATCTCATAACTTCAGGCCTTGTTACAAGTCATCGATAGCCAATAGCGTATTTCTGTTGAGTGAATTGACCATAAATGTCTTTTTCCTCTGTAGTGAATTCAATTTATGCAAATGTGACAAGCTAAAGATCACAGGAGTGTGAAGCTAAGGCAACAAATGGTCTGATATTAACCAAAGCTTCTCCCTGTGAACACTGGCTAGTAGTGCCTACTACTGCAAGTTATCGCTAAAGGTAACAGCCAAATCCTCAACTATTCTAGGGAGCTGGGAGGTGTTGTGTATTGTGCCTTAACATCTGCAATATTGTGGTGCATTCTGATGTGATGCAGATTTACTCAGAGGGTTTCTTATCTTTTTTTTGATAGTTACTACAAGAATGCATTCTTATAATATTGTTTTCTTTTCCCATATATTGGCCAGATTCTGGTCTGTGTTGCATAAACTAAGTGCATTTCCATTAATGTCAGAATTTTCCATTGGTTTAACTCCAGCTAGAGAGCACAAAGATATTATGGTAATAGGCAGGCTAATAAGGAATCATATAGTTAAACTGATAAATTCCCTGAGCTCAGAATCAGGCCCATGGGGCTCAATTATGACTCCTAAAAGCCTGAACCACATTGGGAAGGGGGAAGAGGTGCCTTGGTTGAGTGGCAGTGCCTGGAGGCATTTTGCCTTTGTAAGGCATAATGCCTCTGGGGAAATTGGGGGCATCACAGTGAGCACTGGGACTTGATGCACCTTGGAAAAAGTCTAGACAGCGCTTCGCCCATTGTAGGTCTATGGTTGACACCGTGATGGTGGGGACATGCTCTCTGGGGCTAGGCAGCACCCTGAACTGTCCTTCCCTGTGTCCTTCTGGTCATGGAGAGGTGAACTATGGCTGTTAGTTGTCTGATTGTGCTTTTGAGGATGGGGAAGAAGGCTTCCAGTCTCCTGTCCTGCCCTGACGTCCATGTCCTGCCAGAGCAGTTTCAGTATGGTGCTTGGAAAACCGCACATTTGCATATCAACCTTTTAGTGAATATTGGATGTTAGTAAAAATTACTTTTACCACAGGCTGATACAGTTTTTTTTAAAAAGAAAATATCAATCACAATGCTTGATAGTAAATACATTTCCCAGGTTTTCATAATTTCAATACATAAAAAACCCCCTCTGAGTTCTTGTAAGTAGAAACAAGGGTTTGTACAGAGAAGTACTGTTAAAATACAAATAATAATTATAATAATTACAAGAACTTTGTTCATGCACATATGTGTGTGTGTACACTCTCTCTCACATATATGTGCACACACACACATATGCAGGTATAGTTTTTCTTTTCCCACTTCATTTGTGAAATACTAGCAAGTTAATGTTTATTAACCCTCATAGTGATTAGAGTATCAAAGTATTACAGTCAGTTGAAAAAAATAACAAAATGTGTGATCTGACATTTAAATGTAATCTGCTACTGTTTGTCATAGTGATATTAGCACTTTTGTAAAATGTATCTTCATAGTAGAGAATATTAGTATGTAGTTTTAAGGAATTTCTTTCTATATTTCTGTTAAATTCTGTTTTGTAATTTTCTCTATATGCAATCTTGTAAGCACCTTGTGTAATTAAAACAAGCAGAATTAGAAGGAGACAAATGTGAAAATATAGTTTAAATAAAATTAAAACATCAGAACTGTCAATTTTATAACAGTTCTTGTGAACTTGTACAGTGTTTCAGTGTATAGTTCTGCAAACTGGCCAATTTGAAAAAATGGTAACTTGCTATTTGTATTTTATACCAACTGGGTGTGCTATTCTCAAACACTATTTTGAAATAAAGATCTTTATTTTGAAACTTTGGGATATCTTCTTCTTCTAGTCTTGCCCCGTTGCTCTTCTGAATGATAATTTCATGTCTTCATCTCATTTTTCTATTATGACACTTCCTGTAGGCTTTGGCCTTCAGGTGATTTGCATGGAGGGTGAGCCAGTGTTGGTGAGTTGTCCTACAGGTGGAGCTAAGCCAGCTCAGGTGCTGGAAGCTGCACTAGTATGAATCTCCCAACAGTAAAAAAAGTTTGTTATTAAGAGGGCAGATTAATTCCTTAGTGTAATTGTGTTGATGAGATGGAGTTCCAGTAATGATTAAATTTGATAAAAATGAAAACTATTATACTATTATGTGGAAACAATCTTCAATTTATTAAAAACAAGCTGAACACAGAGTATAGTCTGTTCATAATGTTGCTGTAGACATATTAAGGTCTAATGGCCTTTGGCCTACGAAGCTGAACACAGTACCACTTATACACAGTACCACTATTTTAAAGTAAGGTATTTTTAAAAATCCATTAGTTTAAACACAGATAGAGTAGACCGCTTCATCCATGATTTAAGCAAAGATTTTTTTCATGTTGGCTTAAGCCAAGTGTGAGTATGCCTATGCTACTTTAAAACTGCAGAAACTGCATGGCTGCAGTATTTTGCACTAGTTTTTCTATATCTACGTTACATTTATTGAATATTCTACCATGTCTGTGTATAGATGGCCATTAGAGGGTCTAAAATAATTGCAGTGTGTCTTCTCTGGGTGTTACAGAGGTAATACATTAAAACAAACAGAGGTTCTGTGCTTGCATGTGTAACATGAAGTCTTGCTACTGAGAATGCATGCCAAACTTCTCTTAGAAAATAATTGTTCATGAAAGAAAACTACTGAAACCATCAAGAAATAGCACTGTTTGAGACTTACTACAGTCTCAAACTGTACTCAAATTACAGTGTTATAGCTAGTATCTATAATAAATAACATTTCTAGGAAGAAATGGCTTCTATGAAGAGGAATCATGACCAACATTTGGTAGCTTTTGGATTGAATATTGACTATTTCAACTGTAGTACTTGTGTTAACTGTTTGTTGAGTTTGAGTTTTTGCTTTTAAAGTAATCTGCTGATTGAAAAGCTTTTCTGAGCTGTTCACAATTTAAAAAAAAAAAGCCTTAATGATTACAATATTTAGTGTATATTCTTGGAGAGCAGTGCTGGTTGTATTGATGTACTTCCACAGTAAGGTTCCTTCTGTCTAGCAGCCTTGTAAGGGCCACAAAGATAATTAGGGGCCTGTAGTATCTTGGACTCTTCAGGCTGGAGAAGAGAAGACTGAGTGGGGATCTTATCAATGTCTATAAATACCTGAAGTGCAGGACCCAAATGAAAGGGGCCGGGATTTTCTGTAGTACCCAGAGACTGGACAAGGGGCAATGGGCAAAAACTGGAACACCAGAAGTTCCACACAAACTTAAGGAAAAACTTCTTTACTGTGAGGGTGACAGAGCACTGGAACAGGCTGCCCAGAGAGGTTGTGGAGTCTCCATCTCTGGAGATGTTCAAAACCCACCTGGGCACTTTCCTCTGCAACCTGGTGTAGGGAACCTGCTTTGGCAGGGGGGTTGGACTAGGTGATCTTTTGAGGTACCTTCCCCTATGATCCTGTGATTGTAACTTTCTGAAAGGCAAAAGATATATCTGAAATTTTAGCCACAAAATTAAATTACATATTGGAGAAATATGTCCTTGGTATCTTCTTTCTATTCCTCTGTATGTGAGTGTGCACACCATGTGTTGGAAGACCTCAGGTAGTGTTGACAGCAGTAGCTCCAGAATCCTACAGACATTAATCTTACCTTTTTTTTTCCACCTTCTAACCCTTCTGCCATTTCTTTTAAATTGTGACAGCAGGAGGACCTTAGCTCAATTTTGTCATCAGGATATTGAAAGAAGTTCAATAAAAATAATATCATGCACCATCTTCCATGATGAACTTGTTCACTGGGCTCAGTATACTCAAATATGAAGTTGATTGCTTGTACAAAATTCAGCCTCCTCATAAGCACTTGCTTGTGCTATTTACCAACGATTTGGTGCTAGTGACATAAAAGAATGGCCTTTCTTTTCTTTAGAAATCTTTGATATGATGGGCTATTTCTACTGTAGTTGGAAAGAGAAAAATTTCTCTTGAGTTACCATTCTGAAATACAGGCAGAGGTTGAGTTTGATTAGGTGATCTTAACCTCTGTAGCGTTTTTAGTATATCAGTTCACCTAACTTAAAACTTAATTTAAAAAAAACTACATACAATCCTGTTTGCCTCCTTTATGTATGTATATTATAGCAATTGTTAGTACATTGCCATTCAATACTCATAAAAATAGGATGTTAGATGAAAGATTGCATAATACCTTTTATACCTTTAGTAGTATCTTACTAATTTTTATTCTGATATGCATATGCTATTTTAACTGACGAAATACTCCACTATAATTGAGGCTCTTTATATCATCTCAGTAGGGTATGTAATTGGTGCACAAGCACTACACAATTCCTCTTCAATCAGTGGTGCAGACTTCTGCAATTTGTCTCATCTCCAAGTTGCACAGAGTGACCACACTGTGAATATGCTGTACTCCAGCTTGTGTGTATTTCACATTACAATCTTCTTCCACAGTGCCTACCTCTGTTTCTTTACCTTTATCACAAGATGGGTTGTTTGGGTTTGGTTTGTTGGGTTTTTTTTAATTTTTGAACAAAGAGAACAGAAAGGGCTTTTATTATGGAGGTCTAGGACAATACCAATATGTATGTTATGTTGTAAATAATTTCTTAATCTTTTCTGTTTTCACTGCTGTATGCAACTCCTAGTCAAATGACTTGTGAAAGTGATGTCTTTCGAATTTCAAAATATATCTGAATAACCATAGCTCAACAGTGTTTTATATTTGAATATATGAAGTTCAAAATAAATTTACTGTGTCTTACTCTTTGAAATAAAGAACTGAAAATTCTGTTGAGATGGACTCTGCAGGGTCTTGCAAACTGCCAATATTCAAAATAGTTCTCACAAGAGTAAGACCAGTACATTATTTTAAAATTAATACCTTTTACTATGGTGCATATATGCTAGATTTTAGATTCTGTGCTACTTTCAGTTACTGAAGACTAATTAGAACAAACTGGGAAAAATAAATGTATTTATTAAACAAAGTGGGTTTGCTTTCCTCCCCAGGCAATGCAACTCCATTTGTCTTTTTCTTCATGTGAGGAGGAGACTCCTTGATTACACATTTAATGTAGACTAACAGCAGTGGTTTAGGATCCACAGTATCTTCAAGGTCACTACAAGTAGCATGTGAAGGGTAAGGGGAAACACAGTGCAAGGGTTCCACTGCTGTTGACAACTGCTGTCTCTGCATCAGCAATCTGCTTTGAAAAGAGCAAGCTTTCATGGGGTTAAGTTTAGGAAATTAAGGAATCCATGACTGAAATTTGATATTCAGTCTTCTTTCTTCAGAAAGAATAATTAGACATATTTACACAATTACATTTTGGTAAACTATTATACCAGCTTAACTGTAACATATATTCTGGTAAAAGTACATTAAACAGCAATCCAAAAGCAATTTAGCTGCTGAAGGCATTATTTTCTATCTAATTATTCACAAATTAATGAATAAAATTAAATTCCAATCACTGAAAAAATGAAGCAATGGTGAGAATCAGAACTACAGATTAGTTAAAGCTATGCAATGCATAACAGAATTAAAGCTTTCTTTTATTCAAATTCAATGCTTAAAAAAGAACAAATCCATCATCTTGAAATTTGACTTGTAGCTTGACATTAAAAATAATATGAGTAGAATTTTCAGTGGGGTAAGCACAAAACTAGTTCAAGTAGTGTCACTCTCAATTAATGTACTCAGGTGGTGTGCCCATTAAAATTCCCACTTGTGGGTTCAGCTCTCTATGCAAATGGGGTCATTACCTGGAGAATTTAATTGGGTATGACACTGGGAGTAGGAATTTTCCTTTCAAAATAAACCCACTTGCACACATTTTCACTAGAAATTTGATTGTTACATATACTTCATATTGTTTGGCTCTATAAATATTTACCAAAATTGAGGATGTCTTCACTTCTTTATTTTTTTGCAAGTGATTCATAATGCATCAAAATGATTTTTAAATTGTTCCATGTATTGCATATGCAAGTCTTGTTACAAAAACCTGTGGTGAAAATGTATTTTTTGGTGTTAAAATGATACTTTTACGTTTCACATTCTTTTAAAGCTGATATTAATTTTTATAGCATCTGCAAGTTGAACTGTAATATTTTTGTTGTATATGTACATGTAAATAAAAGAAAAGGTCTATATCATACTGAACTTACATCTCACACATTGTTTGGAAAGAACAAAAATAGACTGTGTTTCTGAGTAATACTAACTTTCAACTTTTTCTGGGAATTATTTTTCAGAATAATTTGTATGAATAAAGCTAATACTGAAAGATACTAATTCCAAAATTCACACAAAAATGTGGAAACAGAAGTACATGGCTGTTAGGAACTTCTGGAGAACTTCAGCAATCTAAGCTGAAACAGTGTCTAAAAACATGTTCTTGAAAATGTCTGATGAGGGGACTTTAGGACACTGTTTTGAGATTGTTGGCACTAGTGCTACAGTAGTCTTACAGCTAGAAAGCTTTTTCTAACATCCCATTTAATCTTATTTTCATTTCTGCAAACTGATGAATCCATGTTCTATTCCCAGTGGATGTGTAGAACAATCACCATTCTTTTGTCATAACCTTTCATATATTAACCTTTCATATAGTTTGTGTACTCCTGCCTAGTTTTCTCTTACCTAGTTCAAAGAAATCCAGTCTGGTTTCTTCAATCTTTCTTCAGTACAGCATTCATTTCAGGCATTATAGACTGTATGAGCTATGCTTCTCATTTCAAAGTATCACAAGACTGAGGGAACAACTTGACTTTCTCTGCTAATGAGAAACGTAGGTGTTGCATGGTGTGTTGAGTTAAAAGATATATTCATGTCTATAACAAGCATGGATTTCTATGGCAAGAAAGTTATCAGTATTTCAGTTGCACCTTAACTTCTGTAAAGGGAACAGTCCAAAGGATCAGTATCATGATCTTTTGCATAAACACTTGTAAGATTTTCATGGGATTTGTAGAACACTTTTTAAAGTTTCTAGGGTGGAGACCTGCAAGTGTCATCTTAGCAAACACAGAGAAAATGAATCTACCATCTCATTAAAGCTTATCTCCATTTGTTACTTCTCTAGTTTTGCTCCATCTCAGATTTCAGCTTCTTGCCATTTCTGTTCAGCACTCTGTTTGCTAATCAAGCATCCTCCATGTTTTCACTAAAATTTCCTCTACAGTTCTATTGGTTCTCATTGCTTCTTTGATACCTAATACATATTTATCTATGCAAAAAACCCCTTTTCACTGAAGAATGTTGTTTTGTTTATTAAACTTCCTTGAAACTTTATAGCAGCCTTACAAGATGGTTTTAAGATGTTAGGTGAGAGTGGATTTTAACATAAACTGCTTTTCAAAAGGTTGATGCTACATTATTCCTGTTCATGTTCAAAATTGGTAATTAGAATTTGGGGAAAGCTCAGTTTATTCTCAGGGAAGATCATTGGAAGCTTGATCTGGAAATAATGACAAATTCAATTATGGAAAAAGTACTAATGCATGTCAATATAGTTTTATGGGAAATACTTCTCAGTTATTATTATTCACTAATGAGAATAAAAGTTTGGCTGATAAAAATGATTTTGTAGCATTAATATACCTGAGTTCTTAACACATTTGACTTAGCACTTATATGACATCCTGATCTGCAAGATTATACTTGAATATGTGCAGAAGATATAGACTGAAACCAAGTAACTAATAGTCTCAAACAGTAGTTGTCAAATGAAATAATTATTAAAATGATTATTTTAGAGAGGTTCTGCAGAAATAGGTACTGTGCCTGCCACTATTCAACATTTTGATCAATGATCTGAAAGCATTTCTAGCAGAATTTGTAGATGACGTAATAGTTGATGCAACAGTAAATTAAACATATACCTTGTTACAAGGTGCTTAGAGCAATCTGGACTTGGTAGGATGGACCTCTTCTGAAAAATTTTTTTCCATGCTATGAAAGGGAAGGAAAATATTTAGAATTTACTTTGTCAAAAGAGGATTCATTTTGAACACTTTGAAAATACTTGAGGATCATGATGAAGGTACTGAAGAGTGGTTTTCAGTTGAAATGCTGTGGCCTTTCTTAGCGACCTTTTGATTTTTAAATGGGTAATGGAATGACTGGAAGCAGGGAAGAGTGTGAGCTTAGGAAACCGGCTACTGAACACTGCTTTCTGACTTTTGTATTTTGAAAAACAGAAATAGTCCAAAACAGAGCCTCAGAAATTACCGAGAGGCCTAAAATTGCTTTAAAATAAGAGAATGGCGGATTTCATTCTACTCAGTTTATCCAGCAGAAGACTGAGATGTGACTTCATCTCACTGTACCAGTATCTTCACAGGAACAAATTATGGTGTTCTGAAGCTTTTCTTATTGTACCAGAGAGTTGCAGAAAGAGCTAAAATCTAAAGGCAAACAAAAACTGTTGTCCAATTTCTTACCTGAATATAACTGTGAAGATAGTAATGAGTAGAACAAACTACCAAATGCAACATTCGATTGCTCACCTCCTGATTGTTTTAGCCCTCAACTGAATGCTTTTCTGAAAGGTCTGCTTACCTTTAAAAGGCTGTGTGTGTATATGCATACATACCTAAGTATATATAGTATATATATAGAAAAAAAAATCAATAAATGTTGAACTGGATGGAATTTTATTTCCTTTCATATCGGAGAGGTTATATGAGGTGATGCAGCAATACCTCATGAATTTGTTGTCTAGCAGCACTAATAGATTATTTTAATAACTTCAATGGGGCTCACAGAATTCTTACTTTTGTTTAACATTAAAAAAATATAGAAGGAAATATTTTTCCATAAAACTTTCACTGGCATAATATATCAATATATTCTAGGTGCATAAGAAAAGTGATGGTATTCTGTACTGTTTATCACCTGTGTTCAGAGAGATTATCTAATGAAGAAGTAACATTTACTGACCTGTGCTCTGCAGATGAGATACATACATCAGGTAAAGCAGAGACAGTCTCCTGGGTCTACAAGGTGGATTGCTCCTTGACTGTTTTACTGTATCAGGTTCTACAACATCACTGTGGGCTGAGGTTTTATTTGGTAGGTTTCCTTACCCTTACTGGTGGGAGCATGAGAAGCACCAGTTATGTCTGTAATCTATTGAAATGGACTTGAAATGGTGCTTTTTTTCACTGGTGCAGGATCTCCACCACAGAAAAATGTCTTTCTTCTCATGGTAGCTGTCTGGGATAGCATGGTGAGTGTAGGTTACAGTTCTGGACTAATAATTCAAATAAAGGTTAATTTATATTGCAAAAATGTAAAACACATTAAATGTTAATTTCAAGGGCAAAGCTAAATTGAAGTCCCTAAGAAAACACTTTAAAGCAGATGAATTACCTGTAAAATAAACATCATAGATAAAAAGTGAATTTACTTAATATAAAAAGTTAATAGAGTGGGCTGTGAAAGGAAGATGTGTGGCAGTGTTAAGATAAATAGTCCACTCACACCAAAATACAGCATGAAACTTCATCTATGATATAGAAGTTTATGGAAAATTTACAAGACAAAATACATTCCAGTGTATTAAACAGAGGACCACTGGGATTTGTGTGTTGTGAGCTGTCAGTAGGCTCATCATAACCTTACAGATCTACTCTGAAATGTTAAAAGAACAAAAAATACAGAGAGGAGGTCCAGTTCCTCTGGGCTGGGGAAAAGAAGTGGGTACTGGCTTTTTTTATTTGTACACTATCCTTCCACATGTTGCAATGCAGGAAATTACAGAGCAGGTGCAAAGGTTGGGCACTTTACTGAATATTTCACTTCCCTGCTCCTTAGTTAGAGGTTAATACAATACTGTGTTACATTGATTCAGCAATAGTTTTGCATTCCCCTACTCCAGGAGAAATTTAACTCACAAACTGTACCATTAGGTTTATTTATTTATTTCCCTCAGGCTACTTCTTCAGTTCTGTGGTTTTCTTGAGGGAGTCAAATGGTAAAATGAAAATTGACCCCTATGGAATTCATAAGTAGTTTGTTAGACTGTATTTTGAGACACACAGGGATTTCTCCAATGGCAGAAATAATTTTTCCCTTTTTCTTAGCCTGGTTTCCAGAGAGAAAAGAGCTTAGTAATCCACTGTATGTGCTTGTGTGTGCGTTTGTCCATTTCCTTATTCCCTGCTAATAACTTTTGAGCCTGATGGTCCCATTTGAACCAAATGAGAAATGAGAGCAATTAAAAAAAAAGAAAAGAAACCTAACAAAGGAAAGTGGGCCTATTCTTACCCCACTGAGGGGGAACTTGCAGAATTTGCTCAGCACTTACAAGGTGTCAGAGAATCCACAGAAGGGAGACTTACTAAAAATGTTTAATTGCGGAAAACCTACAGCTGAAGTTCAGATTTTATTAAATGTAAGGGAATCAAGCTGAGAGACTGAAATCACACAAATGAAAATTAATTCCACTACTCATGGAACAAGTTGTTTTGCATGATTTAAGCTTGACTTCCGTAAATATGAATAGGTTAAATTACTTTCAGAAGAAATCCTACTTCTTTGCCTGCTGTTCAGTAATGTTTGCTTTTGGAAAAGTTACAGTATTCCCCTTTAATGATTCAGGGTTTTTTCGCACCAAATAGCTTTCTGAATCCATTGTTCCAGGGTAGCCTTCAGGAAGAAAACTAGAAAAGACTGAAAAAATAATTTGTTAGTGACTAAGAAAAAAATCTGAAGAGTTGAAAAAGAAACTCTGGGTTTTTTTAGCACATACATTTGTTCATTTTCTTTTTACCAATAACAACTTTTGACTTGATTAAATTTTTAAAATTTTAATTCCATATAACTTAGTGCAATAACTGTTTGCAGTAAGTTTTCTAATTAAAAAATAAATAATATAATGCATAATTTTGCTCCCAGTTATCATTAATAAATATTATATGTGTAATTTTTACAACTAGAAGTAGCACTGTGGTTGTAATATTTTACTGTATGCATAGCTTGATTGTTGCAGAGTAGACATCTGCCAGAAACATTTCAGTTTAGCATGATGAATTTACTGTAACCCTGTCAAAAATCACGTAACAATGCCAAAGTATCGCTTTGAATATAGGTTGAAAAACAGAAATAAGTGTGTTGAGGAAGGTTTTCAAATTCTCTCAGAATCCAGTCATTACTGGTGTTACGGCCAGGCACGTAGGAGCGCCGCTGCTCCGTGGGGGATTCCCAGAAAGGGAACATTACTTACTTAATCAGGGTAGCGAAAAGCAAGATCCTGTTGACCGTAGGTGCCCCGAGTAGGCTATCAGCACCCCAGCGAGGATGCTGGCGCACAAAGGGCAGGCAATTTGCACAGAAGTGTAAAGACTTTTTGAAGCCTTTTGTTAAAAGTAAAATGGGAAGGACACAATTTGTTTGCGATGTCTTTTGTTCTGACTGTATTTCAGATGCTTGATTTTTTAATCAATCATGTATGAAACACTGTATGTGGCGCTCCTTGGGTTAATATGCTTGTTGAAGTCTTGAGTGAATTATGTGGGCCCAATTCTAAGCCCAGATAAACAACAGAAGAGACAATCAGGGAAAGCACATGCTGTCTGGAGGCTTAATGGTATTTCTTTAGGATCCTGACATTTCAAGAAATAGTGTATCAGGAAAGGTAAGTACTCCTGGATCTTTGATACAAGATTCTTCAGTGTGGTATGTGGTTTAAATAAATGTAGGATATCTCACTTTTTTTGTCAGGTTAGAGCTTTTTGTATTTTCAATAGAGGCCAAAGGTGTTCTAGCATATTTCAAATAGAAGATGATATGATCCTGGGATGTGTCTCAAACACTACATTTGTATATTTTATAAAGCTATTATTTGTGAAAGAGAATTACAAATGTGCATTTGCGTCTGCATAGGCCCACTGTCTGCCTATCTATACCTATATGAATATTACCATAGCCTTCCAGTAAATCCTAGAATTAAAGGAGTTGTATCAATACATAGTCTTCTTTAATGGACTTTTTAACCATAAACAATGTAACTGTTTGCTCACATGTAGATACAATTAGTGGAAATTATTATTTCCTGACATTAATATATTAAACAACAGACATGCCTTATTTGTTCTATTATAAGTTTCTATTGTGAAGCTGATTTCAAACACTAGGTATGAAGGTCTGATGGCAAAGTAACAGTCTCCTATGGCATGGGAACATCTGCCTTCGCTGATTGGTATAAAAAAATTTCACCATTGAAACCAGTATTAAATAGAGAAACCTGTACCTCCCTCTTCCTTTCCCTTCTCAGAAATGCACCTCAGAGTGCTGGAACAGATGGTGTCAGGCAGTTTGAGAGCAAACAAAAACCCCAAACAAAACCAAAATGGAACCAAAACTAAACACTACACACCTCCTGAGAGGTAATAGCCCAGAAAACTGGAAACCCTGTTCAAAAACAGACAATGGGAGAATTTCTTTATTCCTTCAGAGAGCTGGTGCAGTATGTGGGAAAGCACCTATCCTGTGAACTTTCCTTTCAGTATCTACAATCACTGAATTTAGCTCTATAAAATGTATTGCTGTGTGACTGTAAGTGTTAATATTTGTGCATACACGAGTTCCTCTCTAACTAAATATTCTTGCATGGAGTCCTTACTTAGGCTCACATCCTACCCTGCCATGGTCCTGTGAATAGCCCAATGCCCCGACTGACTGACAAGACACCCTATTCTGCTACGGCAGAATTAGGGCCAATACATGTTACACATAGTGCTGCCTGACAAATTGAATCAGTTACTCTTAAGTGATTTTGCCTGTTTCAGAGTACTGGGAAACTCAAAGGGCATCAAGTCAAATTACACATTGATTGCAGTTTGCCCTGTAGCTTTTGCACACAGAAGGAATCACATACAACAATTAGAAGATTAGTGGAAGAGACTGCATCAGGGGAATATCCCATGTAAGCATGTAGAAGTTGGACCTCTCTGGATATTAGTTACGTCACAACTCTAGCCATCCAGGAAAGAGCAAAATTTATGTAGATGTGTGCTTCCCAAATGACAGAGACTTCATCATCCCTTCTGTAGACCTTGCAATTCCCAAATTACCCATACCATAATTCATGTTTGGTCTTGGGTTATTTTTCCTTCTTCAAATAAGCAAAATGTCAGAATATCACAAATTAGAGGGATAGACATAATTTGTTTAGTGATAGACAGATTTTTTTAATATAGAAATACAAATCCATAGGTACTAATGTTTATGAACTGCTATATATTAGAATGTCTTTAACCACAGAGATGACTGATCTCATACTGTATGATCTACAACTACCTAGAGTTCGGATGACAGACCAGTAGATGGATGCCTGAAAACACAATTTTTATATTCAAGGTTTCTTTGGAGCCACAGAAGCTAAATGCTTCCTTACAAAGCAGTAGCAAAAATAACTTAAAAGAAAAAGTCAGGAAAACAAAAGATTCTAATATGAACTGTTTATTCCAATAGCTGACATTTAAAAGACAATACAAGATACTGTACAACTCACAATGATATGTCAGGCATCAGCACAAAGGCTTATCTTTATTTCATTTGCAATGCTTGTGCTAACTAAGGCATCCTCCTTCTTCTTGGTATGCTGATGAGCAAATTTTGCACCAACTTACCCCTTCTCAGAGGAGTGTCGTCTTGAAGTATTACTAAAATAATTTAAATAAACCTCTGTGTAATGGATCTCAATTTATTGATCAGTAATTTATGTACAGTAGGATCAGGTTCAGCATAGATTTCAGCTTTTCTGAATGGTCTTCCAAGTCCTTTAGTCCACTAAATGATCTTAAGGTTTCTAATTTCTATTGATTGCCAAGTGAATTTCTTAGTTGTTCCATGTTTTCTTCCAGTTAGTTATTAAAAGCAATAATGACATTTTTTCTCAATTTTGTTTCTGTTTCTAAGAAACCAACCACTTGATCTCTGGTTTTGGTGTTTTCCCTTACAGTCATAGACCTGATAACCATACCAGAAAAACATGTTCTATCACTTACACTAACTGAGGCTGCTAGTCAACAAGAGGTGACAGCAGATGAAAGTGAGGGATTCACGTTGTTGTGTCTGTGCAAACATTAAGAATTGCTTCCTTTCACATTCTGTGTTTTGGACACATCCTTTATTTTTCTCACCTAACACTTGCTACTCAGTCATGATAAATATTTTAGGAAGAACATGCTGCTCTAGACTCTTCCTAACACAATTTCTGTTTGCTTAGGCTGAAAGGTTTTTTTTGTTTGTTTGGTTGTTTCAGTGAATTCCTCCCACAGAAGGAAAAAAAATATGCATTTTTAGTAGCTTTCTTCACCAGATATGGAGGTAGTTTAGATTCAACAACTGGGAGTCTTTTGACTGGACTTAAAAAATTACTGCATCTGTTCTTTAAGGTCAAATATCTCAGTAAAATCTTAACATAGAAGTGACTTGTTAGTTTGTACTTTTATTAGGTCTCTTTTGCAATTTTTTGCCCAGCTTTCTTGATTTAAAAAATAACAGTGATGGTATTTGAGTTTTATGCGAATTTCTACACTGTGATGCATGCTGCTTCTGCATCATAGAAGTACTTCTATAATGTTGCCAAATTGAGAATCCATCAAAATCTGGGAAATTGTCCCAGTTCTCCTTTGATTTTACTGTGATTTTAACAGGAATATTGCTGCTTTTTGAAACCAGAGAAATTACAAGACTTATGGGGTAGCCATGTACACCTTTTGTCATCACATGAAAAGTACCTTTTGCCCCATTGGTGGTTTAACAGTGATCTTGGTTTCACTTTTTCTGGTGTAACTTGGCCATGTCTCTTTATCTTATTTGTCTTTATTTATTCATTTTTATTTCCCCTTTATCACACTGTGTTTTGGTCTGTCTTTTTCATGACTGTTCGTGACAGTCTCTTGTCCGTTTGTACAGAACTTCTGCCTTTTTTCTTTCATCACAGCATGGCTGGTCAGCCAGTCTTGCCAGCAGGAGTTAACTGGAAATTGGGTACTTTTCCAGTTGAAGGACAAAACTGTTCTTCCTGCAACCTGTATTTCAACAATGAGTAAAGAGAAGTTTTGTACTCAACATTAAATAAAAACATTGTTTCCTGCAGCTGGAGTCTTAATCTTGCATTAGGCTTCCCACAGTCAGTGCTGCAGTGGCAGCTTTGAAAAACTGATGCTACTGCAGCTCTTGGTTTTGCAATTGCAAAACCCTCCTTTCAGTTAAACTTGAGTTTATGGCTGCTCATCACAAAACTACCAAAAGAGAAAGAGCTTTTGCAGCTTCTTGCTTTTGGAATTGCTGCTGGGAAATTAGTGGAGCCCAGTCTGGTTATTTTATAGGAGACAGCAGTTTCTGTACTGAAGGCAGAAAACCACTCTAGACTTTATTCAGCAGCATTGCTCTACATTTAATTAGACCTTACATCCCTCTAGCCCTGGGTATCTTCCTTTCTGGAATTATCTGAATTCTCTAACAGTGGAGTTATGTAGCTTGTAAAAATTACATTAATTTTGTTGTTTTAATAACTGCATGTTTTGGTGTTCACTTCCTATGTCGTTCTTGTGGAAGGTGCCATAATCTTAAATCCTCATCTGAAAGTGTTATGAGCTTGTCACTTTTTTCCTCTTGACTCACATTTCAAAGAGATCTGTTTCTTTTTATCATCCTGTCTGCCTTCCCATTACAGCTTTACATTATGATATTGAAGCAGTCTTTGATTGTTTTGTAGCTTGCGTAGGTCCTTGTGTAATATGTTCACTTGCTTGTCTAGTAGCATGTTCACTTGCTTGTCTAGAACGCTGCATGTCAGCGAAACAACCTGCACAAGCCTAATCTCATCTGCCCTGTTTTTTTGAGTAACTGGCATATTTTGTCTGATGTGCTATATGAATCATCTGAGTGTTTTTCTGGGCTCTTTTTGATAATTAATATATTATTCACCAGGGATTTTTATAGATACATTTATTCCAACTTGTCACCCCCTTCACTGACATGATTTTATCACATTGACAGATAATTTGGTGTTTGTTATGCTACTGATAGTTAGCATATGATCCTGAAAATTATTTTACTGTTGTAAACAATATTCACTCTCTTTAAACATTCATGTTAAGTTTTAGCATTCCTGTGCAATGGCTGTTATAGATCTTTTGAAATATAAAGTGTGCTGCTTATATTGGTGGAGGTCAATAACACAAGTTATAAGTTTCACTGAAATAAAGGTTAATGAGTGAGGAGCAAGTATGAGTGTTAGTGGGTGAACACCAAGAAGTCTGTCCTCCTTGCACCCATTAAAATGAGTTTTTGGGGTTGAAGAAGACTGTTAAAGTTTATTTCTGATCACACAGACTGGTGATTTAGGACTTGATTTTTATCAGGAATACATGTAAAGTGAATTTACATGTATTTGCATGGGTTTTCAGAAGGCATTTAAGGGTAATATAGAAAAGAAACAACATTGCAAGCTCCCAGGAAAATATTACTTTATTTTTAATTAGTTTATCTATCCTATTGTATTTTTATTTTCCTTTTTGTATTTGTTTGGGGTTTTTTTTGGGGGGGGGTTGTGGTTTTTTTGTTTGTTTGTTTTATGGTATTACCTTAGAAAAGAACAGGCGGGACTTACAATTGTTGTGTAGTACTTGGGACTACTGATGGGAAACCGGCAACAGCCACTGGAGTTCCTGTGGGGAGAGGAAGAGGAAGGAAAGGGGCCTAAACTTTCATTTTGGCTGCATTCTGCATAGCCTGAAAGCCTCGGGGAAACTTCCAAGTGTTACAGCCTACAATGTACTGATCCAGTCTGAAGATAACCAAAGCGCAGCTCAGGGTGGGGAGTCTTGAAACTGATTAAAAGTAATCACAGCCCTGTGGCCTGAGGCATGCAGAAAACAGAACCATTAATGCTATCCGGGAATCCATATAAAGTCCTACATAGCAATTGCCAGTAAAGAGAAGAATAAATTTCTCTAGAACTTCCTGAAAACAGGGAATTTCTTATTTCTGCCAGTGTGGTGAATAAGAGTGTTATCCTGAAGTGTCTCGAGTGTCAGCCCTGATGCTGGTGGGGAGGTGAGGTCTCTACCGCACTGAGGGAGCTTTCCATATCCAAGGGGTGCTTTGACTTTTTGTGTTTCATAATTTACAATCCAATTTATATGCATCTTAATTCATAATCAAATAGAAGTTATACTGAGAGATACTAATATCTTATTTTGTGCTCAATATATTGTAATATATAGAATAACAGTGGGAAGAAATTGCTGAAAAATAATTGCAGTGGGATATTTCAGTAATGGCTTATATAGAACCTGCTGGGAATAACTCATATGCTGTTGATTTCAATAAGAATATTTACTCTAATAAACACAGTAGAGCTCTATTTTTAGTTTAATATAAAGAATTGTGTAAAAAAAAAGATAAATTACATTACTCAGTTGTATCTCTTGAATTATCTTAGCCATATGTGGTTGCTCTTAAAATTAACCAATTTATTATTTTCTAAAGAGCAGCTGGGGAACTCTTCAATATATAAAAATGAAAGCAATGTAATTACAAACAGGGGGTCAGAAGTAATATTATGTAGTCACAGTTTAGAAACTGAGCCTTGAGTATCTTAATATATGCCTACATAAATTATTAGTATTAGTTTGCTTCAGCACTTATCTCAATGGGTTGTTTTTACCATAGTGCATTTATTCCAC
The DNA here is from genome assembly GCA_907165065.1 of Caprimulgus europaeus. The sequence goes on along the minus strand of OU015528.1, from coordinate 22,585,501 downwards.
CTGTTGGCAAACTAGTAAACCATCTCATTCACATTTCTTCTGTGGCTTTTTTCCTTCTCATTTGTACCAGTTTCAACTTCTTTTAAATAAGTTCCTTATTTTCATGCATGCATTAAAACTGTCCAAATCATAAAGGAAGCTGAGAGCATTTGGAATAGAACTTGAGAAATGTAATTATTAAAAAAAAAAAAAAAAAGAAAAGACATTTCAGGAATTTTAAAAGTACACATTTATGTATGCATTTAAAATTATAAAGCTCAGTTAGTCCTCGTGAAAGATGTTTCAGCATTGAAAGATGTACATATGCACCCTCTGCATAGCTCTATGACTTTCGTGCTTGGTACACAAAGCAATTATGTGCGTGCTGGGTAACAATGCAACCATTGCCACCAGGTCTAACTGACCTCCATAGATGCTGTATATAGTATCTATCCATGTATTTATAAGGGTTAAAATTATAGAGAATTACATCTTCTTACCCTAGGTGACCACTGTTTTTAAAAATAATCATCATAGGTTTAGAAACCAGGGTTTATTCACACTTCTCAGCAGACATAATTCTGTAAAAGTGCTATAAATTGTTACTCTTTTGCATTATTTAGGGTAGCTCAGATAGGGTGCTTTGAACTAGAGGATTTTTTTCTCACTTTATTAAAAATACTCAATTTCCCTCATTTTTTAAAGTGTTGTACATTTTATAGTGCTTCCTTATTAATGCCTTTGTTTTAAAAATGGGGCAGAGAGACTCCTGATCTCAGCAAATATCTTAGTGAGTATACTTTTGCTTTGGGGCAAGCACAACTTAATATTCATAGATCTTGGAATGCAGAGGCGGAACGTGAAGAGAATCAATGTAGATTCTCAAGCATAAGGTATTGGGGCTAAATATCTGATGTGAACAACTTATCAGAGGGTTGGCAACGTTATTAAAGTATCATGTAAGAGCCAAGCTATTTCTAAATTTCAAAAACCATGGAAAGATCCCTAGTACTGGTTGACATTTTAATAAAATATGGCTAAGAAGGAAATACCTCATATAAAGAGATCTCAACAGACTGACATAAAATTAAACAATGAAGTAGAAGCCAGTGCAATGAAATAAAAATAGGTCTTTGTAGTGATGCTTGAAATCTGAAAATCAATTAAAATTATTTTTTAAAATGACAAAGAAGTAGTTCATGTTAAAAAAGACACAGCAAATCACATTACATGGAGTGTATGTGTGATTTAAAAAATATTTATTTATGATTGATGAAAAAGTCTCAACAGCTGCCCATTCCAATAGCTGCTCCAGACTGTAATAACAGTCATTGTCTCAAATTACACTATGGATAAAAATTTGAAGGTTAGTATAATAGAAACTAGTCCATAAAATGTATACAACCCACTAACTGAGGCTCAGAGTTGCACTAAAGATGACCCAAGAGGAAACCAGGCTTTGTTACACAGCAACCTAATCTAGTTGAAGATGTTCTGTGTCACTGTGGAGGGATTGGATTAGATTATATTTAAAGGTCTCTTTCAACCCAAACCATTCTATGATTCTAAGTCAAGGCTGTGGTGGATCAATGGCAACATATCTTTGGAAAAACCATTCTGCCAACAGTTCTCTCTCTTCAGTACTAAGGGGAGTCTGTGTTCAGCATTGTGGATGATATGAGCACAGGCTGGAGATCGTGTTGAGCAGCCTGGATTACAACGCCTGGTCTAGACTTGATTATGGGGTTGCCTCAGCTGCTTCAGAGCCACTGGGGTTCTGGCTAGAAAAGGACAGTTTCTGATTATGCTTGGATGACTTTAGGAACATAAGCTGCTTTTCAGTGCATGATGTGTGTCCTCTTCTACGTTTGATTCAGAGGAGATATGTATTGCCTCCAAGTCATTCATGAGGCATCTGTCCTGCAAGCCTATATGCAGGCACAGAATCCTGCTTCTTTAGCACAGTTCATGCCTGGGAACTTCTACATTTAATGACCTATGACAGCTAGGCATTTTTTTTCATTGGTATTTTAAAGAATTCTATTGAAGATGAACAAGAAGAAACAGAAACCACCTTTCTCGGCTGTGCTGGTTTCGCAGGTCTAACTGCAATAAAAAGCATTAAACTTTTTTTTTTTTTTTTCCTTCTTCTTACTGAAGTCAGCAGATCCAGCTCAGAACACTCAAAAGGACTGGCTCTGTGGAATAAAACTGTACTATTATTACTCAGACATGGTAACACTTCAGGGTAGCAGGGAAAAAAAAATGACTTTTAAGAAGTGCAGGACTATGCTATTTTACCTGTGGCTCATTGATGTTAGCTAGTGTACAGTTTTTCAATTTCCTATTCTTTTGGTCATCACTAGTAATCTTTTTTCTATAATATCTGGATGTAATTTATTTTATTTGTGCAGATATTACCTTTTTTGATTTATGCTTTATAAAATAGTGTTTGAATACACTGACATCAAAGAACTGATTTTTTTTTTTTCATGCTACTTGCTTCTGAGTTGCTTATACTTTTAAGATGATAAACTGTAATTACTCCAGTGAAAGCTGGAAATCTCTGAAAATAGGTGAAAAATGAAAGTAGTTTATGTATGTATATTTTGATTTTAAAAATACTCTCTACTGGAGTGATTACTATAAAATCTGTTAAGGAGGCTGTGTATGAGGCACAGGCTGAAGACTTCTGCTTTAAATAATTTACTGATAACTATGGTGAAATTTTCTGCTGTCTTCATTAAAGTGTAACTTTCAACCCAGAGTGTAGGATTGAAAAAATCTTTATATCACCATTGTGCTCTACTGATTTTAAGTGTGAACACAGAAACTGAAAGCATTGGAGTTACTGTAGCATAGCAAGCTATTGCCACTAAGCTAAGCAGTGGTCATGGCCTATATGTATGATCTTCATTCCACTCCAGTTATGACTGAAAACCATCTCGTCTTAGTTCTATTACTTTTGATTTTATACTACTTTGTAAATTGTTTTAAGAGCAGATATAACCTTTAAGGCTGTCAACACTTCTCTTTGCGTAATAATTATAGCTGAAAACTTTTCTGGATTTAGTACCTGCTCCTTCATTAGAAGCCACTCTGCCCCTATCTTTGAGTCCTCCACCAGCATTTGTATACTACAGCAGGAGTTGTCTTGCCCAGTCTGCATCACAGGCTCTACCTTGTAGACTTCTGTAAGGCTAAAAAGCTCTTCCATGCTGTCACAATAGCATAAAAAGATACAGTCTGTGAAGATTGCAGAGATGTATTTTAAAGAGAGAATAAAACTGTATTTGGTCGGTGTGGCCAGGTTTTGGTAGTGAAGGGGCATAGGAGTGGCTTCTGTGAGAAGCTGCCAGAAGGTTCCCCCATGTCCGACACAGCCAATACCAACAGGCTTCAAGATGGACCCACTGCTAGCCAGGCCTAGCCAATCAGTAATGATGGTAAAATCTCTGTAATAACATAATTAAGAAGAGAAAAAACCCAGGAAGAGGAGTGAGAGAGGAGTGAGAATATATGAGAGGAACAGCCCTTGCAGACACCAAGGTCAGTGAAGAAGGAGGGGGAGGAGGTGCTCCAGGTGCTGCAGCAGAGATTTCCCTGTAACTTGCGGTGAAGACCATGGTGAGGCAGGCTGTCTCCCTGCAATCCATGGAGGTCCATAGTGTAGTAGATATCCACCTGTAGCCCATGAAGGACCCCACACTGGAGCATGTGAATCCCCGAAGGAGGTTGTGACCCCATGGGAAGCCCATGCTGGAGCAGGTTACTGGCATCACCTGTGGCCCCTGTGGAAAGAGGATCCCATACTGGAGCTTGTGACCCTGTGGGGGACCCATGCTGGAGCAGTCTGTCCCTGAAGGACTGCACCCCATGGAAGGGGCTCACACTGGAACAGTTTGTGAAGAACTGTCGTTCATGGGAAGGACTCATGTTGGAGAAGTTCATGGAAGACTGTCTCCCATGAGAGGGACCACATACTGGTGCAGGTGAATAGTGTGAGGAATCATCCCCCTGAGGAGGAAGAAGCAGCAGAAAGAATGTGTGATGAACTGACCACAACCCCCATTCCCCATCCCCCTATGCCACTGGGGGATAGGAGATAGAAAATTGGGGGAAAAGTTAAGCCTGGGAAGCAGGGAGGGATTGGGGGGAAGGTGTTTTAAGTTTTGGGTTTTATCTCGTTATCCTCCTCTGATTTCATTGGTAATAAATTAATTTCCCCAAGTCGAGTCTGTTTTGCCCATAACTAACTGGTGAGTGATTTCTCTCTGTCCTTATCTTGACCCATGAGCCTTTTGTGATATTTTCTCTCCTCTGGCCAGTTGAGGAGGGGGAGTGCGGCTTTGGTGGGCACCTGGCATCCAGCCAGGGTCAATCCACTACAGGAACATACTAAGAGTGAGCAAAATTCTCCTCAGTCTATAATTTTTAAACATCACCAAAGTGAGTATAAGCACAACCCAACACAAGTGTACAAGGAGCATAGGCTAAAACTCTTGATGTATCCACTGCAACCAAATGAATGTATATATGATAGAAGAATAGTAAACTTCAGTTCTTGAGTCAAGATGATGACCATAGGCTTCCTGCTTTTTTGCAAGTAATTTGAACAGTGCTTTAGCTGTTTATTGGTGAATACTTATTAAAATAATAGTTGCTTACTGAATTTAACCTTTGCAAATCTAACAGAATTAATAGTTCAATGAATATGGTTACACCTCTCCAAACCTGTTAAATTTCCTTGAGAAAAAAGACACGATTTTTACTATCTCTAATTTTTAACGGCATTGTTCAGAGTTTTACTTTCATGTATACTGTCACAGGTTCTAAACTCTTACATTTTTATGGTTTTAGCTATATTCAGTAACAAACTTTCTTATTAAAATGCTACCTTCTCAGCTTCAGAAATACCTTAGGTATCCACTGGAGGATTTTTGCAGGAAATTCCCTTGGTGGTTACATAAAATTGAGGACAGGGAGCACCACGCTGTTCAAATTCATTTTCAGTAGCAGACAATCAGGCAATATCAATGTAAGCCATAAAACAGCTTACCAAAATGGAGAAATAAAAAAAAAAAAAATCAACACTTTAAATTACTTAAATAATTATTATTGGTTCTTAGAAACTTGAGCTATCTATGTATGAGCACAATTTTGCAAGGTGAAGAGAGTATCTCTGACTTGCATGTTTATATAAATAAGAATTATCAGGCATTTTCAGTGAAATATTTGGATTTGTTAATAAAACCTATTTTTCTGATATTAGGAAAAAAATTGTTTTATCACTCTGTGGAAGGTTATAATTTTTTTACTGTTATTTCCATTTTTGTTGTTGTGGTTTATTTCCTTTGTTAACAAAGTTTAATAAATAAATTAATCACCAGACTAATTAAAATAACTCAATGATGAGTAACAAATAAAGTGACTCAGTGATGAGTAACAAATAAAGTAAGGTAGTTTCCATGGGTGTTTGAGAAATTCTATGTACACCTTAGTATCATTTTTTAAAATTTAAAGTATAACAAAATTTATTTTTCTTCTAGAGGTTAGCAAGGAAAGCTATAAAATGGGTTCAACTTGTCAAACTGTAAGTTGTAAGCTGTTCTACATAGCTTACCTAGCCAAAACATGACCTTTTGTTCCATCAAATTTTCTTGTCTTATAAACTTTGTAACATATGCTTATCATCTCTTATCTACTATTTTTGCCAGTGTTAATTTGGAGCTGTGAAGATTTTTTCTTTTTCTTTTTCTTTTTCTTTTTCTTTTTCTTTTTCTTTTTCTTTTTCTTTTTCTTTTTCTTTTTCTTTTTCTTTTTCTTTTTCTTTTTCTTTTTCTTTTTCTTTTTCTTTTTCTTTTTCTTTTTCTTTTTCTTTTTCTTTTTCTTTTTCTTTTTCTTTTTCTTTTTCTTTTTCTTTTTCTTTTTCTTTTTCTTCATAGTGAGTAGCAGATTTGAACTGATCTGCAATACATGTGCTATGAAAAACAATGTGACCTAGTAGATTGAAGACTTATATGCCTCGTATATTGTGTACATGGTTTTGGAGGTTATTTAAAGTTTTGGGGCATGTTAGTGTGGTCTGGCCTACCAGCAAAATTCAGAGCTTGCTTTGTGAAAACAAGCTTTATATAAAGGAAATTCCCTGGCATTTAAGCATCAGTAAGGTTGTATGAATGATTTTTTGGAAAACATTAATCTTATTCCCCACAAAAAGTATTTTTTCCCTTTAAATCCTCAGGGCAAATGTATGTTATTTAGCAAATAGAAAAGTGTAGAAGACTCTCAGAACTGGGGTAGTCAGGTAAGTGCTGTAACAAGGGAATGTTTTTGGTCTGTGGGAGAAAATGAAGACCTGTCAGTCAACTCCAGACTGCCACCTGGTGCTGGTAGGGACAGGAGCTGCCTGCCTGGGGTACTCCTCAGGTTCCAAATTACAGAATCACGAATCACAGAATGTTAGGGATTGGAAGAGACCTCAAAAGATCATCTAGTCCAATCCCCCTGCCGGAGCAGGAACACCTAGATGAGTTAACACAGGAAGGCGTCCAGGCAGGTCTTGAATGTTTCCAGAGAAGGAGACTCCACAACCTCCCTGGGCAGCCTGTTCCAGTGCTCTGTCACCCTCATTCACGGTAAAAAAGTTTCTTCTCAAGTTTAAGCAGAGCCTCCTGTGTTCCAGCTTGCACTCATTGCCCCTTGTCCTATCATTTGGCATCACTGGGAAGAGCCTGGCTCCATTCTCCTGACACTCACCCTTCATATATTTATAAACATTAATAAGGTCCCCCTTCAGTCTCCTCTTCTCCAAGCTAAAGAGGCCCAGCTCCCTCAGCCTTTCCTCATAAGGGAGATGCTCCACTCCCTTAATCGTCTTGGTGGCTCTGTGCTGGACTCTCTCAAGCAGTTCCCTGTCCTTCTTGAACTGTGGGGCCCAGAACTGGACACAATATTCCAGATGTGGCCTCACCAGGGCAGAGTAGAGGGGAAGGAGAACCTCTCTTGACCCACTAACCACACTCCTTCTAATGTACCTCAGGATGCCACTGGCCTTCCTGGGCACAACTCTTTCTGTTGTCCTTGACCCCTCTGGCAAGGTCTAATTCTAAGGAGGCCTTAGCTTTCCTAGTTTCCTCCCTACGTCCTCTGACAACAGCCTTATATTCTTCCCACGTGGCCAACCCCTTCAATCAGTTGATTGAAGTCAGAAACATAACTTGCCCATTTACTTAGTTTTTCACAACTTTAAGACTGTATGATCTGGATTTTTACATTTCGTAGCAATGTAATAATTTAAAATGACAAATTTTGTTAAGATTAAGTTGTATCTTTAAACTGTTTAGAGTTCTTAACTGTTCATTCAAAATAACCTTCATAAGACGTATCATTGTTTTTTTTATTGAAGAAAATATGTATATTCTGATTGTGGCAACACTATAGAAGTTTAACTAATTGGCTGTTTCCACACAATCTTTTTGAAGAAATATGTGTGGGCATGATTTCACTTGTCATTAGTTGTTCCAAATTGTTTTCTGTAAAAAGGATAACTTAATACACCAAATCTTGTACACATTCATGTACCCACTTCAGCTGGGGTTTACATTTTTTAACTTCAGCTACTCTGGTGAGGCAGCTGGGCTTCATCTATGGTCTGCAGAAGCACAGGAACGCTTCCGGAGAGCAATGCATCCTACCAGAGATTGGTGTCCCAAGACAGAAGAAAAATGAAATAAACTCTAGAAATGGCCATTTCTCCACATTGACTATAGCCCTAGAGGTCAGATTAAACAAGTAAAGTTAATGAAAGGAATTTCACTTACTTATTTGGAAACTCCTACTTTTTTTTACATGAAGAGCATTTCTCAGCTATGAGCCATGACTGGCTGATGCTGCATATTAATTTTAAATAGATTTTCCTCCATGCTGTGAAATAATCATTTAATAAAGCTTTCAGGGGCAGTGTGAACCTTACTAATATAGTTGTAATAGATCTGTTGCCTGGGAACTTATATCAAGGCTTAGGCCCAATGCCAGTATTAAGGTAAATACCCCCATAGGTGGCCTTGTCCCTTGTGTAGGTCTTAGATGATCTGAACTGGTTTTGGTATTATTTTTCTTGGTGACAACATTGACAGTAGTGCCCAGTGCAGACCTCTACTGGAGAAAAAAACAACATCCCAGTTTGGAAGATAGATAAAAAATGCCAGATTATAATATTTACCACTACTGAGACCCATCTTTTGTGATCTGTTCCCAAACCTTAAAAGAATTTGTGGAAACAGACTTTATTGATTACTTAATTCTATGTGTGCTTTTAAGTTGGTTAAATTCTGATTAGACGAGACTTCTTTCTTTGTTATGTATAAGCAACATACATACGAAAGTACAAAAGCTTAAAAATAATGTTGTTATTTTTAGTAGCATATTTTAAAATATTTGGACAAAACATTTCCTAGTCATATGCATCTATAATAACATTAGATTTGAGCAACGTGTAAACAAATGAAAGTTTACCACTATATCTAGAATGACCAGCCTGAGAGTAACACATAACTAACGTTATCGGTCTTCTCTTGTTCTTGCAGCAAAACAAATACAATAGTAGTGGTTGGAAAAGTGTAAAACTTGGAAGCAGTTTCCAACAGGATGAATTTAAGATCTGATGATGACATCTTGGAAGACTGTACAACTAGAGGATTAGAGGTGCAGGACAATCCAATAGTTGACAGCACATCAAATAGCAAATACTTTAATGGCACTTTAATAGATGACAAATAAATTTTAAAAATCCCCATGACCTTACTGGTCTTTCAAATCTTGGAAAAAAAAATGCTAATCCCAATCCTCGATTTCCCTTTTGGCAGCTTCTGCAAGTGAACTGGAAAGTGTCTCTTAAAAAGGAATAGCTCAACTGAAACAAATTCCTCTTGCTTTTGTCTACAAGTGAACTGCACTGTGAAAGGACATGAAATGTGAATGCACTGCTTAAGAGGTTTACAGTAAAAGATAAGGTACGGTCTGAAGATAACTATTAACATCTCCATTGCACAGCAAATACAGCAAAATGGTAAAAAGTTGTTCAAGAAACAAGTAAAACAAAGATTTAGTGTTTTTTAAAGGTTCTCTGTAGATATCTAAATTTTTCATGTGAGTTGTCCTTGTAGCCTTGTTAAGAGCTGCCATTAGAGCTGCATGAAAAAATTGCTAGTTATTCAACTGTATAAAGTTATATGCAACAAAAGAATGTGAGGGAGAAACGCCCTTATATTCACTAGTGATGATAGTAATAAGCATATTCTAGTCTTAACAATGCTTAAATTTAGATTATAACATTTATGTTGATTTGTGTTCATTTATGGATCAGACTTGCAAATAAATTAGCTTTATGTAGTCAAATTTGTATGAAATATTGTATGTTTACAGCTGTGCATGTAATTATTCCACACAGGGGCCTGAACAGGGGCTTGCTACAAAGTCCATGAAAGTTAATGGTAAAGTAATCTACGCTGATTCCAGTGGATGTTGGGTCAGGCCTTCTCTGCAGATATAGATAATTATTAACTGGAACTTGAACATACAAACATTTAGGTAACTAATATTTCATTTGTCTTTAAATACCTAGGCTTCTGGACTGGACTGCTGAAAATAATGAAAATGTGACTTTCTGAATCCCTTCATGTTGTGGTAGGCAAAAGGAAGCCGTATTGCATATCTTAGTTAATCTCCTAAATGTTGACACCTCCTCTGGGGCAAAGGATGAACTGAATGATCTCTCCGGATCTTTGCAGCAGTTTTCTATTATTTTAATTTTATAGATGTAAAACCGGCTGATTAGAGGTGTTGAAAGGATTCAAAATATGCTTTCTGACTTATGCTTGTGAAGTTTGACTAATTAATCTCTTTTTTACATATTTTGCTGGCAAAATATCCCTAAATCCTTTCACTAAAATAGCAGTTTAAAGAAAAGAATGAAAAGTTCAAGAGTGGATTTCTGCAGCAAATTTGTATGCCTACACTGCAATGTGCCATAAAGTATGATTACAGATGGAATCCTTCTATGAGGAGAATTTTGGGGTCACCGGGTAGACTTTGTTGTCATTTACACTGGACTGTATCCATTGACTTCAAAGGAGTCAATGCAGATTTAAAGTGTTGTACTTGAGATGTGAATACAGACCACAGGCTGACATTTATTGAAACTCACATGCGATTTTGGTTAAATTAATTAGAATTGCAGGATGACATCAAAAGGTCCATATATAATTTTGTTATCTACTTCACTGAGCTGAACATGGAAACTGAACCAAATACTCTATTCAGAGTAAGACTGTTGCGTTGTTTTCTTTTGCAAAACATAAGTATAGCTTTGATTGCTGAAATTTTGTGGGAGATACATGAAAGTACAGAGAAAAAATGAGATTGAAAATTTATGTTTCAACACTCTTCAGAAAATGGTGTGAAAGTGTCCTGAAAAAGATCCAACAGTCACTCTGTGAAATAGTATCAAGGCATAGACAAAAAGAGCTCAGAAAAGATGGGAAGAGTAACTTCCTAACCCAAGTGAAAGCTCTCTTACCTTTCTTTTTTCTCCTTCCACTAGAACAGTGTGTGACTGAAGACCAGATTTGGGATTGATCTCACCTAGTATTGGAGATCTACATCTGAATGAGTTACTCCAACGTTTTTGGAAGTCCATGGAAAGAAATAGGTGCTTTTGGGTGCAGTCTGTCTGACCTGTTTTGGAGGAATTGTGGCTCAGAGGTGACTGCCACTCTAGCTAACTCTAAAGAGGGTCTTGGGTCAGAGGAGTGTGAGACGTTGTATTTCACTATTTACTTCTGTTTTTGATGGCCAACTGATTTGGTGACCTAAAACCATTTATTTATTTATTCATGTCAGAGATCTGTTTTATGTATTAAAAATGGTTAAAGACCATATGCAAGAAAGCTGGAATGTTGCCACACTGGTGCTTTCAGCATGGAGATTAGAAGAGCTGGAGGTCATCTTCCCTGTCTCTGTACTAAGGAATGGGTAGCTGGATTGCCAAACTACATTACATCTTCTGTGGATTTTCTTTAGTCAGATTAGTTAAGAAAGGCTATTATTGTATGTACGATATCTTGAGTATGCAACCCTCTCCTAGCAGAGAGTCTCGGAGCACAACTCTTGGCATAGAGGATGGCAGGATTTAAAAATAAAAATATTTCCATTTCTAACATTTTGCTTACTATTTAAAATTTTCCATGGAAGGAATTTACTGACTAATTCTGACTGTACATATATTTCAATGAATTTGCTACAATATTCTTCTTTGTTTCCCAACCCCAAGGGGAAAAATGGTATGTGTTGTAATCCAGTCCTAAATAACCATGATGAAGGAAACTTCAAGCCTAATTCACACGTAAAAAATGTGGCCAACGTAAATGATTTTATTGTAAACATTGATTGTTTTGTACAGATGTTTTGTACAAGAAAGACAACTCATAAATAAAAATAAATATACTTACTCAAAACTATTTTGATAGAAAAAAGCAAAGCATTGTTTAAAAAAAATTATTTTCTGCTTGCGAGACAAAGTTTTGACTTTTCCTTGGAAAACCAGAATATTTTAGTGAAAATTATTCTCCCCAGGGTTGAGAAACATTTCTCACTAATATGTAAATTTCCATTTTCTAAATAAAAAGAGTGGCCCTTGTGCAGCCTATAAGAAGAATGAAACAATTTTCTTCTTTTCTAACCTGCTACAGATTTCACTACTGGAAAAGTAAGCAGTTTATTAGATTAACTTAATTTAGATTAATCAGAGTGTTTTACAGTTATAGCTGTAGAACACATCACAGATCTTAATTAGTCCTGCTGGTTATCACAGAATTGTAACAAATTTGCATATTTTATTTATCTCAGAAAGCCTGGTTTCCCTGTCTTACCACCTCAGAAGAGCAGCAAGATGTGAATGTTACATACATGCTCACGATTTTGGGTGATGCTTCTGGTTCATGTTGCTGACTGCTCTTGTCTACATTCTTCCTGGCTGTATTGGGTTTGCGTGGCAAGGTTTTTGGTAGCAGTGGGGGAGGGGACATGGGGTGTCTTCTGTGAGAGAAGCTGCCAGAAGATTCCCCCATGTCCGACCCGACACAGCCAATGCCAGCCGGCTACAAGAAGGGACCCGCCGCTGGCCAAGGCCGAGCCAATCAGTAACGCCTCTGTGATAACATAATTAAGAAAAAAAAAGGAAGGGAGAAAAAAAAAAGCTGCACACTTTGCAGCTAGAGAGAGGAGTGAGAAGATGTAAGAAAAAACAACTCTGCAGACACCAAGGTCAGTGAAGAAGGAGGGGGGAGGATGGGCTCCGGCGCCGGAGCAGTGATTCCCCTGCAACCTGTGGTGAAGACCAGGGTGAAGCGGGCTGTCCCCCTGCAGCCCATGGAGGTCCGTGGTGGTGCAGATGACCACCTGTAGCCCGTGGAGGACCCCACGCCGGAGCAGGTGGATGCCGAAGGAGGCTGTGACCCCGTGGGAAGCCCGCGCTGGAGCAGGTTCCTGTCAGGACCTGTAGCCCGTGGAGAGAGGAGCCCACGCCGGAGCAGGTTTGCTGGCAGGACTTGTGACCCCGTGGGGGACCCGCGCTGGAGCAGTCCCTTCCTGAAGGACTGCACCCCATGGAATGGACCCAGACTGGAGCAGCTCGTGAAGAGCTGTCAGTCATGGGAAGGACTCACGTTGGAGCAGTTGGTGGAGGACTGTCTCCCGTGAGAGGGATCCCACGCTGGTGCGGGGGAAGGAGACCTCCCCCTGAGGAGGAAGCAGCGGCAGAAACACCGTGTGATGAACTGACCCCAACCCCATTCCCTGTCCCCCTGTGCTGCTGGGGGGAGGAGGTGGAAAATCGGGAAAGAGATTAAGCCCGGGAAGAAGGGAGGGATGGGGGAGGTGTTTTAAGATTTGGTTTTACTTCTCATTCTCCTCTGATTTTGATTTGTAATAAAGTAAATTTGTTTTTTCCCCCAAGTCGAGTCTGTTTTGCCCGTGCCAGTAATTGCTGAGTGATCTCTCTCCATCCTTATCTCCACCCACGAGCTTTTCGTTATATTTTTCTCCCCCTGCCCAGCTGAGGAGGGGGAGTGATAGAGTGGGCTTTGGTGGGCATCCGGCCTCTAGCCAGGGTCAACCCACCACACTGGCACATGAGGCCATGTTGTGCCATAAATGCTTTGCAGGCTGGAGGTCTTTAGAGGACCTGCACTATCAATGTGCAAGTTGATCAGTCTCTAGCTGAAAATATCCAAAATACACACTCCAGGAAATACAGAGACCAATGAGAAGACAACCGTGGGTTTCAATTTCTTCTGAATCTGGCTGAGACAGATAGCATAAGATCAATGCTCTGTGGTGCATGTTTTATTGTTATAAACATGTATTTTAATAAAAAGAACATAAAAGTAAAAATGTGTATCATTGCCTGACTTTGCTACCGTTTTTTTTGCTTTGGAGTGAGTGCAGTATTATCCTCTTCCTTTAAAGCTAAAATGATTTTTAATCACTAATGCATACATATTTTAAACAGAACTGAAATACAAAACAAATCTAGTTACACGTGGAATCTAAAAAGACCATGCAGTACTTTGACCGTGAAGGCAGGTTATGTGGGAACTTTCTATTGTCAAAGAAGTGTGCAAGAAAACACAATTGTTCAAAAAAGACTTTGAATAAAAATGCTATAGATAATGCTTTAAATTTTTAAATAGTTTGGTTTGGGGTTTTTTTTTATTTTTTATTTCTATGCTAGATCTATTCTTTTTGATGTTAGTGATAACATACATTCCATCGATCTGTCTCCCCAGTGACCTGCTGAAGTTTGGCAGTATATCTATTAAAATGTTGCTTAAAGTTCATCCACCTTGTTTTTTCTACACTAAGTTATCCCTTCACAAATTATCCCTTGTTGAGAGGCAAGGGAACAAAAAAAAAAAAACCAACACTTTGTGTGTGAGGAATATTTTCCACTGGTCTTGGAAAAGCAATTAAGGAATGTTCCATTTATTCTTCCAAAGCCAACGTTTACCTTTTGTGTACTTTTATTTTTTTTCTCTCTCCACTCGGTATTTTTCAAATTTTGCTTATTGGTTTAAAGTAATTCTATGCCTGCTTGTGTTAGATGTTTATCACTTGCAGTGAATGCTAGGTTATACATGAGATTGAGACAAATAACTGGAAAACAGAAAGGAAAATTCAGAATCTTGACAATATCTTTCACATTTTCCCACTATGTCATCTATTTTTTTTAAGAAATATGTATGGGAAAAATACATCTAGGAAACTGTATTATTGTTTTAAAAGTATTATGCACCAGTTTTTACTGAAATCAATGATATAGTTCTGAATCAAAGGAAAATAAGTACAATCTTTGTTGTATTTTATTGCATATTTAATTGTGCTGTAGTTGGCTATAAACCTCCAAATATAGTAAAAATGTTCTAAAAATCAAGATACATACAAGTTATTTCATTTTTCATTGGTTACTCTGAATACACAACCACTTACTTTCATTATGTAGTATTCAGACAGATTTTTTCATGCTGTACTCAGATTTATACAGAGTGAATATATTTATTGTTTTGCAAAAGAAAAATCTGATTCCATGTTAATAAACACTGGAATTATTTTAAAGATTAATTGCATGAAAAATGAATTTCCACTGTAGTTTAGGCAATGAACATTTGCATTTTAAATGATATTTATATAGGTGTGAATAACTTCTTCAAAATCTTTTTGTACAGCTGTAGTACAAGTAGAAAATATTATAAAGCTTTAGTGACAGACTATGTATAGTAGATATTTCTTAGAAATTATTATTATTAAGGAAAAAAAACCCCAATATAAAATGCATACATAAGAAACCTTTAGTATTACAGGTATTGTAATAACTAAATTCTGGAAATTCAAAGGCTCAAACAGTTCTATAACTCATCCTATTCAAACCTAATACAGTACAATGCAATTTTTACAGTGCCCTTTGTGCTACTATCCTGGAGCACTTTAAAATGAATAAAGTTAAAATTAGCAATGTAGCACTCAATTTCCTAAAGGAGTTACTTTAGAAAAACTTAGTAAAATCAATGCCTTAAATGTTTGGATTAAAAACCCTGCCAATTGAAGCTCTTTTTATTTCAAGCAGCAAAGTATTCTAAATCTCCTGAACAAAATGTCTGAAGGCTCTACAGGTTCAGGATATAAAAAAAGTATTTAAAAAATATAAAACCATCATCTATCAACCTCTGAGTGCATAGTGATAGGCATGGAAGGTAAATGTAATGGCTAGGTAGAGTATACAGCAGCCTCTGTATCAAATAATAAGCTAGTAGTTTATTTGCATTTCTGCAATACATTTGTCCTGAAGATCTCAAAGCAGTCCTTCTGTTAATTCCAGCAGAGTAATATAAACCACTTAAAAAATAGAGCTATGCTGAAAAAAAGGAGTTTTATCTGAGCAGCAGGAGAGGTGCATTCCTCCAACAGACCATGGGGTCAATTGCACACCAGGTGGTATCACTTGTGTAATGGGGCTATTTGTATGTGATTTTATTGAACTGTAGTTCTAAAGTTGATTATAGTAGGTCTTCTATTTACATATGCAACCCTTTGCAAGAAACAGAATTTTATAGGAAGTCAGCAACTGCAGGTGTAGCAGCAAATAGTATAGAAACAATGGTTGTGTTCTCTTTTCTCTCTCTTGCAAAGGCACAGAGTCCTGAGATGGAAAAAAAAAAAAAGAAATCCACAATAGTATCAGATATTGATAAGCAAGTTTGATAATATCAAAAGAAACAAATAGGCTTGTTTTCAAACTCTGGATAAAATTGGAGAGTTGTCTTTCAAATAAGAGTAAATGAGTTATAATTAATTTTGTTACTGATTGGGAAATGTGAAACAGGAATGTAAAATTCACATACGCATGACAGGAAATTATGAGTGGCTCATAGTGCTCAGGACAAGGAATTTGGTCATGAGTGAGTTTTGGAAGCAGGATTGTGGGTATTCTTAGTCTTGACTGACCACTGTTGGGCAGGAAAGCAAAGATCTTCAGTGGGTATCCATTATCACAACAGTCACTTGTGTTGTCAGGCAACATGGGAGAGTGTGTAGTCACCTGCAAATTCTATTTGTAGCCATAATCTGCCTAATTTTTCTAGCCACTTTTGAGTATTCTTTCCCTTTTCTTCCCTATTGCTACAATTCACTCTATAACAAACTACTAACCTCCTTCCTTGCCTAGCTATCTCTAATTCCCATTGTGCCCCAGTTATCTAATCATTCACTAGGGCAGCCTGACTCAACCCACCTGCTTTGAGCAGAAGGTCAAACTAACCCTTCCAACCTGTGTGGTTTTGTCATTCTATAATTAATACAGAGTTGGGTCACCTTTTTCTTTATATGATTTCTGCTTTAATTTAGTGTTGTAATTGAGGCCAAGGTGCTGCTTAGTTATAATTTAAGTCTTGCTATCATTGCCCTCCATTTCTTTAAATAATCTGTTTCTGAACACAGTGAGTAAATGAGTGCTATTTGTATAAGCTTGCAGTTTTATGAGTGTCCACATCTTTCTCTCTCTCTCTAGTGATAGCTGCACCGATTTCATCCATTGTAATATGAACTGACAGAAAGATTTTTATGCTGGCTCTGTGTCCAGCTGTGGGTAAGAAGGATGCAGATATTTTTAACAGCACTGTTTTCTGTAACAACTGAGGCCAGGATTGGTTTGGGAATCTCTAAACTCTCTCTTTGTTTCTTTTAGAGAAAAAGGAAAATGCTGCTTCCAATGGAGATCTTCCCCAAATTACACCCTGCTCCACTGTCACTTTTTTTTTTTTTTAATATCTTTTATGGTCTGACAAAGGTGGCCTATTGGCGTAACAGGACAGACTTTGTATGGCATCAAACACTGTATAGGCCTTATGACATTAATAATTTGCATTGTGAATGTGATCTTAAACACATATTTCTGTTTTCATAATAAGCTTTTCTTAATTTATTGGCCACTGATGAAAGGCCACTAAAAAATCTCATCAGTCTGAAAAGGGAGATGTGAAACCCTTTGCCAATGGATCTTTTCCAGGAAGGTGGCAGGAGGGTATGGGAGGGGAAAGAAGTGAGACAAAGACATTCCAGATATAGAGAAACGAGTTGTCTTTGTCTTGGAAATAAATGGTGTGTCAGAACATGCCAGTTGTCAGGAGGAATGACAAAATACATTGGCGTTGAGAAAGTTGTAGTTCCAGAAATTATCATCTACAAGTGTTAAGTTTAACAAGAGATTGCAGATGAACCTTGGGTTGTTGAAGCTGATAGCAGTCTTGCCACTTGCTGCTGTGTGACTCAAGAGTTCCATACATTTCTGTGGTAGAAGGTGTTTGAAACTTGATTTCTTTTATCATATTCAGAATGACCAAAAGAAGACCCAATGAAATAACTAGCAGAAAAGCAGCTGCCTCCATGGAAAGAAGAAGACTTTTAAGTGAGGCATTTATTAACTGACTTTAGCAGAAAGAGCCAGAGGAAAAGTACAATCCCCTTCCTCCCTACCTTCCTCGTGTAGCTGGGTTCTGCAGAAGAGTGGCTTGGAGAAGGAAGGAGCAAACAGTCAATCTCTGTTATGAATGGAATCTCTAATGAGTACTTATTTCCTTATAGCCAACATTCCCTCTCCAAGGGTGTTTTGGTGTTGCATTTTTTTTAAAGTTCTATATTAAGTGAAAGTAACACAAAACTCAGCTTCTAAGTTTCTGCTACATCTAGCAGAAGCAAACATATTAGCTTAACAAGAGAGTAAACATGGGGGCTTTAAAACATTTATTCCAACTAGGGATTCCAAATCTTGTTTTGACTTCTTAAGCTTTTTCCTATTCTGTATATCCATAGTGTGACATCTTTGTTACTTGTTCCACATGATTAGTGTTTTAGATGAATTTCAGTGTCAGGTTGTGCAGGTTTTGGCTCACAAGAAGAGGCTATGATGCAGACTACTCATAGGAAAAAAAGAATTGAGAGATGGAAAAAGTTGGGAATATTTTCAGGCAAGTTAGCTTTCAAAACTCTTGAATTTGATGCAGGGAAGAATTTTCTGATGTTGTCATAAGGTCTTTTCTTCTTGGAATTTCTTTGTTGGTTGTTACTCATGCATAATTCACCCCTTTTTCTAAACCATTCATAAAACAGCCATCATGTTTGCATAGTATGGTTGGCCATACATGCTCCCATCCTTGGAAGAGGTGCCCATGTTCCATCCTCTTGTCCAGAATGTCCAGGTAATGCATTCTGAAAATAAAGCTCCTAGGTAAGGGGAAAATTCAGTCATTATCCCTGTTGAGCCTGCCCAGGGAAGTGTTGGAGTCACCATCCCTGGAGGTATTTAAAGGATGTGTAGATGTGGTACCTGGGGACATGCTTTAGTGGCAAACTTGGCAATGCTAGGTTTACGGTTGGACTAGATGATCGTAATGGTCTTTTCCAACCAAACTACTCTATGATTCTATGATTCTATGACTTTGGTGGGATTTAAGACATGCTTAACATTAAGTGTAGCTTTATATTTTCCAAAGTGGAGAAGTCAAGGAAGAAAATAGAGAAAATTATTTTATATTCTAAATGCCAAAAACAGTTAAACAACTGTTTTCCAAGAAATAAGGACAAGATAACTAATTCTTTGTTGAGAGTTTGTGTGTTTGGTAGGAATAAAGAGCTGAAAAATGATGGTAGAAAACTATGAAATACTTGACAGATGGTTTTTAAGTGATAATAACAGCTAAAGTAAGTGTAAGATGGTATATTACTCAGAGATGTTTACTGAACTACCAGGTATTCATTTGGCTATAGGCAAACACAGATCAATGGCAACTCACTGAAAAGGAGTAGGGGTAATATTTTTTTCTCACAAGTTCTTCTAAAATAAATCTCTGCAAATTTGTGACACAGTCGGTCATGTGCATCTTATTACAGCAGGTTACATCACATGATTTTATGTAGCCTGCTGGTAATGTCACTTTGCATTATACATGTAAAGAAATATAACTTCTTTTCGCATTAGAAGACAGTAATCAACTGACAAGTTTTATCCTGCTACCCACAAGAAGTAGCCAAGTATCAGATCTAATACTTTCCACCCTCAACAAATAATTTTCTGTAAATGCTTGCGCATGACAGAATGCTAACAGATAGTGGGTATTTCACAGCTGGTGACTCTCTTACTGTTTAACTGTGATATCTGCATCTTATCAGTCTGTGCAAATTATTTAGCAACTGCCATATTATTTATAGGTATGAATTGCACAAATTAATCTCATAAATAATTCATTTTTTTTGCTGTGAATTAACATTCTGCCATAGTTAAAAATCTTTTCTTGTGAAAGAGTATCAGTTGCTATGTGCTTGTTGTGCTTGATTTTTCAAGCCAACAGATATTGAAAAATATAGGTTTCAGTGAAAAGAATAAGAAGGTTTTTTTTCTTCAACTTTACACACACTCGGCAGAAGCTTTCAGGTTGTGAAAAGTACCGCCATGGTCTTTAATAAGAATTATGTCATGCTCAGGAATTTACAGGAAAAGGAAAAACATTGGATCTCTTCCTAACAGTCTGTCATGACGTGACATCAGTTGTAAACAAAAAACTAACTTACACGAATAATGATCCATTTTTAAGAACTGAAACCAGAAAATAATAACGTTCTCTTTCTTTCCACAGTAAGACATAAGAATGTCATTGTGGACCTAACAGAAAGACAGCCACAAGTTTGTTTGCTAGTAGACTCCTAGGGAGCTGAACACAAAAATCCAATAAATAATTAGCTCTCCTGTGACAGGCTTCTGAATTACTGTGATACATTAATTGGACAAAATTAGCATGAATTAAGGCAAATAAGTATAACATGTAATTTATTACTTACTAAGCATGGTGCTGCAGTGGAAGCCTCAGATTTCCCTTAAGATTGCTTTAACAGCTATAATGCAT
This sequence comes from Caprimulgus europaeus, assembly GCA_907165065.1. The sequence goes on along the minus strand of OU015528.1, from coordinate 22,565,513 downwards.
TCCTTAATTTACTCTGTGGAAAATCAATTTTTTCAGAGTTCATTAAGCACCAATATGTTACAATGCAACTCCCTAGAGCACAGAACCACAATACGTTATGCAAATTCATACCAGCGTGTTACCAATATGTAAATAGCAATGATACTATTGTCAGCTTTCTGTTGATAGCCATGCTGAAAAGGATAATACTTAAAACTTCTTTAACTTCTTTACTTTTTTTCTGACATTAATCAGTACTTCTTTTAAATGTCATTTCTTAGGAGAGTTGTTATTTTAAAAGATCTTTTTCCTCTATGGTTCATTAATGAGAGTGTTCTGAAGTCTCTATTTGCAAAGATGTGGCACATAAAGCTTTCTTACATGTTCATAAGCATCAGCCTTTTCACAATGAAAACTCAGTATTTCAAGTAGATGCATAAATGGACAATGCTGACTGATAGTTATGAATATATCACACAATAAATGAAAGATAAGGCATTCCTAAACTGCAAGCCCTATGCATAAATTTATTTAAGCCTTTTTCTTTCCTTTCTTAGCATAAAAATAAAATAAAATGATACATTGCATTAATTCCAGCCAATGAAATATGAGTCACAGGAACTAGCATTAAGAGAATGAAGTCCCAGACTGTTCGATATTCACCTAATCATATGACAGACTCCAAAGCTATCACAATAACTGCCTCCGGAGCTCTTTGGGGAGACAGATGTCACCAGTGGAAGGATGATTTCCACATCTTGGCATTCTGCAATTGTCAAACTGAAGGAGGGAGAAGGAGAGGAGGATTCTGCTAGCAAGGAAGCATCCTTTGTGGAAGGAGGAGGAGCCACGTCTCACTCCTGTCATTCTCCCTTTTATCAGATTTGTTTTGAATAACACCCTTTCTGGCTAAATCTCACTTGGAGAAGCAAGGAATGGCATTGCCCTTGACTATAAATGCCTGTACTTAAGTCCATAATTTGGCCCTGACCAAATCTATCATTAAAGGGAGCAGGTCAGAAGAGTTGGCTTGGAGGGTTTGGACCTGTGAGGGCAGGGTTTTTTTTGAATATATATATATATAACTGTTTTATTGTTCCTTTGAATTATGGTGAGACTGGCAGAAGAGCAAGGTCATTATCTTTTCAGCCTCAGATGAAACAGTAATTAATAAACCAATTGGACCTTTAACTATTGCAGAATTTAACCCACACAAGAATATGTGTCTGGCGGTTTGTTGGTGGTTAGGTTTAATGAAGCACAAAAGATTTAATTTGTTAGGGCATCCTTGTGTTTGAAACATCAAAGTCCATGTAAAGTGAGGCTTGTATGTCATTTTGTTTACCACCATGTTTGTAGTGTTTCTTACTATAAATACAGGAAATACTGTGCTAGAGATAAGTAATATTGTGTAGCAAGTGCCCACTAATGCCCAATGGTAAAATGTATCCAGGACTTTCCTCAGCCCAGCATTTCCTAGCTTGTGATTATGGCAGTCCATGCCTTGCAACTAAAATCAAAAAGGTGACTGATGGTTTCCAAGCTCCCATCTGTTGAAGAGCACTATCAAAGTCTTCAGAAGACAGTTAAAGAAAAAACAATGCATCCTAAATGTTTTCAGTGTGTATGTACTCTGGAACTATTTTTACAATAAATATATAATTGAACCTGAGCGTATGTCAGAGATTAACTCAGTCTGCAAATTCAGATTCACTACGTATTTAAATCTTACCCCTTGACATCCTCAACCATGGAAAACATTACAGTGCCTGTACTGATGCTGTGGTTGTGTGCTAGTGGAGACTGGATCCCTCAGAAACTGAATCAGATGCTTGGGTACTCTGACCCTCTAAGAGGGCTATGGAGCAACTGGAAAATATTTAACTTTTGTTTATATTAATGACAACTTTAAATGGGGAGCAGGGAACAATATCTGGCTCCATCTATGCAGGGGATGTAGACAAGAGAGTTTTTGAATTTGTCTTTTTAAATTCTCTGTGATCATTTGTAATAGTATCATATATCTTCTGGAAAAAAATACTTTTCAAATACCTTTATGTACCAAAATGAGCGGGCATTTAAAAAATCGTATCGGTGGATTTATATTTTCTATGGGTCATTAAATAGCATGCTTAAAAAACAAACCTCAGAGACCCTTAAAGAATGGGTATGAGAAGTGAAAAAGCTATGGAAATTCTATTATCCTTATTGCTCATGTGAACTGAGCAGCAGAGAACAGATGCAGAGAAATTTTTGGTCTGTATATGCCATGTGGCTATATAAATTTAACTTTCTTTTCAACTGAGATGGTGTACAATATTGTAAGACAGTGAAAAACAAGGCTTAGTGAAGTAAAATCTGTGGTTAAAAGGGAATACAAGAAACAGATAGAATTTTTTAATTGGAAAAAGTGCGTAGGTTTTGTTGTGTTTGTTTTGGTTTGGTTTCATGTGTTTTTTTTATTTTAAAGAACTTGCTAAATGCACAGGGCACATTTGTTTACAGAAGGTGTGAGAAGAGCAGCAGCTGCAGTGTTTGCTGGCTCTGGGTCAGACCAAGTTAAAGTGACAAATAGGAGAGTTAAAACCTCTGAGGGCTTGTTTTGCCTTGGTGCTGCACTCCACCTCTCGTTTAAGGTCTCCTGGAGGCTTGTCCTGACTCACTACTGTATGTTATGGAGTGGAGAAGTAACGTTTGTGACATCTGATTGGGTTTGGAAGTTTGTTGTCTTAACACATTGCATAAGGGCAGCAGTGGCTCAAAAATAATGTGTGCCAAGGATTATTACTTCTGTACTGACTACGAATCTGTGCAGCCTTCCACATTTTACTTACAACACCACTGTTAGTGCTGGAAATCTTCTTGTCAAAACCAGCTCTCAGATGTTGCAACACTATCGTTTTCTGTTCATTCTTCTTGACCACCTCCACATTCTTGTCTAGAGTTGAGAGTGAAGGCATTTTTGTTGCCTTCCCATTGTTTATCAATTAAAAATAATGATAACATAATAATATGCTGATAGCATACTGTAATTTTATGTAATCTTATACAATTTTTAAACTTTTAGTTACAGAATCCTATGAATTTATAAAGCAACCAAATAAAATTTTCAGAAGAATTTGTCCAAAACTCTGGGCATTAACATGTCAGGTGCTGGTTTCTATCATCAGTTATGACTCAAAATATTTAAAAAATGTCAGTTTGGCTAATTTTTAATGTATGTTTCTTTCTGTCATCTTCTGTCTTGCAGAATATGGAAAGCTACAAGTATAGTCATTAATTGGGTAAAAGGAGGCTTCCAAGATGTTTTTATCTTTATCCACTGTACATTCCATAAATAAATTTTTAAAATGCTACAAATGTCTAGGGAGTGGACTCCACCTACCTATTCACAGGTGGACTTCACCTAGCTTCATCAATCCACAGACCTCAAAGTTAGATTCTCAATTCTGTGTTGTCTTTTGACTTCAAGACTTTTGCCCTTTTGACAGTGGCCCAGCCTGGGAGGAAAGCTTAGAGGGCTTCTTCTCACTAGCCTTACTCTTGCAGTTAATTCTAGTAGGCACTCTTGTTACATATGGCATTTTGGGGATCAAATCTCCTTAAGCTGAGAAGAAGCTGTAACACAGGTCTTCTTCTCTGAGTGCTCTAGTCACTAGGATATTTTGCAAAAAGCCCATGCTTAGTTGTGCATCAGGCCTTAGGAGAGAGCTCTGGGTCTGAAGCCTGAAGGTATAGCCATACCCAAACTTTTGCAAGGGGCCACAGATCAGACATAGCCCTCTTCCTGGCCAACTCTAGACAGCCTGGGGCTTTTTTGATCTTTCTTCAAAGTACCTTCACTTTTTTGATTGTAGAGCATGTTGGTGTCAGGGTAACACATTCTGGATCTCCCGACTGGGGTCATGTGCCTGCTTTTTGTAGCATTTAAAGTGGTGTAGTCTTACCCTTAAGTCGTTGTCACCTGGATGAATCCAGCTTCTATTTGTTACATAGCAGCTGTGTCAAGAAAATACCAAAATACTTGCTTTTCATGTAATACAAATTTGTCAATTGTCAAACCTAGATATTTAATAACTGGTTATAGTGATAGCAAATTTGACAGCACTGTGCCAGGGATTTATTCAGTGTATGGCTTCATGTGGAAATCAAAAGAAGTGTATGGGGTGAAACACCCCTATTGTCTGTAGAAGGTCTGATTCTTTGCTCCCTGTTGGAATTACAGGTCATTATTTCCCTGCTTTCTTTTAGCATTGAGAGAATAGTGACACATACCTGAGTTTGTCCTGTAACTTTCAATCATATTCTCTCCAAATGTAACAATTCCCTTCTGGTCTTTGTTGTTACTAAAATTGCTATAATATGTCTGACCATATGTGTGCCTTATGGTCCCTCACTTAGCTTGCATCTCTAAAAATGGCTTACTAATATATGTTTGTGTTAAGAGACAAATGTCACCTCAATTCTTCTCAACAAAGTCAAAACCAGTGAGAGATAAGGCAAACAATTCAAATACTACTGAACAGTGGGGGAAGTTGGCTACCCACAGGTACAGCAGGGTAATTATCTATCTGCCCACAATCTGTCCACAGCTGGAAATGGAGTTAATTTTATTTACTCTTCCAAAGAGAAATTGAAACCCCAAGAACAGAAGAATCTCATAAACCTCTCCAAATAATTAAAGTTAAGACCCTGCTTCAGAGTCCTCTGCCTTTATTATGCAGTATACTGCTCTGCCTCTAACTCATTAGGTCGTGACCACTTATATTTGCAACAGACATAAATCATGTCCAAAGTCATCAGTCTGGTGGCCCTCACTTCACTCTGAAATCTGTCTTTTTCTCTAAAAACTCTACCTAAAGACACTTGAACAGAGTTAAATAAGTGGGATAAAAAGATTAAAGAAATTTTGTGTTGGCGATTGTATTTAGGGAAGTGTTTATCTGGTACTTTTGGGGAGAAAATAGTTTTCTGACTCTTTGAGAATATTTCAGTGTCTTAATGTAGATGTCAAGTGCCATTTGATATGCTCTAAGGTCTTCTGTTTGACTCACAAAGTTGTGAGTCTTCTATATGCAGATATACATATCTGCACGCTATGTATATCACAGAATCACTGAATGTTAGGGATTGGAAGGGACCTTGAACAATCACCTAGTCCAACCCCATTGCCAGAGTAGGAACACCTGCAGTAGGTCACACAGGAACACGTCCAGGCAGGTTTTGAATGTCTCCAGAGAAGGAGACTCCACAACTTCCCTGGGCAGCCTGTTCCAGTGTCCTGTCACTCTCACATTAAAAAATTTTTCCTTATGTTTACGTGTAACTTCCTATGTTCCAGCTTGTACCCACTGTCCCTTGTCCTACTGTTAGACATCACTGGGAAGAGCCTGGCTCCATCTTCCTGACATTTATCCTTTACATATTTATAAACATTAATGAGGTCACCCCTCAGCCTCCTCTTCTCCAAGCTAAAGAGGCCCAGCTCCCTCAGCCTTTCCTCATAAGGGAGATGCTCCACTCCCTTAATCATTTTGGTGGCTCTGTGCTGGACTCTCTCAAGCAGTTCCCTGTCCTTGAACTACGGGGGCCAGAACTGGACACTATATTCCAGATGTGGCTTCACCAGGGCAGAGTAGAGGGGGAGGAGAACCTCCCTTGGCCTACTAACCACACTCCTTCTAATACAACTCAGGATGCCATTGGCCTTCTTGGCCATGAGAGCACAGTGCTGGCTCATGGTCATCCTGCTTTCCAACAGGTCTGTCCCCAACCTGTACTGGTACCTGGGGTTGTTCTTTTCCAGGTGCAAGACTCTACACTTACCCTTGTTGTATTTCATTAAATTTTTCCCTTCCCAACTCTGCAGCCTGTCCAGGTCTCACTGGATGGCAGCACAGCCTTCTGGTGTGTCAGCCAGTCCTCCCAGCTTTGTATCACCAGCAAACTTGCTGACAGTGCCCTCTGTTCCCTCATCCAGGTCATTGATGAATATGTCGAATAATAAGGGTCCCAGTACTGACCCCTGAGGGACTCCACTAGACACAGGCCTCCAACTCGACTCTGTCCCACCGACCACAACCACATATGTCTCTGATACTCTAACGCACTGGCAGCATTTAAGGTACTGAAGTTGCCTTCAGTGTTTTGTTTCAGTTATCTCTGTTTTCCACCTTTGCATGCTGAAAGGACACATCAGACTAGTTAGGCAAAATGCAAGGATCTTCCTTATATTACTTTGTCATTCTAGTACATGTACTTGCCATGCTGTAATATTCTCTAAGTTCCTTTTGACTCCGTCCTCCAATATTTTCACATTTTCATAAGACCTATGTAATTCAGCTTCTATTAGGCTATTCTGTTGTCTTTAACATATATTTGACCATTTTACCTGTTCTACTTGTGAATCCAGCCTTTATGACACATTTGACAACTGTTATGGAATATTTTTGGCTCAACAAAGCACTACCATCTCTGCATTTAGAGTGAAGTAGAATCTCTGTGTGTGGAGTTGCAGCTGGAAGTTGTTTCTGCACAAGCCTAACACTTGATCTTTGTCTATTTAGATCCCTGCAAAAATTGGTACTGTTTTCATTTGTAGATGATTGCTAAGTTTAAGGAAGAAAACAAGATGCAAAACATCGCATAATCAGGTCTAAATGTATTTTAAATCCGCAAAACACAAATTTGTGTTTCAATTTTGCTGTTAAACTTTTAATAATTGCAAAGACTTTGTTTCCAAACAAATTTCATTCTGTCACTTGTTCCTGCCTTTGGCCAATCTCATTTTGGCATATGTCCTTGTTTGTAACCAATATTCCCCCTTGCCTGCTGTGCTGCCCAGAGGGCAATAGGCAGATGGTTCCTCTAAGGAACTAGGGAGAATGTTGTCTCCTCAACACTATCAATCCATTTACTCTTTTGTCTTTCATATATTGTTCCCCTTGTCTCTAATCATTGCCTTTGAGTCCTTCTGATGATTGCTTGTGGTCATGTTCCTTCTCTCAGATTGTAAACACTTTTGAGCAAGGATTTTGGGTTTTGGTGTTGTGTATTCCATCTCCCCCTTTTAGGCACAACTCTAACACAGAAAATAGCTGCAAAGCTGCCAACAAGGTTTGCAAGTTTTGGATCTCAGCTGCTTTCATTCCTTTTTTTAAAATGAGGCACTTCTGTTCCAAATAGAGTATCATTACAAAAGTCACTTTAATGCTTCATAAAGCACAAATCCTCTTTGCTTTCTCTGCATGGTTTCCAATATCAAACACCTCCTTTCTTGTATTTTTGTCCCCAAAATGCCTTTAAGAATGAGACCTGTCTGGATCCCACATGAATTTCCTTTTTCAACACCCAGAGTTGGTTAATAATCTGGTCAAGTCTTTCTTTTGTGGCTACTGTTTATTTGCTCCCACATATTCTATATATTGATGGGGACCTCAATATAATTCAGGCTGTGCAGCATCTGATTGTAACAGATCAGGTTTCACTCCCAGAAAGCAGCACATCAAAGCAGACACAGATCAATAATACTTTCCCCTTCCTGCCTGTGGATAGTGTTGCAGGTTTCTGTTCAACAGCCATGAGAAAATGCCTATAAAAATCCAGACAGTGATCACTAAATAGCAAATACAGAATCAAACAGCTGGCACAGTACCTGGCATGTGAAGTATTACTTGAAGTGCAAGTTGTTGGTTCTTAGTAAGAGAAACTCGAAGTGTGTATCCTCAAGAGTTTTTTGGGTTTTTTTTTTCCTTATAATTTCTTGCCTTTTACTTGGGCTTCTTCACATGATGCTATTCTCTCTTTTTGTACTGTTGCTCTGATAGTGAATGCTTCCAGTCCCAGCTAGTCCTCACAGGATGCAAACATTAAATGAAAACTTTTTCAATTAAATTTTAGGTTGGTTGATCAGTCAGAAGTGGGAAATATTTAGGTGAAAGTGAGTAGTGGGTATCTGGATGGCAATTAGTGCTTACTTCCCATACCCTGAGACAGGGACTTAAATATTTCACCTGTGGAGAAGAGGGTCAGGGCTTTTTCATCCATTCTTTTCTTTTCCTTTTAATTCCCTAACTCCCATAATCTGGCAATGTATTATGCAGCACAGACCAGGAAGGTGGGCTGCAGTAAATGCTGCTTTATGGATCAAGCAGTAGGAAGTGCTATACTCTTCCCCCAGAGACTGAAAGCTTTACATCAATCAGCATACTGACAATGACTGCTTTTGAACTTACCTGTAGTATAGCAGTGTGGCAAATCATTATCCAGCATTCAATTTTTTTTAAGAACACACATAATTTGAACACTGAAGCACCATATGGCCATTTTGTTTGACTCTGAGCACCTTTTTGATTGATCACCTGTCTCTGTGCCACAGGGAGGAGACAAGATATATTCTTTGCCTTCTGAGTATGCTGCCCAAAACCTCTCACATACTATAATGAAGAGTGTGAAATCTTGTGCCGTCAATACTTGCATAAATTTAAATACAGTGTGAGACGATCCTGTTCTCCTTAAGCACGAAACAGTGAAGTTGGGTGCTCTGTACCAGGCAAACTCAACAGGTGACAAACACAAAATGTAGTGCTGTGGTATGAATTCATATAGTAATCTTCTTTTGCTTTGAATAATGTGATGGGATATGGTCTTGGGAAAGACGCAAAGGAACAGATATGGTACCTAGTGCTTATTAATCAGGAGGTTTCATATCAGATAGTTGGTTGCAGATGCAAGACTGTGCTCTGTCTGTATATGAACTCCTTTCATTGTTGGATCAAGACTGTCATAAATAGGACCAAGAGCAAAGAGTTTTGTTTAGATTCAGTTTCTTCATGTGGAATAACCACTGCATGGAACTGAAAACATCAAGAATCCACAGGCAATTACTCACAGTTCTGATTAGGGAAAATCTAGGTTCAATCTTCATAGCAAGTAGGCAGATTCTCATCATCTTTGAAAGACAGATTATTTAACATCTACAACTTAAAGTAGTCTATCTCTTGCTAGTTAGTTGTATCTTAGATAAGGGGAGTGGTGGTGTTAATCACTCTTGGTGCTGCTCTGGCTCCCAAGTAAACAAAAAGTCTCTTAATTACATATCTTCTTTTCAGGGAGAGTGATTGCATTCCCTCTTCTATTTTTGTTTTAAAGCATCTGTTAACATAACTCTCTTTTGTTGAATTTCTCAATATTTCTCTACTTAATTCAGTGCTCAGGTCCTGCTAAGTTCGACTCTTCATCTTAAGCACATAGGTGGACTTAAATGTGAAGAGAGAAGAAATTATTAGATTTGGAAAAGAAAAGAAATCCTGGAAGCACATTTTCTTTATTTATTTAGTTTATTTGTGTGATTGGAATTGAAGACTGTTTCAGTGTCCCACTGTGATAGTCCAGGACTACGCCTTCTTTCTAGTATTTTGTGTATCTCTGGTCTAACTCTGTACTTTAAACAAGCAATTATTTCTGAGACAAATCTTCTAGTGAAAAATCTTCTAGTGGTCTGCATTGTTCTTTGAACTTCACCTAGGCAACTGTTCAGACCAAACTGCCTACCTCATTGTTGATACTTACCCTACTCATCCCATATTAGTTTCTTGGTTCTTCTACAAATAGGAAGACCAAGGGGAAAAACTGGAAAGGAAGGAAAAAAAGGGTGCAATATTACAAGATAGTGAGTTGTGAACCATTTGTATCTTAGAAAGTGCTTTCTGTAAGTTTTTGCTTTGTACTTCAATAGTATAGAATTAAGTGATAGAAAGAAAGCTTCACAGGCTAAGATTTCCCCAGTTTAGATGAGTCACCTGGAGGAACCAGTTCCATACAGTCCTGCAAACACCCTTAAAGGTCTACATCTCAGTGACCTTCCTTTTGCCTGAGGAGGCCTGGAAATGACTCCCTTAGTAGTTGTCTGTCAACATTATTCTGTATTTTAGCCAGAAGGGATTACCTCAGAGTGACAATAGACATCGTCTATTTGCAGTCTTCTTCTATTGCCTTCTTTGAAGTCAGTAGCATTGTCTGCCTAAGGATTGCAAGATTTTGCATTCCCGCATTCTGTGAATATTACTGAGTTTTAACTGTCTTTATCACAATAAATCAAACATCTAATCAAAAGTAAAGTGCCAGAAAATATCTGATATGCTTGTTGCATACGAAAAAAGACTGTTGGTTGACATGTAAAAATTAGGTCTTACCTCTTTCTGTTCTCACATTAATGCTTTTTAGCCCAGAGCTGAGTATAGACAACTGACTTCTGTATATATTCGCCTCTATACATAGGAGAATAATGACAACAGTTTTAGTTAGTGCTTTTCACTTTGTACACAGTGATGCAGAAACTAAAATAACAGAAATTTGTCAACAAATGCCTTTCTGTAAAATAATAGACATGACTCTTCCCAACCCTTTTTGCAAGACAGAAATAATACCAACTTTTTACAAGCTATATGTGTTCCGTGTGTGTTGCTCTGTGGCTTAATATTGTTTGTCTTCATTTGAATGCACAAGCACTGAAGCTACAGGAAACAGAAGAAAGGCCACTCTGCCCTCAGCTTTCTTTCTTATTAGTATAGATGGTAGGACATCTAATTGTTTCTTGAATGACCTCCAAGGTCTTTGTGGAATGAGATTGTTGTCTTCTGTGTAGAGAAGAGCATCCACATTCTATTCACTCATTGTAACTTAATTATAGGATGCATGTAATAATTTGGAGACAGTCAGTGAATTTGCCTCTCATGCAAGTCATCGTGAGACTCTGGGAAATAGATGCACATGTTCATTTATTGTAAAATACTCAGATTAATTATTTCAGCTGATATCTGTACTTGTAAGTTGCCAGCTACAGCTGAGAATGACAGAGAGTGAGTCACAGATGATATATATTAGGTACATTGTTTAACAACCTACTGAAGGCATTTGGATGCTATGTGAATGGAAGTTGTGTAGAACAGTTAGAATTAAAGTCCATTTTCTGCTTGCCAGTTATTCTTTTCCTCTTTTCCACGATACATCAAATTATTTTTTAAAGATGCTTTTGGTCGCAAGTGACAACATATGCTATACAGTATTTCTCTGTTGCTTCTCCATGTAATTACAGTTTAGTGAGATACAAAAGACATGTTGGTGTCTTTACTACAGTTGCTTTTAATTTTAGAAGTATGTATTCTGTCACTTGTTATTTTCTGTACAGAGCGTGATTCTCTACATATTTTTATGAGCTATTAGTAATGAAATCCTGCTCCACTAGAAGCAATTGGGAATGTGTCACTGCTTTCAACAGGTGCAATTTTACCTTTGAGTAAAATGAGTGCATGTTAGAGAGTAGTGCAGGGTCTGTGCAAGAGCCTTTTTGCTTCTAAGTATTTGTAGCACTTGAAATTACTGAAGACTGGGCTTCTTGTTAGTCTTTAACAATTGTTTCATTTGTGGATTTTGTTAAGGGTTGTACATGGTTTATATGTTATTTAGTCTGCAAAGAATATAAAATTTAAGTATCAGTTTAGTGCCTCTTTAAATGCACTTGGATTACTTTCTGAAACTCAAAGTAATATTTAATAACTGTTAGTTTTCTTTTAGAGAGTCCTCTCCAAAGAAACAGAGTTCTTACAGCTACATGGATAATTAACTTGAAGCTTGTCTGTCTCTTGGGGGACATCAGATATGTAAATGAGGAACTTAAGTCTGAACAAGACATGCCAGGGAGTCACTAAAATTTTTATTATACTAAAGGCCTAGTATTGAAATCTTAAATGTTATAATATGTTATTATAAACCAGTGCATTTTAAAGAGCAAATATGTGGGGTTCTTTTTTATTTGCTTTCTAAAATCATAAAAATATGTAGCTTCAGTTACTGAAGAAATATAGTGAAATTTTGAAACCTTCAGTAGAAAGCATGATCTGTTATGGGAAAAAATATAGTTTATTATAGTACTCTACTTTCGGTATCAAAATTGTAAAGAAATAAATGTATACAACAAGGAATGCTCCTCCATCCTAGTTCCAGAACTGAAGACGATTGTACTTCAAAGTACCACATAATAAGTAATGTCATACTGAGAGGTATCCCTGGTAAGCAAACTTTCCATGTTATTGCACTGCTGAGAACAAAATTAAGGGCTAATGGTCATCAAAAAAGTTGTTTGATGCCTTTTCAAAAATTGCTCATTTACTACCAAACCAATTCAACAGTCATCCAACTCAATCATATGGAACTTCACTTATTAAACTTTTGCAAAAAACCACATTTTCATAAATCCTGTTGACGTTCCTCTTAACAGTGTCAGCAGAGTTAGTGACAGAGGTTAAGCAATAAGTGGATAAAAAGATCACCTGGCCTTCAACTTCTTGACAGGTGGTCTCTTTTTTGGAATAAAGGCACAGGCAGGCATAGAGAACTTCTATGAGTGTTATCACTACAATATCCTTTCTAGAATAGGGAGCATCCAGCTTTGACTGACTTGAGTGTAATGTCTCTTGTACACGCAATTCATAAAAAAATGCATTGCAAATCTTAGGTAGATTCTTGCAGCCTAATTGTTTTCTTTTTGGTGACCTGGTTGACCTATGAGCTTACAATGCAAGTGTGCAATTCAAGCATACAAGTAGTATAATTTCTTTACTGGGGATATTCATGTGTTTAAAATTATGCACTGCATAATTCTTCATTAAACTAAGCCCAGCGCAGGAAGGAAGAAAATGTTCTAGTAGCTAGTTCATCACTCCCATCTACTGATCAACCACCATCGTTTAAATCAGCAGTGGATGTAAGATTCAACAACAAATTAAATTAAAATATGCTTGCCATTTTTATGTTTTGTATTTGGTTTCAAATCATCCTATTTTCATATCATGTTCAATGTGTATTCAAATCAAAGTCACCACATCCGTTTTCTGCAGACATCACAGTATCCTTATTCAGCCTAGCTCTATTCCTAATACAGGTTTGAATTTCATTAAAAATTGGTGAAACTTTTACCATATTTCACCTTTATGCCAAGAGGTGTCCAATTTCTTTTCCAGTTTCTTGTTATCTGCTCCAACTAATGCAGTTCCATGAGATTATAAGACATTGTGTTCTTTTTATGTACTAGAAACCTGTTAACCCTAGGAACTGTTCATGTATTTAAATTCAGTGGGAGAAAAGAACATGAAAACATGTTTAAACCTTCTAGTTTGGACTAAGATTTGGGTAAGGTTTGTAAATAAATACATATTACTAATTTGAAGATGAAATACCAATATAAAATTAACTCTCTAACACTTTTATTCTATAATTGTTTTTGAAACATTAGGTTCATTTATGAAAATTATGCGCACTAGGTTGGGGAAAGATTCCTGAAGTGAAAGGTTTCATAGTAGCTTATAAATTGTTTGCAGTATTGGTAATTCCCAGGCGTGTTTTGGGTAAAATGTGAATAAATACGTTTACATGATGTATGAATTGCACCAGTGGAATTCAAGAATGAAAAACTATTTGTTGCATTATAATGTACATACTAAAAATGGTTTTGTATGCAGCTGAAATGCAAGATGCAAGAGTCATAATCTGTACCATTCATTTAATCTTGTATTCAATTAATTTACATCAACTTTCTCCGAATATGAAAAAAAAATCATAACAAATAAAATAGAAATGAGCTCAAGCAACTGATTTATTATTGGTGCATCTTGTTTGTAAAGCTGACAATGAAAAATATTAATAGCAGTAAAATGTTAGTAGTAGTGCTAATAGTATATAAAAATATACTGGAGAAAAAAACAAATGAAGGACTATATATTACTTTTTATGCTTGCTGCTATTTGTAAAATACAGTTATGATACACATTTTCAATCAAATGGGCTCTTCTAATGTAGTGTGACTTTAACTCTGAATACTTTCTTTAAATATGGTTTTAAAGCTTGTTATTTTTTTTGTGAGAACATGCTACCTTTGATTTAATTTTTTTTGACACTATGCCCACTGCACAGTAGAAAAAAAAAATGTAATTGTAGTTTTGTCCTTTACAGCACAGGACAAATAAATGTCAAAATCAAATGGTCGTGTCCCCCAAGGGAAAATATACTTCAGTTATGAAATACTCTTCCCCAGCTCCCATTGCTATTCCAGTGAACACCTAGGTGAAGCTGCCTCAGGACTTAATCAGATGCTGCTCATCTGCATATAATAAAAAATTGTGCAATGAGGTTTTAGCCCATTCTGAGGAAAAGTCCATAATGTTTCTTTAAAACATTCTGGTGTAAAGCTGGTGCAGATCTGGCTTTGGATGAATAGTTTGAATGGCATAGACTTGGTGAGAAATTAACATCTGCTTATATTGTTGGTGTCTTGTCAGCTTAGCACTGCATTTAATAAACATGTTTGGAGGTGGTGTGGTGCTATTTCTTGATATGTTTCTTGAAAATGTGGTGATATCGATGAAATGTCAGACTGTCTCGGGAATGATAATAGCAATCAAATATACAAAAGAATCATTAAGGAGGCTTGAAGATGAGATGGTTTCAGGGAAAAAGACTCTCCTTGGGCATTATTAGCAGTCTTAATTGCGTTATTACTCAGAGCAAGTGAAACCCGTCACTGTTGGTTTATAAATATGTTGTGCTCCTTTGTAATATAAAATACTGAACTGTTTGAGATTGTGAATTATCCTCAACTACTTTTATATTCTGGGGAACTGATAATCACTGGAGTTGAGCTAAACCTGTTTACTTTATCCTAAAACTAGTGGTGTGATGTACAGCCAATTGAATTTCAATTCATACTTACTTTTATTGGGATGATGATGAGAAAGCTTGTAAACCAAATAAAAATGTAGATAGACAGACATATATACAGACAGAAAAAAGCTTTTATATTGCCAACAATTTTTAGATAATTTTGTTATGTGAAGGAAAGCTGACAAGGAGGGAAAATAAAACATTTTCAAGTGGTGGAGCTGCTCTTGTTCAACTAATAATTTCTCTACTTTCAACCAATTTTGTTTTGAAATTTAATCTAATTTTCTATTAAAAATAAATTAAAAATGAAAAAAGTTGTTTCAAATTATTTCAAAATAAGACAACATATTCTTTTTAATGATACTTAGGGACAAAGTTGAAAGTTCTTCTTTTTGCCCCCATTTTGGGGTTTTTAAAAATGTCTAAAATGCCAATTTTCCTAGCATGTGTAATCAGTTTTCTGGCTTGCTCTAATTCTGATATTAAGTTATCCTCAAAATTGCATCTTCCTGTATACTTTGCCCCTGAGAATTTTGTGTGTGAATGCTTTGAGTAAACAGAGTCTGAGTAAATGTACAGGGGAAGAGGTTAATTCTCCTCCTGCAAAACCACCAGCTGCGTGCGGTGGGGCTTCTGGAGTGGTAGGGATGGGAACCTGCTGTACTGAGATGAAGAACTGAGACTATAATATTTCAGCTCTTTCGGGAATCCAATTGTACTCTCTTTCCCTTTCTACTCCAACTGCTCTAAATATACCACATTTGCTGTCTTTGGGTGAGCAGATCACAGAATCACAGAATCACAGAATCACAGAATCACAGAATCACAGAATCACAGAATCACAGAATCACAGAATCGCAGGGGTTGGAAGGGACCTCGGGAGATCATCTAGTCCAATCCCCCTGCCAAAGCAGGTTCCCTACAGCAGGTTGCACAGGGAAGCGTCCAGGCAGGTTTTGAATATCTCCAGTGAAGGAGACTCCACAACCTCTCTGGGCAGCCTGTTCCAGTGTTCTGTTGCCCTCAAAGTAAAGTAGTTCTTTGTTATCTTCAGATGGAAGATACCTTTACAGTGGGTCCTGCTGAGGAAGTCCTGAAATGCAGCTAACCCTGACAGTCAAACTCCTACACACCTGTCAAGCATTTTGCATTGCACTTATATACTTTCCCCTCATTCCTTATCTCTCTGCTCCCAAATTGTATCTATCTGTAATGCAGATATAGAAACATATGGGGACTTGGATCTAATAATGTTTTACTATGGTTTCTCCTACCTACCAGGGCTTACTCTCAGTGCTGAGTGGGAAGCCTTGTCTCCATCCCTTGCTGCTCACAATGCTGGCTTGCTGCCAGGACAATGTATCCAACAGCCAAGGTGGGAGGAGGTCCAGGATCACCAACCCTGGTTCTCTGCTGCCAGGTGACTCTTGTGGAATTGCAAAACTATCATAGGTATAATCATGCATCAGCAGACATCAGTGAGGGAAAAGCATGAAGGAAGCAGGGGTAAAAACCTGGTATTTTAAGTGAAAGAAGAGGGTACACACAGAATAACATCTGCATACAGTGTATCCCTCAGTTTTACCCGAAGGAGATCTGGACTGAGCAGTAAGGTTCTTCCAGTAGTTTCACAACTGGGAGAGAGCAGATAGGAAGAGCTGGCTGGCAGCAACACAGCATGGAAACACATAGCACATGTAGCAACATCTCCTCACAGCACATGT
Organism: Caprimulgus europaeus; assembly: GCA_907165065.1. The sequence goes on along the minus strand of OU015528.1, from coordinate 22,549,095 downwards.
AGAAACACCTCCTTCCTGCCCAGCTTTTGGTACAGGTACGTCTGCTATTACACAACCAAATAAAAGTTGAACCTACTTTGGTGGTTTAGTTGAGTTCAAGAGCAAGTTTCCTCTCTTACTGAGTTTTCATTGACTTTGTAGAGTATCTTGGGGATCACAGAGACAAGCAATGCTGGAACTGGTGTTCTCCACATGCTACCTCCTCAGGCATCCAGGCTCTGGGACCCCACTGCAACCAGACAGAGTAAAAATACCCAAACTACATACAATTTCTCAGCATCAGTCATGTCACTCCACAAATTCACTCTTACCAAGATGTGCAAATCCTTCTGTAGATATAGCTGAAGGTATCTTTACAGTTTATTAGAAAATTTTGGGTGAGCTTATTCATCCTACTTTTTCAGATGTCCATTTACTGAAACTATTTATCAGAAATAGCTGATTTCAACAGAAACCATTAAAATAAAAAAAAAAAAGACAGTTTAGATATCAAGATAATGTTCGTAAAAGAAGCTGCAATTAAAATTAGGTGTTTCAAAACAATGTGCTTACCTAAACCATTATATTTTTTTTATTTTGAGATATGAGTTTATGACTACCACTTCACCTCATTGTAGTATTTTCTAATCCTATCAGTCTTTTATTTTTTGTTTTTATATAAAATTAATTTCTTATTTGTTCCTCATGAATTTCATGAACAGTGGTATTTCTGCAGTATTAATTTTTTCTCTTTTTCCAGCTGTATCTCTTCTGCTTACCATTATGACCTGTGAGGGCTTAATTCCCACTCTTTACTTTGCCTATCTATTTAAATGTTCACCAAAATACCTACCATTATATTTTAAAGAGATATCATTAGGTTTTAATATCATTATCAAGGCAGCTTAGTAAGAGCAGTAGAGTTGTCACTTTCCTGAGCCCAGTTTTCCATCTGTTTCCAGCCTTAGGCATTGCACCAGTTTACAGTCTGTTAGCAGTTGCAGGCTTTCTTCACAACTATAAAACCTAGAAATAATATTTTTATTTTCATGGAAAAGATTTTATATACAAGTTTAGAATACACAGAATCTTAGTGTAATATAGAGGTTATATAAGTGTATGATGCCAGTCATTTTGGCCCATTGCCATAAAGCACGATTGGTTGTTTCACATCAGCACACCACATGCACTGTTGTAAATCAGATAATCTGCACACAGCTGAGTCATCATTGGGAATATAGGTTAAATGAAAAAAGTTAAATTTTATTATGTAGCTTTAAGGTCAACATTTACTTATTTGCTGCAGGAGGTGTGGTAGAGATGGGTCAAAACCTTGCTCTTGAAAAGGAGCATATACTGACTATGCATGCCCCACAAAACAGTCTAAAGAGTGGTGGAAAAATCATTCAAGGGCTGATAAACCACAGAAAAATAGTAGAAGCAAGATTGTGTAAGTGAACATGATACCTTTCTCTTGTTTTCTCCAACTTATTACTAACACATTTTTTCTGATTTTCTTATTGTTAATCTGGCTGAAGGAAGACCATTTGCTGTTGTTGCTGACAAGATATATATACCTAGCATGTAAACTAAAGCATGACTGTGATTGCTTAGAGGTGACACCATACGTTACCAGGACACTGTTAATATCTAAATAAAAAAACCCACAGATTTTTATTTAGATCTCGGGTAAATGGACCACAGCTACAGTGACTGAACCATTCAGCCTTCTATGTTGCAGGTCCTGTATTACCACTGGGAGAAAGGGAGATACTGTTGTGCATGATTTACAATACAGCCAGAAGGACTGTGAAAACAGAAGTATTTCTCTGCCACAGTTCTGGTAGGTACAGCTGAACTGAGTGTGGACTCTCTTGGTTCATGGTAACAGCACAAGCAAGGCACAGCCCATTTGTTTGACAATTTACATGTATATTGACAAGGTCATATATGTAGCCTAGAAAAGAGCTATCATTAAAGTGAGCTAACTCAAATCCAATTCTACAGGATGACTTCTCTTTCCTAAAGGGTATTTATCTGCCACACAATTATTTCCTTCAGTTCCATTCTTATGGAGAAGAACACTGGAGGGACAGATTTTCAGATGTTGTAGATGGTCTTTTCCCTTTGGCCTCTGTGGACCAGTAATGGTAAAAATTTGCTGAAAACCTGTCTCTGATTAATGAGTTCTTAGTCTTGGTTGTGTTGATCCCAACTCTTAATACTCTTGCGCCATAGGATTTATCTCAGAGCTGATCTTTGCACCTGTGTGGGCCAGCAGCCTCACTTGCTTATTAGTTCCAGTGTGGGCAGGGCTGCCCCAGCTGTGGAGGGGATCAAGACTTTCCCCTGCAATCTTGGTGTTGTTTTCTTACAGTGAGTCATTGCTGAGCACTTCAATCATGCCTGTCATGTTTTGGCAACAATTATCCTTGCTCCTATCTCCTCATATTTAAACAACAAATAAAATCATGCCTCTGTTTTACTTTGTAATGTTTAGGAAATGTTTCCATAAAGAAGAGTGCAGTTGTCTGACTTGATCACCTGCAGGCTCGTTTCTCAAATGTATTGTAATGGTGAGGAACTAAAGAAGGCAAATTTACTGAAAATTATACATGTAAATTCTGGGTCAGTTCTTTTCATGAGCAGGGACTATGTGGTCTTCTTCATCCTTGAAAATCCATTTTTTCTGAAAGCACCTATTGTACTAAACTCAGTAGACACTAAAAGCACTAGCTACTTTATTCAAAACATGTTTGCCTTAAATTACAACAGGTTACTTTGCAGCCAGTTATCTGAAAGCCATGTGCTAAATAAACTGTACATTATTTAGAGAAATGTGTTAAAAATCCCCTGAAGTTGTAGAAATATGAGAGGCAAAGAGGAAGAATATGATTTTGGCAATTGTAGTCAATACATTGAGGTTAAACTGAGCTTTGTCTCTGTGGTTCTTCTAGCAAGGAAGACATATGTCTTGAATGTGGTTCAAGTATATTGCAAACAGAAGCTACTTAAGGAGGTCACTGGTGGTCCCAGACAGTGCTGCAGAACTAGACATATGTTCCAGATAGGGAGTTGGAGTCTGCATGTCATATATGCACGTGTATTTTAGTATATTTTAAAATAATGTAATTGCAGAGCCTTAGTGTTTTCTCTGGCTACTCCATAGAAATATGTTGGAAGTAGCAAATAACAGAGTCAGCATACCCATTTTGCTCCAGTGAATTCTGTTAAAAGCACTTTATAGGAATCCGCACAGCTATAGGGCAAGACTGCTCCTGTTGGAACAATAAGCTGGAATCCTCAAATTGAAGCACACTTCTATTGTTACCTTGCTAGCTGTTATAATACTGATATTAATTTAATTAAGATGCCTGATGTTTGCAACAGTTTCATTTGTCCAGGAAATAGAGAACTCCACCATCAGCCTGAGTGCAATTATTTTACCACACAAAATAATGCTGCAAAGTGATGCATATGTTTAGAGGAACAGTGTAGCATGGCCACTTCTGCACAGACTACTTAATTTCTAAAAAGAGTCTTGGTTTTCAAGCACTTTACTTGAACAAGAAGATTTAATTTATTTGTTATTTTATGAAGCATTTTTATATGTAGAAAAAGTGCTACTTGTTTGCACATGCTGGTTATGTGGCATTCTTACATGATTTCATGCTTTGCTGATGGAAAATTAGACCCTTGTGTATTATAAAAGAATAGAAGATAGCTATAGAATCAGGATGCGATTGCCTCAGGACATTCTGTTGACAGCTAGAAATATATACAGACAAAGCAATGTCACTGGATGCTAATGTGAACTATACAAGTTGATGAGTACTGTAAATCCCCGTAAAAAGAGAAATCTATACCCTTTTATTTTGCATGGTTTTGCCTTTAAAATTACCACTAATAACATTTATGTATTTTTAATATAATAATTATTATATAATTATTAAGATTTTATAATTATGGACATGCTAAAGCACAGATATATGTTTTTCCTACTGTATCTATATTCAGAAAACATAATAATCTTCCCTTGTTTATTAAACCTTTGCTTCACATTTAGGTGAAGCTGTTATTAGTGTAAGGGGAAATTTTGACTACATAAGGAATGCCAAACTGAACCAGAACTGAGTTAGAGAAATAGGGCTCAGTTTTTGAAACCAAAGCAAGACACATCAAATTATCCCCAGCGTTACAAGATCTTTCATGGCCTCTTTGTGTTTTCCACATCATCCCCTATAATCAGCCTAGATGTTCCGGATAGACCAGATCTCAGTAAAAAAGCATGATTTTTTTTCTGCTGAGCCTAATTCCAGCATTACTGATAGATTGCAGTACTGTAATGTTCCCGAGGTATAACTATTTGCTTTACTGCTTTCATTTTCTGAAAGGCTCTCTTAACAACTCAGCTCAAGTAAAGCTGTTTTGATATTGCCTGCTTCAGTCAATCTTTCTTATATGTTTAATCTTTAAAAATCTAGCAGAAGTATAAGAGGGCTGCAACAACAATACACTACCAACATATAAATCTCTGTCTTCCCCATCTATATTAGTGTGATAGCACTTTGGACATCAAATATTTATCCTAATTACAATTCTACTCCAATCTGAATATATTTTATATGCCAGCAATACTGTGTCTGAGAGAAGGAAAAAAAAAATTCTCTCAGACATTACTGTTGAGACAGAGTGACTCTGAACTCTGTACCTAGGAGCAATAGTGGGCAACAACCGGCTATGACCATACAGTTTTGATTCAAATTGGTAAAATGAATTTATTTATAGGTTTATTTTTTAATTGCTTCTTAGTCAATGCATCCTGTATTTGTTTGCTAGATAAATATTTACTTGATCTAGCCATTTTATTCCAAGTACATTTATTCCTTTTGTGTAATTAGGTGTTTCTCTTTACAAAAAGTGTGACACCTGTAAACATCTTGCAGACCTGAAGTTAGCCCAGAATATGTGAGAGTGCTATGACCCATATTTGAAGGAATCCTTTAAAGCTGGAAAGAGTCTAAATATGAACTGGCCAAATGGCTAGCAAATATATTGTCTCCTATTCTCATTAGGAAAAAATTATGGGACTAAAATTTGAAATGCATAAAATGTTGTATTTTTGTTTAGAAAGAGAATTAAAGGCCAGTAACAGTTTCATGAATCTAATTGGTTGATATAACTTAGAAAAGAGTAACAACATCACTGCAAGATAGTAAACAAGTTCTAGTGGGGCAAGCTTTACAAAGCAAAACTATGTCACTAATCTGTTTGAATTATTTGAAGATATTTCAAAAGGAGAACAAATTTTTATTTTCTAAATTCCGTATTTTAAAAAAAGGCTTTTACAAGCCTTCCTTGAGGTAGGCTATTAGGGTCTCTGAGTAGTTGTTGGATGACAGACAAGAATTACTTTAGTAAAAATGTCTACAAGACAAGGAGAAGGAATAGGGAGGAATTATTTTTTCCATAAGAAAGGCTATCAGTGGATTCATGGATTAATCACTGGTCCCATATTATGTAATATAGTTATTAATAAATTACGTTTTAAAATATATTATAAATGAACAGAAGATTGCTATAGAATCAGGATGTGATTGCCTCAGGGGTAGTGTAAAGCAAGGAAGCAAACTGCAGAAAATTAGTAAAGCTTGTGAGGAATTTCAAGAGGACCTATTTAAAGTAGGCGGTAGGAAGTGGCATGACAGACAAAACTCAAAAACATCATTTCAGAAACACTGAGAACTTTACGGACAGCTCAGGGATGTTGTTTGCTCAGTGTATCATTGGTGTTAAAAAAGAAACAAACATTTATATGTAATGAGATGGAGAAGGAATGAAAAACTTTCCAGTGCCGTTATATGAAATGAGGGTATGACTTAATCCAAAATACTGTGTAGGGTCCTTATTGACTCTTGAGAGACATGAGAAAAGTCACTGAGAAACAAGAGTGGCATCTTAAAACTGTGCAGTGGGAATGTAGTGTTATTTGCTTTAGAGAAGAAAATAAGAAAGAACAGTTTAGAATCAGATAAAACAAGAAAGGTAGATGAAGATGGTCTATTCTTGTCTTGTAAAGCAGAAAGGTGCTCAAAACTGAATGGCAGTGAATTCAAATCTAGTAAATAGAAATATGTCTTCACACATGCATTGAGCTGAGGAACTGTTTTTCCTCTTCATGTCAGGGAGGTAATAATTTTAACAGAATTCCAGTAGGGAATGGAAATTTATCTGAATAATAAATGTATTCAGACTTATACCAGTTAATCCTGAAAGAAGAAAAATCCACATCAGAAAAATCTAGTCTTGGAAAAGATATAAACCCTTCAAATTCAGACTTTATACTGATCTTTAACACTTAGGAATAGAGAGGCCATTTTCCTGGTGAAAGATGGTCTGCTTTCTGAATTTTTTGAGTTTCTTGCTCCACTTCCTGAGAAGGCATGCAATAGTGAATAGTATCAGGTAACAATAGCTACAGTAAATGAAGGGAATTGTTCAGCAAACTAATATCTAGTAAAATATTTCCTGTGTTCCTGCTAAATTCTTTCTAGCTGACAAGCCTTTCCTAGACTCTTGGTAGTAAGGCTGCCCTGGCTAGCCATTAGTAGCCACTACTAGGCCTACTTACCCCTGTTGTTCTGGGCTCCAATTGCAGAGGAGGAGAGAAAATCTGGGCAAGTGTAGCCGTGTTTACCAGTCCAAGGAATGAAGAGATTTTAAATATACTAATACCCACTGATGATTTTATGCAGAAAGTACTGGAAATCTGTTGGCAAATGCATCCTAATGCCCAGATTTTCCAAGCAGGTAGTCACCTACCCACTGAGAATTACTCATATGTACCTCCACCTATGCTATGTAATACTAGTATTTTCATGCCTCTATGGAAAGTCCTCAGTTCAAATCAAAAATTGAGCAAAGTGAATATGTAGAAGTGAATTAATAAATAAATTTCACTTGTGCTGTAATTACTTTATATAGTACTTTATTAACACAAACCATATTTCTTCCCAAATTCCCAATTTATGATTTTCCTCCTCTGTTCCATTCCTTCTATTCTGTAATTCTTCAACAAGTGTTTCATGATACTGTTATGAATAATTAACCGTGATGTGGAACCAAAATATTTTATACCATCCACAGTAGCTCTGTATTAAAAGAATGATAAGCCATAAGTAAAACACTCTTAAATTAGACCAAAAAAAAAAAAAAAAAGCTTTAAGAACACAGGTGCTAAACTTTACTTCTTCTTTACTGTTTTAATGTCTGCCATTTCCATCTGACTGTAAGAAAGTAAGTAACCACAACTCTCACATTCAACCCATCACTTCAAGATAGGGAATTTGTTTCCAAAGTTACTTGTGAATAACTTCAAATAAAAAATTTATTATATAAAAATGTGTCATCTGAAAAATGCTAAAATTAGCCAAAAAAATTACTGGCTTAATATTCTTTTGTTACATCCTTAGTTGTTGTTTCTCAACTGCTTTTTGGTTATTATTGTTAAATTAACTTGTAATTAATACCAGTGTAGTTTGAAAGGCCAGGTTCTTTGTTTATCATAAATCTATAGACTTTTAAGGAAATGCATCAGAAATGTATCTTTTGTTATAATTTCCCTTTTTTTGGTGAATAATTTAGATATAATATGTTACCTATATATATTTATATAAAATATTGTATACATATTGTATATAATATCTTTAACTTAATATTCTCTATTAAGAAACTAATGTCCAGTTGAAAGGGAAATTGGCAATATTTGATAAAAAATAATCAAATAGATATAAAAAACCCTTTTACATTTCTATTATTAAAATATAAAGACAAAATGGTGGAGTTTGAATTGTTGTCGGAAGAAGCAAGATTTTATGCATCTTTGTGTAGCAAGAGCGCTGTGTCAAACCAAATATTGGAGCGTAGAAGGCTAGTGGAATTTTTCCTTTTCATCCAAGATACTGACAGTGTTCCTAACCCTGCCTCTTAAATCTGGAAGATATGGTGACAAGGACCTATTTAAATTAAACAGTTGAATTTGTGACTTGCTCGTGTTAGCTGAAAAGTGTTACCTATATTCATAAATGGCCCAGGGCCAAATTCAGCCCATACATATGCCCCTTTCCAGACCATTGAATGCCTCTGAAATCAGAACATGGCCATCATACTTGATAAATTGTAAATGGATTCAAACCTTCATTTCCTGTGTGCAGTTATGCATTCTTAAAGCACAAAATGAGCAGAGTACTGGACAGAGCATACACCCCTGGAGCCACTAAGAAGACATATGGCATAATCCAAGGCAGGTGTTTGTAAATCCAAAAGATCACATTAGACCCCTTAGGCTACAATCTGAATGACAGCAGTGGGATTTTGTAGTTTATCTAGGACCCTAAATTAAGTTGTCACCCTTAATTTGTGGGAGAACATCTACCAGGGGCAAAAGCAAGTTAGAAACTTTCTCTTGTTTTGCAGGTTGAGTTTTTTCCAGCTACTGAAGCCTACCTTTTTCTAGAAATGTCTGTGTTTAAAACACTATTTATATTTCAGTTAAGCAACTTTTTTTAAAATTTTCAAGTAAAGAAAAGAAATAGGTGTCCAGTGAACAGTTGACGGCTGTGGGATTGTCTGGGACACGCACACGTTCTTTTCCAGCCAGATCATTTGAACATATGCTGAATTATGGAAACCCCCTTTGATTGATGAGTTCGGATCGGCTTTGGCAGATGCACATTCTAAAGGAGTAGGTTAATACATATAAACCATCGAGCTTAGCAGAAAGTACTGCTCAACATTGTAAACTGCCAACTTTATCATCTTTAAGTAAAAAATACAGTTTTTCTTCCCAACAAAGACTTTTTATAAAAGCAATAAGGTAACTGCATGAAGTGTGCTTATCATGATATAATCACACCCCAGGGGGAATGAGAGGTGCTCGGCTGCACCTCATGCTTTGTAATGACCCAGGGGTGTGATTATCTTATGATAACCACACTCCCTGTCATGCCTTATTGCTTATATATTCCACATGTCATAATGAATCCTGAAGCACTTTCTAGGTCTCATAGCAAAGGCAATGACTTTGAAGTATAGGAAGTAGTCAGATTTTCTAGGTACATACAGATTAATATTGTATACATTAGGGGGAATTATGAATGACTACTTATCTATACTAGCCAGGCCATAGTTTTTTAACTGTTTCTAGGTTCCCCAGGTTTTGTGTAGTATTTTATGGGAATGTGCTTAAATTGCTCTCTGTAACTGCAGCACAAGAACTGCAAAAGCTTGACCACCATGCTTCGGGACTGTGGGGGAGACAGCAGCTGTGACATAGCCACCTTGAACTTTCCTGTTGGGATGGTTCCATAAAATCCTACAGAACTACAATAATCAGATTTTACCACAGAAATCTTTGTATATTTACATGCTCTGTAGTTGAATATTAAAGTAACTCTGAGTAAAAATACTGAACTTTGATACGCTGAATTTTGTCAGAGGACGGAAAAGGAGCTTGAGAGACCTGTGTTTACAATGCTGTCTGAATAGCACATCAATCTCTCTTTTAAAGAAGCTATGTGAAGGAATTGTGGGTTATTTGGAAACATCTATTTTTAAAAATTCTGCACTTTAATAATAAAAATAGTAATAAATTCTAATTAAAATGAATGGGGTTAATAAGAGGTCCATAAGGAACTGGGAGATCAAGAGGCCTCTGAATTCACAATTAGGGGCTGACATAAAAGACAACAGGATAATAAACTAAGCAATTATCTTTGATATACCTTATGGTATAATAGCACCACAGGGTGAATCTGCACCTCAGGGAATGGGATTCTCAGTAACTTTGCAGCCTTGTTAATCTGATATATGTAGCAGTCAACATTTAAATACTACTCCACTCGGCAGGAAAATCTACAGTACTGTTTTCTGCCTGTCATCATAAACTGGCTGATAAAGATGATGGCCTATCATTATAACCACTGATGGGTTAATTCATTGTAGGCGTCAGCTCTGAGATCAGCTACGTTAACTGCAGGTCACTGCAAAGAATTCTGTGTGTCTAAAATAAAGCTTATTTAGCTCTATAGTGCACAAGTGGAGTATTACTGATTATCATAAAGGTCAGACATGCACATTTTAACTGGTGGTAATGAGTAGTTTTAAAGATGTTTGAGTCTTTTCTTAATCTTGCCATGTCACAAGGCTTCTATTGTTATGCACCAAAGAATATGCCTTTAATTGTACCATTTGCCCTATTGTATCTTGATCATAGAGTGGGTTGTGTGATGTTACTGATGATAAACGCCTACCACATGTCCGAATAATTACTAGCCTTCAGTAAATTGCACAGTGAAGTAACACAGAAGTCTGGTAAAACAAAAGGCTCCAAAAAGTTGAAAGCAATATTTAAACAGTTTCGTGTACTGTACCAAATTTCACTAAATGTGAGCTGTCTGAAAGCAGGGTATAAAAAAAAAGCTTTCAATTCTGATTCATAAGAGTTTTTTGACAGAAGAGAGCATTTTAAAAAATCTTGCCATATTGTTCAAATAAATATCTGTAAATGCTCATATGGATTTAAAGAGCAATATTGAAAAGAGAGTGGGAACTTTTCATCAATGAAATTAATGTTTGTGGCAAATTATCTTTATAATTAAGGATATTAATTTGGAGTTTCATGTAGAATGCAGTTTCCAAGCAGAGACATGCTAACCAAACATGATTTGCAGAGGATATACTAGTTCACAGTTTCACACGTAACAGATCTGAGCAATTAATTCCTCTAATTTTTCATAAGAAAGAGTTTTGAGTTTGAATAGTTCAGAATGGTGATAAGCACAAATATTGAAACAGTTACATAAAATACTGTTTGTGTATGTGTATTTAGAAGAAAATGGGAAGAAATCTAATCGTTCTTAAAGTCAACACCACTGTGAAATTTTTAAAGACACAGTAATGTAGTAATTTCAATAATTTTAAATACTGATTATTTAAAATATTGTGGGTTGAACCTTCTCCTTTACATGTTCATAGAATTGATTCAAAGATCAGAAGATTTAATTTCTGTAACTGGAAAGCTTGATTATGAGGGTAGAGGTACTGGAAAATTTTCATTGATTGTTGATAATAATGTTTAGCAAAACTGACAAACTTAAAGAATCTGATATTACAAAATGCACAGTAATTTTAATGAGCTGTCCTCAACACTTAATAATTTTATGCTTTTTCTCAACTTCCTTAAAATATAAGATTACTGAATTTTTAAAAAGGCATGTCTACCTAGGACTTAATATTTACATTGAGTCATCAGATATTTTCCAGAGTAAATGCCTATGTTCCTCAGTGAGGATGGTTTATTAGTGTGAAAGAACTGGAAGAGGATTTGCTTGCCTCATCTGTAAAAGAGTAGCGATATCCACTGTTGAAAGTACCTCTCCAATATGCTAGCAAACATGTAGTGATCTTGAAGCTCTCTGAGGTTACCAAAGGATGCAAGCTACACTGCATGTGCCTCAATAACCACTCAGCAGTAAGAACAGCTCTGACATTCTTGCGGCATTGGGCCTTTGCCCAATGACTGACTTAATCTCCATATTTGATAAAACAATTTTTCAAAATGCAATTCTTTGATAAAAAATTAGTTGTATTTCATACAAAATACTGCAAAATTATTTCAGAGATGTTGCAAGGTGTTCATTTTTTCTTGCTTTCATAAACAAAGACCGATTTCTTACCTATATAGACACATAGGTTTTTGTATATCCACTGGTAACATTTTAAATTGAGCACAGTCCATTCTACTTATTCAAGACTGAATTTGTTTACAACTAAGCAGCAGATCTGCTGTTGCCAAATGGTCACCTTTAAATGTGATTTTTAGCTGCATTTCTTATCTCAAGGGGAGTTCCCCAGGTCAGTGTCATTAAGGGTCAGAGGAACATAGGAACTTCATACCAGCAGTTACGTTAGGCATCTGGGAGTATTTGAGGAACAAACAACACAGACTGACTGACAGATATATTGTGTTTATTGCAATCTAAAAATTCTTTATCTACAAAAATTAAAACCTGCTATGTTCTTAAAATGTCAAAACCACCCATCTTTCAAGGCTGTCTGTCTTTAATGTCTATAATCCCCTGAAATAACACATTCCCAATTCCCCTTCACCCCCTATCAGATAAAAACCAAACAATGTCATCAGTGGCTCCACAGAGGTGAGAAATTTTACAAGTTAATGTATTTGATCATAGTGTGGTGTGCTGCAGCATCATTTTGCGTTGTTCAGTTTCAAATACCAATGAAGAGCTCTCTTACAAAGTAGAGAGCTCCCTTGTCTTTGCATTTTTTATTTTAAAAGAGTTCCAAAATATTGATGTTGCCACCACAGGGGTTATCTTTTTTGTTGTTGTTGTTATCTTTTTTTTTTTTTTTGTTATCATTATTCTCAGCACTTTCTATATTCTTTTTTTCCAGAGAGAAGTCTTGTATTTGCCAAATTTAACTTTTCTTTAACTCCTTATAAGTCTTTTGTAGCATCCCATCCAAACAATAGGAAAAAATGCAAACCTAAGTGGAACAAATGAAACTTTTCTGAATTCTTTCACAAGCAAAAATTCTCTTAGATGAAACTGTCTGGGTTCTTATACCTCTACCTGATATATAAATGTCCTGAAACCAAATAAGAAAAAAGAAAAATGAATTGACTTGTTTTCTGTTGGATTGCGGTTTTTATGCATATCAAAGTCAAATGAATAGCAAATTGAGAAGAATTCACTTATGGTTAGAAGTGCAGTGATACTCGTAACTACATAATTGTGTAAATCTGTCCTTATTTATGTGAACTTCTTGTAAGATTTACTTCAGGGTATAACCTGTGAAATGTTAATGATCTTACACTTGCAGTCCTGACTGTCATATCAAATTATAGTACTGTTGGGTTTATTTTTCAAGTAGTTGCAACATGGATTAAACTTCTGTTAGATCTACTACTAAGAAATTCATTAAGTGGGTTAGAATCATTGCTGATTCTTAAAATTAGTAATCTATGATCAGTTCCTGAAGTATACGATGCTGCTGCCAATATGTAATTAGATGCTTTTTAATATCACTACAAGTAAAAAATTTTTTTCTTATTAAGTTATACTGTGATTCAAGAAATTTTACCTTATCCCTTAATTTAATAAGAAATCTTTATAATAAAATCTGTGATAAATTTATCAGCCTATCAGCTATTTATCTTCCTCAGGGATGAACCATTGTGTTACTTTTTCAGATTATTTTGCTTGTAAAAATGTACACTTTCATATGTCCTAAATAGAAGTGTGTCGCAATGCAAATAATGACAGATTTTTAATCAGTATTATTAAAGGTTATGATTCTGATTCTCTTCTCATAGAATATTTCTGTTCAATGACTATGGCATAGCTGTTCCTAATCTACTCAAGCGAGAGAATCATCAGCCCTTTTTTTATGATATGCTTATTAATACAGTTGGAAAATTATTGATTTGGTTATTTAATGCTCTGTTGAGAAGTATGAGATCACTGATTTTTGTTTATTTTGTATTTTTACATTGATTGTGCAGCAGGAAAAGTTTCCACTGAAAACATATTCTTCAGGACAGGAATGGCAAGCTTACCAAGTGAAACCATTTTTGGTATTTTTAATTTTTTCAAGGGAGTAGATGGATTCTTAGTTTTATTGTAAGCAGTTTCCTGCACAAATCATTGAGAGCATGATGAGGGGATAAGAGCCAAAATATTGCCTATTCATTTTTCTACAATTTTATGGAGTATTTTTCCTTTCCTTGGGCAAGAACAGATGTCACTCTCTACAAATGCTCCCAAATCAGCGCTCTTTGACTTTGTAAGAGGCCTTCAAGACGAGGAAGGCAGCAGAACGGTCATCTTCTGTTGTATCCCTCCCTCTTTGCATTTTTCAGACTTTTACCTGGAAAAATCTATGTAGGATATAACATTGCTAGGAAGAACCTTCACCACTTTGTAGCTTATTTGAGAAAGGGAATCAGTCTCTGCTTTGTAATTAGAAATTATTTGTAAGATTACCAATAAATTTTTAATATTGTAGTACAGAAAATCATAATTTTTAAAGGGAAATTATCCTAAAGAATGGCCTCGGATCCCATGCAGATGCACTTTGTTCATTTCTTCAGTCTTTGGGATGTTCATAGCTGTCCATCTCAGCCTTTTCAGTCTTCTGAAGGGTTGTACACATTCTCCTTTTGAAACCAGAGCAGTTACAGAATGTCATGAAGGTCTTTGAGGTTTGTCTTTGAGGTTACTCCTCAAAGCCTCCTCCTTTAGTGATTTACTTGATATTAAGAGCTATTCAAAGACCTGAAAGTCAAGGTGTAAGAGAGGTTGGTGACTACTGTGAAGAGATATTTTAATGATTTTTAGATATTGTAATGAATATTTAACTCCATCTTTTATATGCCATTATTTATATTTGAGGCATACAGCAGCTCAGGATATATGGGTATCCCATTTTCTAGGAAGGACAGAACAACAAATAAAAAAGATTTTTTCTTCTTTGCCTCAAATGGTAGCATCTATATGCTCTCATAGCCAACTAACTTGGAATTCATTCCCACCAGGGACCCATGTGTGTATATATGTACATATCGATTGGAGGCTGACCTTTGGATAAGAACATTTGTGAAACTTAGATGCCAGTGGGAAGGGAGTTTTTGATTCTCTGTATGTGCACTCATATTGCCTCAAGTGACTGACTGTCCACAGAGAAGGCAAGTGATTATTAAAGATGATAGGAAACTCTTCCTTAGTTCTAATGGTATGTATTAATTGCTGTCTTAGTTTCCATTCAAACAGAAAAGAAAATGGTGGATATCTACCTTTTTATAGCAGCAAGTGCAGTTTTTTTAACCCTGATAGTGTATGCCCATTATAGAGCTGATATCAAATGCCTCTGTACATGCTGCTCAGATGGCTTTTGCAGGACACCTTCAAAAAGAGAAATCACTATGAAATTACGCAAGAGGTGTCCAACCTTTTTGTTGTCACAACATAGGCAGGAGGTACCACAAAGTTGTGAGCTTTTATTAAGTATAGCAGAAAGTCTATCCCATGAGGATGGTATCCTGTTGAATATATAGGATCTGGTTAGATGTTTGATGATGGAGGTACAGAAATTAGATTTCATAGAAAAACAAGTCTAGAGATGAGTCTCTCTAAAATAGAAAGTTATTTTACTGATTTCTGGAGACACCTGGAAGAGAAAGAAATACACCGTTACAGTCTAATACTTATTGTGATTTTGCAGTGCAGCTGTTTGCAGCTCTTGGGGCTGAGCTGACCCATAACATAGAAGACGAGCCCCAAACCTTCTGCCTCACACAGAGGGACCCAAGAGGCCATGGGCAGAGTGGTGCCTGTTGGATCTTCAACTCTAATCCATACAACCTGTACACTGGTGATGCAATTATTATTGTAATTCCTATAGGAACTCTGGAATAAGAGAGTTTTTCTTTGGTATATATGCTTTCACAAACCTATTTGTGAGCACTGGACACAGGTACTGCTCTCTTACATCAGCTCACAGAAGCTGCCAAGTTTCATTGCACAGTGTTTTTAATACTTTTGAGGTCTTTTGATAGTATGATGGCAATTATTACTGATTAAAACTATATATATTCTTTACCATTCACTTGTAACTGTGTTATAAATAATTATTTTAATATATTTTGTTAAATGTGGTAAGATCTAAGTCTATGGTATTAAAAATATTTTACTCCTTTTTATACTTGAAGCATTTCTAGCAAGCTAAGAGATCTTTACAGGCATTGACAAGTTGTACTGTGTCTGTGGAGAAACGATTTAGAATAAAGACAATATATTTTTAATATACCATAATAAACAAAGATTTTTACTGTGAATTAATAGAATTAATATTTAATAAAATTCGTGCCCTATTTTGTTTAGGCAGATTCTGTCTCTTTCTGTCAGTTTTGTCCATCGCTCAGTGCTATTGCCAGTCAAAGAGCATAAAAATGATTTTTTTTTTCTTAGAAACCCTGCAATTGATCAAAGTGCACATCTTTTACAAACCTCTCAAAATTCATAATAGTAGTTGTAAGATGTGGTGCATGGGTTTTTTTAAAACAAATTTTCATTTCAATGTTTTATCAGTCCTTTTGTGGCATTGTACAAAATGATACAGGGTTTCTGACATCAAAATGACCAATATGGATTGCCTTTAAAAATAAAGAATGTGTTGCCTCTGTCTAGGAGCTAGTTATGTCTCACATATAACAGAAGGCACCTTTTGTTCTTTAGTTAATTAGCTCATTATATTGTAGGTACATAATTCTTTCTAAAGAAGCAAACTCATTTGAACAGGAATCACAAAAAAGTTATGGATGATAAATTCAGACAGTGCAAAAATGTTAAAGATGTTGACTTTCCATGAAAAATGCATGTGGTAGCATGAAAGAATTTAAGCTTGTGGAACCAATGCTTCTGTAATGTTTTAATTCCTATCAGCAGAAAGACTTTCCATTGTTTGTAAATAAAAAGGAAATATTTCACTGTGACACTTCCATCTGTTACTTTAACAATCAGTGAAGTCATGCAGTTAATCACAGCATTTTCTAAAAAAGGATTTAAACTCGAAGCTCTGCTCTCGTATCCCTATGCAGTTATAAAACACTTACCCACCAAGAACAACTGATTCTGACTGTTAGTGTTGTGTTTTAATTCCAGTATGGGCTAGTTCAGAACTCAAAGACACAGGTTTCCTACAGAGTGCTGAGATCTGCTGCCAGGAATGGCTGCCGTCCAAGGAAATATGCTACCTTTTCAAGATAAATGTTCGCGGGTGAAAGAACGGCTTGACTGCAGACTCAGTTTGCTCGCAACATATTTAGCGAAATGTAGTCTTTCAAGTATGTAATCTAAGTGTGCTATCCAAAGCAAAAATAATGGGGAAAGAAAAACCTTGAAGCTAGCTGTAGGGCTCAGCCTGCTAATCCTTTCTAGGACTCGTGGTTTGCTCTTCTGATGATTGCGATTCACATCAGTGTGAGGCCCTCAGAGCTGGGAATGGGGCTAAGATGGCACTGTGAGGCAAATTTTGTCTTAGGTCACTTAGGTAAGAGCTGCTTTTATAAATTTCAGCTTAGAACACTTGCTTTTTTTTTGCTTTTTTTTTTTTTAATTACAGATATTGATTTTCCGTAGGGAGTGAATTCTAGGGTAATAGTGGCACACATCAGGAAATCTAAGGTCATTGCACTTATCTATGCAGCTCACCATGGACTAGACAATAGGCTATTTTGGAAACGTAATCATTATGGCGTTTTTTCATGGGTGGGTTTGCTCACTCACCTGGTCTAAGCATCTCTAGTGGTGATGGAGAGTCAGTAAAATCTTACATTCATTACAGAGAATTCCTGAGGAAATCTGAAAAAGCTGATCAAAGGCAAACAACAGTTTAAAGAATGTCAGTGACACTTCATACTGCTTCACAGAGTGGGAGCTGCAGCAGTGAAAACATTGCCTAGATGAAGTCTACCTGGAATTCAGTGAGGGAAATAGTTTGCTTTATAAAAGAAAAAAAGTTACATGTGAACTATATAATCTTTACCTCATGACCAACAAACACAGATTTGGGAGAGTATGTATTTTGAAATAAGTATATGATTTATTGCTCTGCAACTACTTTCTGTTTGAAACCCCTACTTTTCACAAATAAAAGTGGTATATCTGAAGTAGGGACAAATATATTTTGCAAATTAAAAATATGTGAAGGTTTTTTTTTCACTCCTGTGCCTGAGATTCACTCCTATTCCAACCCTAAAAAGGAAGCCCCCTCTGCTGGCTCCTGCAGTATATGACTTGATTCCTTTACACCGTGGTACCTACCAGCTACCAGTTAAATTGCTCTGACTTAGGTTCCTGCTGTTCATTTTTGATCTGTAGGGATCAGTTTGTTACTCTGAGTAGTAGCCATGCCAGCTAATTGCACAGAAGTTACTTGCATTCCTTCCTTTTAAGGTAATGATGCCGCTGCTAAGCCAGGATCAAACAGTTGATGAATTATCTTTACATTAGTGTTGAGATTCTGTGCAAGTAGCTGAAGCAACTTATACCCACATCCCGTACTGAAGGGATTTTTTGTTGATTTGTAAAACATGTAACCTTGAGCAAAAACAGGAAGGTTTTTGGAAACTTTTCTAAACGTTAAGATACAACAAATCAGTAAGCAAAATCACACTTTTACCAGAAAAGAGTCCGAGTAGATTATTCCACTGTTTTCTGAGAGTGAATGAGTTAATGTTTGCATTGCCCAGGTCATATTTACTTGCTTTTCTGCCGTTATTGAAAGTACAAGATGACTGCCCCATATGGTTCTGCTACCAGCATACTATTCTTTTCATGCTTTCTTCCCTGATTTTTAAAATTAAAAAAAAAAAATAAATACAAATCAAGTGATTTTCATATGTTTTCCATATGAACTCCTGCATCTGATTGCACTAGTCATATCAAAGAAGACCAAGGGAATATGCTGGAACATATCGTAGGAACAAGTATATTTCAGTCTTAAATATAAAATGGACAGGACAGGATAATACAAAGGCTGTTCTGTTCCTTTCTAGTTGCCTTTTATCAGTAATGACCTTCTCTTGGCTTATCCTTCTCAAATAGATCTGAATTATATAACACCGCATGGTGGCATATATTTTCAAATTGTGTCCTAAATTAAAAATAAATGGACTTGATCCAGGATGGCACTGGAGCACATGCCTAAGAACTGAATGTGAGTGCATGCCTATGTGCTCTGATGGATTGAGCTCTTGAACATTAGAATTTGCTCAACCCAGTTTTCAAAGATATTTCATCTGTTCAAGATAGCTTTGCTGAATATTTGAAAGTACATTTTAAAATAATGGTAGCTGGACTTTCTGAGTTCCTCCTGTCATTGAGAGAACCTGTCAAACAGATGTGTTGTGGCAGACAGGGAACCTAAGCGTGTTTTTGCTTTTTTTAGAGATTAATTTGGAGTACAAAGTGAAAGACGGAGCTCTCCCAGGCCGTCAGCTCTATGGCAGCTGGAGCAGTACTACTGCGGTCAGTGTCTGGGCTGAGGGCTGAGCTGGGGTGCACCAGAGCCTCCTTGTTCACAGCCCTGACTTTCTGTGATGGAAATCACTGCCAGGAAGGAGGGAAAGGAAATAGTCAGCATCTACATCTCATCCTGAAATGTGGTCAAAGCACCCAGCAGTACCACAGAGTCTGAATCTGTTGAAAAACAACCCTTTCTTCCCATCATGTGGAGTGCTTAGTGCCTAAACTTTACTCTTAGAGCACCAGAAGATGTTGTGCTGAAACCATGCTAAGCAAAAAGAGGGCTATAATGAATAAAGTCAATTTAAATATTACTTTAATAATGAGAAATTATGTTCAGTTCTAAAATATAATATCTCTTAAAATAATGTAAGTTATCCCTAGACAGAAAGTGGAATATGCTCAAAAATATTTAGTACAGTGGCTGTGAAGGTAAGGGAGGGAAAGGTCAGGAAGTTTACATTATAAGAGAAAGACACTTTACAATTCACAATTCCAGTTAATACTGGAATGTAGCTTGATCTGAAAAGGTGGAATATGCATCTTAGTGCAAGATTTGATAATATGTAGTTGGCATAAACATTCCAAAATTGAATTTAATGTAGAAAAGTTACCAGTTTGCCATGGAGCCAGGTGGAAAAATATTGAAGAACTTTTGTATTAAATTTTGTGTTAAACTTTTTGTTAAATGTATTGTTTCAAGACAAACTTTACTTTTTTGATGTTTATTAGAATTTTCAGAATCACCGTCCTTTGATTACATGATGAGTTTATATCCCTAAAACCCTATAAAGGAAATAATGCAGTTTATTTATATGAAGACAAGCATAAGACCAACATTCAGAGGGAATGAAGAAATATTTTTAAGATGAGACAATAAGACAGAGAGACAAGGACTGCAGAGAAGAGGACTCTTTCTTCAAACATGACAGAAATTGCTTAGAGTGCAGACTCATTTAAGAATTACAGATGTTTGTTTACTGAAGAGCACTTAAACCTCTTCTTGCTCCTGCCATCCACTTCACCTTACAAGGTCCTCTACTATGAGTCCAGGAGACTGTGCTAACATCTCAGTTTGCAGCATCTAGAATGTTGGAGAGTTATTGTTTTAAATTACATCTGATGGCCTGGTGCTTCTCTGAGATGATCTAACAGAACTGACCAGCATGTCTAACTGGGGAAATTTCAGTGATAATTTCAGCACCCTGATATTTGTGTGTTAGTAACATTAGCTGCCTTTCTAGTTTTCCATTACAGTTAAGATCTATTTTAGTCATCTAGGCCACTCTCTAGGAATAGGTCTTTCTGAGACATTTGGGAATGATGCATAAATATATTAAATCTGAGAATTAAAAATCATGCATACTTAGAGTGATTTTTTTTTTTAATATATTTCTCCTGGAGCATGGCAGTGGCTGGATGTTACTGTGACTTCTGTGTAAACAGACCTATTAAAAGCATATTTGCAAATGGAGGCTTAGGGATAGTTTGACTGCATTTTCCATGAAGTTGGCAGTTACCCCATGATGTTTTTCCTAATGAAACATGGTAGAGCACTCAGAGAACAATGAAGTTCTTTATGTAGAAATATTTCTTTGTCTTTCAAAAGAGTGTGTTTGTGCTTCTCCTCACTAAGTGGTGGAGGTGGGAGGAAAATCAGAAAGGAAGTCATGTTGAGTGAATTAACATTGGAATAAGCATATGGATGGTACTGTTGCAGCACCTCTTTTCTCTCTGCAAGATGGTCAAGCCCATGGGAGGAAGGATTCATGTGAAACAGTGTTTTTGCACAGTAAATACAGGCACAATAAGGAGTGCATGCAAAGACTAACAGAGCCTGGGGCAATGTTCCTTGATGATACTCAGTCTGGAACTATGCTCTGTGGAGCCATGCAAGAGCAAGACTTTTTGCCCACTATGGTGTGCCTTACACCAGCAATCTGGTGTCCAGGTCTTTGCACTGCTTCTAAAAACAATCATTATTCTCCTGACACAGTTGGTGAGATTGAGGCAGGGAGTTTAGTGGTTTACTGAAGTTCAAACTGTATAATTTTAAGACCAAGAAACAAAATTCCTAGGTCCCATTTTACATTCTTCTGTTCAACCCAACAGATTTTGCTGTCTTACAGCACCACAAAAAGGGAAAACTAATTTCTATTTTTTTTCTTTCCTACAATGGTATTACTTAAAAATAACTAAGATGATTTTTTCTATAAATTAGATTTTTAAGTGTAACTACAGACTGAACAAATAAGAGTTTTAAAATACCTGTAAATTTCTTATTAATTTATACCACTGTAGTAATAGTAATTTGTCATAGTCATGCTGAAGTACCACGTTCTTTTTATTACTGCAGTGTTGAGTTTTTGTACAGTCCCTACAACTCACGTGATCTCTGTTTTATCTTGTCACTCGTGTGAAAGTATTGTGAACTCTACTTGTGCTTATCTTGAAACCTAAACAGTAAATGTCATTGCAGCTTCTTTGTCTGCTGTACAAAGGAAATAAACATCCTTTTGTTACCTTTGTTGCTGTACACTGAAAGCGCAGTGAAATGGAATTGCAAAATGTGTGACTTATCAGGTTCCTGTTTCGATGAGCATGCTTACAAATGGATTACATGGTTCCGGTAGCTTTACAGTAAAAAAAGATTGTTGTTTTTTCCCCACTAAAATCCTAACTGAGTTTTAATATTAAGGCTTAATCAGTGCTCAGCTAAGAGGAAAGTGTGGTTCTGTCTTAATATGCTAGTTTTTAAAGGACAACTCACTGTGTCTGCCCTAAATACTGTGGTAACTAAGTGGAACCCTAAAATAGTTGATAGACTCTAATACCATAGGAGATAGTTAGACGGTTTCAATATTTTATTTTGTTTATTTTATTTTATTTTATTTTACCATTACTCTTCTTACAGAAAACAGATATATCTCCTGCAGATGTAATTATTTGATACCGCTGCACTCAGGATATGGCCTTTTCCTAAATCAAACAAGCAAAGATTTCAGTTTAGCAGTGTGGATTTCAGGACATTTCATTCTCCAGCTCTACCTTTTGATACCAAAGAATGTCCCAATGCCCTGTGCAAATTTGACAAGTGGAAGCCACCAGGAAGAATGAAATTGCATTCAAAAGGCCTTAAAATCTTCATAGGAGGACCTTGTTAACACTGCTTCTACATCTTAAGATCTCAAATCATGTGTTTTGATGGAATATAAACTTATGGAAATCATTTGTAGAGAAGTAAGTGTGTAGCCTTACTTAAAAAGAAGAGCAGTGCTTTGCAAAATCCCTCAAGAGAGCCTGAGCTTCTTCATAGTAATGAAGAAATGTCAGTGGAAGTTGATGGTGCGTGTGTGCATGTGTATGCATGTTGCAGGGAAGAGGTGAAAAGAAGGAGGCAACCTCCAGAATTTTTACATTTCAAATGTCTTTTGGAAATCACTTGTGTACTCTAACACATGGTCCCAAACTCTTTCCGTGCTATTAAAAATCGTCTGCATACAAATCAGTCTGCTGTAAAAAATTGCTTTGACAATAGCAGTTTTAAGTGGTTGATGGCTTCAAGTGTGCAGTATCTCCCTTGGCTCTTGATCCAGCGTGAAAGGGAGGATGTTTATCTGTTATACATGCATTTGTGTGATTGCAAAATAGAGCATATTCTCTGTTATTTCTCCTTCAGTTTATTCTCCATGTCTTAGGCTTTTTGGGGATGATAAAAGTATTGTTAGCTTATGCAGTATTGCTTTCCATTAGACATTTAAATAAACTTGCATATCTCCTCTGAAAACCGCAAAAGTTAATCAAAGCATTTCAGAAAATTGAACGGGCTTTGAATCTCACTCATATTCCATTCCAAGTTTACTTGCATGCATTTCTTCCCAAAAATATAATAATGTACATCATATTGTACAGACACTTAATTTGTCCATATAAGGGCCCTGCTCAGGTCCTTAATATCCCAGCTGGCAAATGTAAGGCAAAGAGTGCTGAGCAGCTCAGCTATGGCCATAACTGGAAGCAGTGCTGTGCCTTGATTTAGGCCCTTCTATTACTCTGTCCTTTGTTAATAAAGTAAAGCTGCCTTCTCAAATTGGTCGCACTTCCACAAACACAATTGAAAATAATAACATTACAATGAGGTATACAAACATTTAATAACTAGTGACCAAAGTCCTACAGTTTACATGCAGTAAGCTATATTTTCCAATATACCCAAACTGTTTTGAAGCCACAAATACATGCATTTAAAAAAAAAAAAATCTTAAAAAAGAAAACATTGAAGAAGAGATAGATACAACAGTGAGAAATCATCTGTGAAAATAACTAAGTAATTAGAATTTAATTTTGAGGAGTGAAAGCTCTAAACCCCCAAAACATTGGGTTGATTTTCCAGATCTTTATTCTGATTTTTCTTGTTCCACAGAGTGCCGTTTGCCTCACAGTGTGAAGCATGCTACCATACCATGTTGTTTTACTGGGCACTGAGCAGTAACTTGAGTTAGACAGCTGCAGAGTCACATATGAGTGATGCTGGCTAAAACCGCAGCATAATGTGACCACTTCTCTGCTCTCACTCTCTTACTATTCTCTAGGTCTCTGTTTTCCAAAAGAAAGTTGAATACATCATTATAGCTTTTGCTGTTGTTGCTTTGTCTTTTAGAAAGTTAACTGAAACTTAAAGAGCTGAGTGTCTGTACTACTTTATGGCTCTTAAATTCCTGGTATTGCCTTTTTGCACTGCCAATTCCAAACAAACAAAAAAGTTGAATAGGATTTGCACCAGAAACCTTTAATGTATAATTTTAACCCTCTTTATTACACTATGACACCCAAGCATGTCAGGTGTTATAATAGCAGGGTTGGTAAAAAGGGGAGCTATAAAGTTGAAAGTAGTATTATATCAGTAGCTGTTGTTAAAAAGTTTTAGGAGGATGGAGTGAATCACAATTTTAAGTTCTTAATCTTGTGCTGTGATTGCTCACATAGCATCTGGTATACCGAAACTATTAATTTTATACAAGAAATAGGCTCTTTCCTTCTGAAATTTATTGGTGCTCATCCTCCTATTTTCTCATTTAGAGATGATTTAAATTAAGGCAACATAAAAAGATCACTGAATGTGGAGACAACTTTGCAGCATGCTGCAACACAATTAGTCAGACTTCAAAGCAACCCTAAGAAAAACTGTAAATAAGGACTAAGGCATAAAAATATACCAGCACCTGGGAATACTCGGCACACTGCACACCAGAACAGAATCCAAGCTCTGGCAAAGAGCCAACCACCGGGGATAAAACTGGAAAAGCTTAATACAGGCTGAAGAACCGATCCACTTGGAAACTAACTAGGTGGGTGTACTTATCTCATTGTCACGTACTGTAGTCATTTCACTACTTTGAATATAAAATATGCCTTGACATCATGTAATAGACCACAACCTAATGCTCTGAGTGCACAGAGCTAAAACTCGGAGTTTATAGGTAGTGCTCACACTGATCAAAAAATAATTTTTCTTGTGTTGGTGGTTTTTCATGGGCAGCTGGATAGGGACATTCAGACCTAAGGGCATAGTTTAGAGTAGTTTCAGAAAGCAGAGATACTGTACTGGAGACTAATAGGTAATAGGATGAACCTTAATAAATCTGAGTCATAAAACAACATAACAAAAGGCCTGGATGAGTCATTTGTAGAAGTTACCATAGTTATACAACAAAACATGAAGTTTCTGTTTATAAATGGACAAATTAGCTGTTTCCTGATAACTGTAACAATGATTATTTTACAGGTTGTCTCAAAATAGTTTTTAGCTGTTAAATCTTATGTAAAGAATTGGCAGATAAGTTGTAGCTATTTGAAATTGGAACTACTGTCTCATGTCAGAAAACAGACCATATGTATATTTTAGAACCTGAAGCAAGGAAAAAGCTGGAGATTTTCAGTATCATAGCTGAGTGGTAAAACTTTGAGATATGAAAGCTTTCTCAGTCAGAGGGATCTGTAAAAGTAGTTATTAAGTACCAAATGAAATGTTAGATTTCTGTTAGGCTTTCTCAATATCCAAGTTTCTCTTTCTCTCCAGTATATATTTCTCTATTGTTCCAGGTTTCAGTGGGGAAAAGGCAGCTTCAAATTTATCCCTAAGCTAAAACCTATAAAATGTTTAACAAAATATTAGGTATCTTGAAAGCTCGGTTAAATATAAGCTCTCTTGTTACTGGTGTATATTCTCTATGCATTGAACATGCAATTGCTGTTCAGATACAATAAGGAGATAGTATTATTCAAATATATATATTTTAAAGCTCAGACCTTGTGTGCATATAGACTTCTGCAGATTTTTCCTTGGAAGTGTTTTTTGACTCTTAAACAGCCCCCATCACCCACTCTATTTTTCCTTTTTTTTTTTTTTCTCCCCTCTTTCTCCATTCACACACATGCATTTCACTGTTTTAATTTTAGGCCTGTGTATGTAGTTATTGATAACAGCGCAGATACAATGAACAGTAACATCCTTCCACTTCTGCAAACTCTGCTATTAAGAGAGACTGTTGTACTAATAAAAAAGCATCAGCAGTATTTGTATATGATAGCTATTTTACAAAGTCTTTCACAAGAAAGAGCACAGCTCATTTATTACAGAGACATCTCTTTGAACTGTACTAATTTTTGCTTGTTAACTCTTTCTGTCAGGATACCTGTTCAGTCAAAGTCAAAAGACGACCTTCCAGTATGTGCTTCCATGACAAGCTCATAATTTCCTCCATGGAATAGCAGCTCCCTTCTGAGAGATCAGCAGATTGATTAATACCTATTGAACAATGCATTAAAAATGGCATAGATGTGACAATTAATTCATGGGTAGGATCTAACATTCAGTTGTTGAAAATCAGGCAGCCTTCTTCAGCATATACGTTGGGCATAACAACAGATTTGGAGGGGAGTGGATAGTATATCATAGTGTAGTGGTGAGACATGAACCTGATTTTTGTCTCTAATGTAACTTTCTGTGTACAGTATGTGTTGTAAATTTTGTTTTTTCTAAACTTGCTCCAGAATGCAACACTGTGATTGAGTATTTGCTTCATATTCCTACATCTGTCTGTTGACTCTGTGATATGGCTCAATACTGTAGGGTTTTAATAAATGTTATTTACTGTATTTGCAACATACTAAATATCTGCTGTTATCTAATTTTTGGAGTGTAAATATTGTACTGTCTCACTCACCATGAAGGAGTGAGACAAAAGAAGACAAAAATACTAATAGGAAGGATACTGGCTGTTCATAGTTTTCATTTTATCTGTTGACAAAATACTTAACATGAAATGAAACTTCAGGGGACTGAACACATGCGATTTAGACTGTTTTCACCTAATAGTTTAAGTTTAAAAGAGTGGACAAAAATCTAAACAATATTCAAATATTTTGCTGTGACATGTTTCAAATTACTGATCACAAAGTTGATAATATTATGCTTTAAAAAGACTTCAAAATATAATAATAAACATAAAGCTGAAAGATGTGGGTTTCTCAGTACAAGGTAAATTAAAGAGAAATCAAAATACTCATGTACACACATAAATACCCCAGGGGATTTTTTGCTTTGAGCAGGCCCAAATTAATTATTTTACTTTAATGTCAAGGCATAAAACCAATTTATTGTTTGCACCAGTCTACTTATAATGGAAATGCATGCTTTAATCCATGTTATTAGGGCTAAGGAGCCAGAACATCTAGCCAAAATATTTAACATCTTATCTCTTCATGTGTTATATGTATGATAGTTTGGTAATGGTAGATGGAGAGCAAGTTCTAGAAGTTCTAATTGGTTTCTGGATGTAAAGAACAAGCAGAGGAAAGGTGAGGAGATATGTCAGGTTGCCCCAGTCTACCAGCCTGCAGCACCTCAGTCTTAACCTCAGAACACCGTCTCAGACAGTGCAAAATATTTCACTTTCTCTGGTCTTGTTAAAATTACCCTGGGAGCAGTAACAGAGCCAAAAATATGCTTGCTAAGGACTATTAGGCATTTTTTTTTGAAAATATCTCATTTCATATAAACCATCAAAATATCTGCTCCCTGCTACCTTCAGTTGGATGAATACCCCAGACCACAGGTCTCATTGCCTATTCCTGTAACCCCCTCATATTTCTTGTACCTTTTTTACCATGCTTTATTGTAAAGCTCTCACAGTTAATGCGGATTTATGTGACATCACTCTTTTTCCTGCACTTAATTGCATTAGAATAGCAAATACACTGAGGCATTTGGAGTTAGTGTCCTCTCTTGCTTCTCAGAAAAAAATATAAATGAGCTTACAGCTTCTTGCCAGCAGTAGAAAAATGATGCTTTTCTGGAACCATCTATGCTCCAAAGAGGGATTTGTGCTGCTCACCACATCTGTGTTGGCCCCGGTTAGTTTCCAAAAGGATGCACATTTTGGCAAGATTTTTTTTTTTTTTTTTGTACTCAGTGAAAACTTCCCGCAGCATGATAGGTGCAGGCAAATTAATAAAATATTCCACTCTTGGTGGTGGAATAACAGATGTTCAGCAGCCTCCTTCAGATGTGGAACAATTAGTGACATGAATGGGCTTACAGTTTCTGCCCACATAGCTTCTACTGTAAAGACATTCCCATACCGGCTTTCCCTTCAGAGGATATTAAGGAAGTTTGGAACATTCTCCAGCTCATTCCACAGATCTGTCAAACTTTCATCTTACCTTTAGACACAACCTTGCAGTCTCATATACTGTACATACAGCATTATTGCCGTGGCAATTTTAAATTCCCACTCTTAAAACGAACTGTCTTGACAGTTTCACTGATCACTCCCCATGAGAAAGTAAAGGGAAACTGCACTTCTAACTTCAGAAAAATAGTGATATTATTTCAAAAGTGAAGAGGCATACACACATATAGGAGCAGTGGAGTGTCATACATTGGCACCTTTGGCTCTTCAGGCAAGGCAAAGTGGGGTGGGTTGTAAGTGAGGCAAAGATTCATTGGTGAGCAATAAATTCACTGAGCAATGCAGCTTGGGCTTATTTAGCTATCTGTGGATCTCAGTGGTCCTGGCTAGATTCAGAAGTGGGTAAAAAAAGAGATGCAGCTGTGGGAGCCTTGGGTTCAGTTCTTAACTCTGCCTAAGGGTATCTGAAATCACAGCTCCCATGTCCCAGGAGAACACCTTAACTGCTAGTCAGGCTTAAAGAGTCATTCAGACTCTCTTGCTCAATTAATATTTAAATACATTATGGCAAGTGTTACTGCTCCCACAGGAGGGATTTTGGGAGCTCCACACCTGACCACCTAATAGCATGGTGGTTAGGCTGCTCTCCTGAGTAGCACAAGACCCCAGCCCAAACCCATTCACCGTCTGATTCAGGGAGATGCTGGAACCAACACCCCTCTGGGGAAAGCCATTCCAGTTTGCCTGGGGTACCTGAATATTTATGGAGCAAAACAGGAAAAGAAGGGCTTTCTGGCCTTGAGGATGAGACGTATTACAGAGGCTGATTGCTGGTCTCCAGCCTCTGCCACAGCAAGTACAAAGAGGACACGCACCTGGGGACTGGTTTGGCCCTGGCACCGCAGCTTCCCCTGGAGCTTTGCTGGGGCGTGCTCGTCAGTACGCTCTCCTGGCAGGTGGGAGCTTGGGATCTCTTAGTTGGAAGAGAGGTCTTGCACAGCTTGGGTGAATTTCCCACCAACTGGGCTATTAATTCAGGTATCTGCTCTCCAGAACAGTTGTGAATTTATCCCTTTCCTTGCTTTGGCTTTGGATGTGGATGTGCCCAAACTACTGTGTCTTGAATTGAATATTTTATAATGGTTGAAATGAGATTGTACTCTTTTCCTCCTTCTTGCAAAGAATATTTTTGCTTATTCTTTTGATCTGAACACTTTTTTTTTGGTTGTTTCTTGGATGACAATTTGCAAAACACCTCTTTGGGTGTAGACAGTACTGCATTGAGTGCAAGCCTTTTAAAGCATTGATTCTTGTGCGAGCGTCCATTGTACTGCAGTACTCACCATAGGGATGAAATTTGTTCCTATGTGGTGAACCAAACAGCACTAAAATGGAAGAGACTGCCGATAGCAGTAGGTCTATATGTTGTTGACAGGTATGTTAATGAAGTGAAAGGCACTTCACCAATTCCCTTTCTTCTTCACTCTGTCTAACCCTCTAAGAAATTTCATGCCAGAAGCAGCAATGATGTGGCACAGACAGAGGGCAAATGGGTGACTTACCTCTCATGTAATTTTGTAGATAACATTTTTGTGCTTTCAAATAGAAAGGTCAGACCCAAGGTTAGGAAGATACATCCTATAATAAATTCTCTTTGCTGTGCATCAAAATACTCAGACAAGTCTCTTCTTCTGTTCTGTCAAGTTGTGTAACTATTTTGAAACCCAAGTATTGTTCATAGCATATTTTATGTAAGCTAGTACACAAAATTGAATGAAAGGACAAAATTTTCCAGTTTCTATAAAACTCAAATCCAGAGATAAAACTGTAGCATTGTTACAGCATGTTTCATGAGAGCAGTCAAAGGAAGATGCCCACAGTAAGGGTGATATATCTGGGCCAGAATCATATCATTTATGACTAATACGTACCGTCTGTAAACTGTTACCTGGGTCATGCTATAGGATTGATTTTTAAACAGAACTTCCATTGAAATCAATGTGCTGCTGTGCTTAAAAAATGGATGGAATATAAGAAAAGCTCAGTGCATGTCTTGCACTGTGTAACATCTCTCATTCTTTGCTGTAAGATGTATCCTTAAATCCTCTCTTTGTTTAAATTTAGAAGGCGATGAAGTAAAGTTCTCATTTTTTCTCCTCAATTTTTAGTTCATTCAATGTAGTAAGAATAAATAGCTTTGTGCAGCATCTGAAAGTAGAATGCTTTTCATATTTTTCTGCCATTTACTGTACCTCTACACTTATTGCACATTCACAGTTGTATGACAGTTCCTACCAACATAATGAGACCCATGGTTGGACTGAGACATTATTAGAGATCTCTCTGAACTGGTCAGACAGCATATTATTATAAAATAAGAAAAAAGCGTGCCATTTTTAACATGGTCAGTAAATAAAAGACAGTACTCTCTGGATGCCTGCTGATGTGAAAGACTAGAAATATTTCAGTCCATTGTGATTTATAATCGGCAAATATGTATGAATAATACAGATGAGATGAACTCCCTGAGCAGTTCAAGTGCTTTCAAACACACCGACTCTCACCTGATGACCTTTAGTTTAAAGGTGAACTGCAAAGGATTTGTTAAAAAAATTAGACTTCTGCCTTCTTTTACTTCATTCTGGTGTATAAAACAAGTGTAATGGCTTGTATTTTAGGTGACTCTATTACCTTTTCTCTTTTTTTGCTCTGGAGAGATAAAAAACATAATTTGGAGTCTGTTTTAATTTTGTTGGAAACTTTCAGAGCTCATAGGGGTGTTTACCAACTCAGAATTAAAGGTGCTGGTTTTGTTCTCAATGTTGAAATAATCATTGAAATTAAATGTTGTTGAAATGAGCAAAAATCAAAATGAACAAATGCCATAGGCAGCCAAAACTCTCTGAGATTGAGCTGTTCACACATTATTAATTATGAATTATCTCTGAATAATCACAGGTAAAAGACTACCTTTGCTATGCATTTGTACATGGTCATGCACATGGAGTGGACTAGTGTTCTCATGCACTTGCACTATGGAACTAAATAATAATAGTAATAATACAATCTAGAAACAGAAGAGAAGTATTTCAAGAATGAGACTAATCCTTAGAGACGGAGGACTGATCCAAAAGAAAAAAAAAAAAAAAGTATTTAACTGCCAATATCAAAAGCTCAAAAAGGAAGGGAAATACCCATTTTTATTGCAGAAATAGATACAAGGGGAGGTGGGGCTGCATGGCATCTAATCATTCTCATGACAAGGGGAGTGATGGTCTTAATTACCTGTAAATGTGTCTCTGATTATTTGGATATAACTGTGGTGTGATTATTTTTCTATTCAAATCATAAGGAAACAGTAAATGCTTT
Source organism: Caprimulgus europaeus (assembly GCA_907165065.1). The sequence continues at coordinate 22,517,948 of OU015528.1, read as the reverse complement.
CTTAGCATCTCTAAACCTCATTTTTATACCATGACTTTAGTCTTACAGCAAAAACTGTGGAAGATTAAAGCTGACAAATACAGATGCTATTAAACAGAACCAAAAATCTAGCTTAAAAGTAAAGAACATCTTTGTAAATGTAGGGTATCAGTCTTCCCCTGAAGGTTAGATTCACCTTCCTGTATCTTTCTGTAGCTGATCAGTGGTTAATAATAATTAGTCCTTTTTTTTAAAAACTTATTAAATAGAGTTGACAATGATTTAACTGATTCTTTGCTTTAGTTTTTAGTCTGTTGTCTCCTAGGCATGAAAGTCAGGACTGTTAAATGCTGATATGGTATCATGGGATTCATGATCAGAATTCTTGCTGCAGTGTAGCTCCTCATCCAGAACTGACATTACACCCCACTCAGCAGTGTGAGGATCAGCTGTGGTATCATTATCTGTAACAGCAACAGCAGTGTCTTCTGGACATAAAAGTTTACCCATTTACTTCTAGGGATGTTTCTGATTCCTGATGCTTGCATAATTGTTCATTCCTTGTAATCACTTCCCCAAGTACACTGGAAATATTAATATTAAACAGGAAAGATTTTTTTTTTAATCTTATGGAGTGTGGGGTTCAAAGCCTTTGATTTCAGTTTTCTATTATGCCTCAGATTGCTCAAGTGGCCTTGGACATGTCACTTAATTACTTTCTGTCCTATTTCTAACAAACCCCCCCAGAAATTAGTGTATTATTTCCCCACCAGACAGTACTGGTTAGAGGACAAGTTCTAGGCTGATTGTGAATTGCTTAGACTATATCTTATAGGGGGCATATTTTTTTTTAACAACTCCTATGTTGCTGTGTCAACTTTGATTGCTAAGGAATTGCAGAGCCATGGTAATGACAGTGTCTGTATGTTGCTGTAACTGTCTGCCAGTAATTACATCATCTGTATGTATTTTCATTATGAAAAAAGCCTACTGGTGATGGTCTAAACAGGCTAAAGTATATCATATTATCAGGGTATGGCTGCTGTCAAGATCAATTTTATTTTATTTTGCTCATTTTTAAAAAACAGTGGGAATGTATCCATTTGGACAGGTCTTCTCAACACAAAAGAGGTGCTAACTTACTCTTGAAAGTGGTTCAGTGTGTTGAAGCACAAAAATGTTCCAATTGCAGCACACTTGACCTCTTTGGGATTCACTAGCAGACGCTGACAGTTGGCATATATGGACATAACACTTATTTTACAGAAAAAAATTCTCTTTGCTTTGCCAGTCTTTGAGATAGGAAGTGTGTTATTAAGACAACTGATACTGTAGTTTTCTGTCAGTGTTTCATATGTGGATTCCTTGAGGAGCATATGTATTTCATATTTTACCACTCTGAGGTTCGTGGTGAACATCTTGTTGTGTGTTACGCTGTTTCTCCATGCTGAACACTCTGTCCTGAGAAACCTTTCTGCAAACAAGAAGGAGATGTCCTCAGCTGTCTGTAACCTTCTTTTCAGCTGATAGAACAAGTTATGCTTTCCATGCAGCTGTCTTAATTTCCCGCGTGTTTGTTATAGAGTATCTGAAATGTCTGGATTTTATGTGCAGCAGCCAACATGTTGTGAACATTCTTTGTATTATGGAAAAAAAGCAGAGATTTCCAGGTTGAGTGTGGGTGAAACATGCTATGAGAAGAGATCCAGCATCCTGGACTGCATTCAATTCTGCTGTTTAAAATAGTGAATGTTGGGGAAAAGGCCATTGGTTTAGTTGTAGCTTTTACATTTCTCAGAGCAGTCAGAAGCTTCTTGGCAAGATTACTTTTCTCTCTCAATGTCAATAACAAATATGAAGGTAAAAAGGGCACCAACTTTGCAAAAGAGTGATAAAGATGAAGAGGAAAATTGTTTTCTGTCATTTTTGAATGTGTTTCTAGTTCTAAGGTCTAATCCTTTATTTGGTGTAGTGCATTCCATATGATTTGATATTTTGTGGTTGTTCAGTTTAGGTCTATAGATACATCTGCTCCAATATTGGATTGCAGTACTCTGGTTGATATGTAAAGGAATTAAAATGTCAGATTTAGTAATAAAATGGATTCTGTTTGCAATCAGTGCATAAGGTGTTATCTTCCTTGTAGAAAGCGAGTCTAGAAAGGAATATATTGGTAAGCAGAATTGTCTTTCTAAATGATCTTATGTTGCTGTTACTGGAAATGAATTCCAAGAACAGTATGCAAAGAATGTCCACTGACACTCGGCAGGATACTCAATTACAATAGTGAGTAAACTTTACTGCTGCACTACAGGTCATATTTTGCATGGTGGTTTTTCCAGTAACTTCTTAGTTATGTATAAAGTTTTTTTTTTATTCCAGAAACAGTGTACTTCCTTTTCCTGGTTATCAACAGAATACACAGCAGGTGACAAACACAGAAATAGAATTCAAGCTCTAAGGAATGCTGTGTCATTAAAGAATGGGATAATATAATCTTTGCCCAACGGCATATGTTTATATCCAGTTATGATGAAAATACACACAATTTTTTCTTTGCTTTCTTAATATTTTCATTAAGTATTCATTTTATATATCTATATTGATTGTAACCAGGTCACAGCTTTTCTTCATCTAAATTTAAATGAACAAACCAAGTCTTTTTGGTGATCTTTTGGGTCTTGTAATGTCAAGAGAATCCACAATTCATAATTTTATGATAAGTGGTAGTTGTAGTGTCTGAAGATAAATTGAGGATTCCCTCTCATAATAGATGGCAGGAATAAGTAACAATAGTTAGTCACACTTTTAAAAGCTTTAGCTCCTTGGTAAATATTGCAGTTAATGAAAAGACTACTTTAAATAGATATAAACTATTTTGGTAGAAGTTTACTGGTCACTATGGCAAACCTCTCCACTGTTGCACCCCATGGTTTCTTTATAAATTCAAATGACCTAGAAGAGAAATGTTAGTGGTGGATGAATTAGGGTAGTTTTATGTGAAGACTTATTGCTTAGTAACACTTGGTAATAAATATAGACAAAGAAAACGTTTGTTTGGAGTAGGGGAAATTAATTCTCTTGGGATTACAAACCTAGTGTTGAAGTTTGCTATTAAAACCAAGCCAAAATAGCCAAAGCAGGGTGAGTATGTTTTTCATGAGTTTTAAGATGACGTATCATAATAATAAAAGATTATGAAGAAGAGGTTTTGATCCTTGGTACAAGTTTCATAATCATTTTTCAGTGTTGATTTAAAATTTATTTATTACTTTCCTTTCTTTTGTCTTCGTATCCAGATATTCTAGTCATTACTTTCATAAGGCAGTGGCTGTTCAAAAAATTTTTGGTTTTCTTCTTCACAGGAGATTTTTGATTTAAAAACCTCCTACAAGCAACAATGCAGGAAATCCTGCATTTCTTTTTCCAAAACTAAATTAGACAAAAGTATGTCTACTTTACTTAAATATTCCATAGGAAATCTTCAGAAAGGTCATAGTTCCCTTTCATAGTAATTTTTTTTTTTTTCAAAATTTTCATTTTATGGCATGTTTCTTTTTACATTTTTAACATACTTAAAATGTATAATTTCCAGAAGAATAACAATTAAGATTTCTTTAAATCTTATGAGATATATTTGAAAAAATAAGATATATTTTTTATTATCAATGTCCTCCCTGGTTAATGACTTGCTTATTTTTTTAAATGAAAGATTGTTTTAAACAGATTCTTTTGTTTTGAATGGAGACCCCTACCACACCTCAAAACATTATAAAAGGAATATTCCGTATTTCTGATAGAATCTGGGTAGTTTTATATCTATTTTCCATATAAAATTGTCTGCATTTTATTTTTTTTTTTTTTGTCTGGTCTTGGTAGTTTTGAATAGTTGGCTCAATGACCTGGCTTTTGCTAGTTAAGAAGTGTTTGGTTATGACAAGGTGGATTGTGTTGTCAGCTCCTCTCAGTTGGATAGGTTGGCCATCACAGTGCTCTGACAATTACAGGTATAGATCTTCTGCCAGCACTCCTCGACAGAGATTGGAAGGTTTCCTTTAAAAGGATCTTGTTCCTTGGGTTCACTGATTTTGGTTAGCTCTGGTTTTGTTTTCAGTGTGGACTTAGAGAGAGATTTTCTGTAGAAACAACCTATGGCAGTTAAATAAACTTCACAATAGCTATAAATTTCATTTGACTTAAGAGCAAAATAATAAAAAACCCATGAGCTTTTTTTTCCAATTAATAAACTGATAGGCCTATTTGGCTTTCCTCTTTTCTTAGCCTTACTGAAAAAACTTTAGGAGGATTGGTAAAGTAGTTTTTCTTCAAAGGTTTCTGCTTCACCCTTAATCTATGAAAGGGATGGACTTTGCAGTTTGTTACCATTTCTTTTTTCTCTGATACTGTTATTGGGCAGCTACTTGTTCCTTAAGCTTTTCAAGCTGTGCTATACCAATCCACAAAAGAGTTATGAATATTGTAAATATTTTGTTCCTTACAGGTTGGAAAGCAGGTTTGGAAAACAGGCTTAAATATGGTTACCTTCATCACTCATGCACTTCTGTACATGTCTGTCATCAGCCTGACACTTTCTTATCAGTTACTTGGTGATAGAAATCCACTTTATAGCCAGATAATGAGAGGCATTCCTGCACCCTTGGCTGGAATGGGGAGGCAGCATTCCCAGAAATTATAGTGAATTCTGTAATATCTGCTTGTCAAAGTTCTTGGTGTGTCTAGACAATCTCAGTTACAAGGTCTGAGCCTGTACTGGTGTTTCTTGTACCCAGAGAGCTCTGAAGCTTGAGCAAAGGTCCTCCCACTGAACAACCTAGTTGGATATAAAAATTGTACTTCACTGGCAAGGTGGACATAGCTTTTCCAGAGGCAGCTGACACAAGCAGAGTGGCATGGGAGGATACGAACCTGTGGAAGAACACCCAGAGAACCCAAGGGGGCTTTCATATTTCTTTGGTATTGCTCCATCTCATTTATTTTCTACATGTCTGCACAAAAGGAAGCTGTAATATAAACTGTTAAACAGCAAGTAATATAAACTGTTCATCTTGTATTGGATCCTCTGGTACAGAGTCTTTTTACAAGAGAGATCCTATGTGTGATTATAGGACCATTGCTAAACTCAGCAAAACAGAGGGAAGCTGGGTAGAGAGCTGCTTGAGCAGAGAAGCTATTTCTGATATACTTTGATGCATGCTCTTGTTTTTAAAATAAGATCATCTAAGAATATTTCCTAATCTTTTCCTCAAAAAAGAAGTATCTTGATGCTAAATTCTTGTGCTACTTATGAAATAAACATATAAGCAAAGCTTGCTGCACTGTCGTTGATGCCCTCAGCCTTCAGGAAAATAGCTATACATATGTATATGTATATAATAAAAATATAACATATATAATATATACACACTATATATATGTACACACATATATGCACTTCTATCTACATGCATACACACACGCATACCTATGCTAGCGATGCTTGGCAGTAATTAGCTTTGTAACTCTGAGGTTTGATTTCCTAGTAATGTGCAATGATACAATCAAACTTTTGAATAAATTATAGACAAAATTCTTCTGTTGCCTAACATTTGACCTAGAGTTTCAGTAACCTGATGTTTATTAAGACACACTGTACAATTAGAAGCTCTAAACACTTTCAAGGATCTGTTGCCTGGGGGAGTATGTACACAGCATCTCCATTAAGCAATTTAAGTATTGTTAGTGTCAGTTTAGCTTCCATTTTTTTTCACTTTCATTTCCTGTTCTAAGTATATACTGTATGTCCCTCTGCGTATTACATGATAGCAGATAAAGAAAAATTGTCAGTAGAAGCGTAGTTTATTTGAAACTACATTTTGTCACCAGTGATTTCCCTTCCCCTATTGTATAACTGCATTCCTTCTGGCCATGGACAAAGGTCAGATGTTCAGAGTAATTTTATTAGATCTACCAACAGCCTTTGATACCTCACAAATGGGAGATTGCTGACCCGCCCGCTGTGGCTGCTTTGTGCTTTCTCTTGTGGATACTTGAGTTTAATGTGTTGCTTACTTCTTCTGTGTATTATGGACTCAGATGCTAGGATGACTGGGTGTATAAAGCTTATTAAAGGCAAAATATTTTTATCTGGGCAGAACACTATTTCTGTGTACAGAAACTTGTCTCTATTGTGTAAAGTATGGGGAAATCAGAGTTGTACAATGCAAAACTGATGGTAGAAGAGACTTTGAATTTTTTTTCTTTGATAACAGAATGTCTCATTTGAGTTCCTCTGACAAGAAAGCCAAATATAAAGGTCACTTCTGTAGCAACTTCACAGATGCTAAACTCTAATACCAGAACTTCAATCTAGCTATTTTACGGTGGTATTTGGTGTCATGGTTAGTCTTTTCCTTGTTTCCTTAAGAGATGCGATAGAGCAGCTAGTAACTTGCTTTTTGATTTTATTTGTAGATCACTTCTTTTATGGTGGTTTAATAATTGAGCAGTTTTTAACTGTCAACTCTTAGAGAAATTTCTTTGCATTAGGGCCCAACTGTGCAACAATGATTTCATTCCATCTGCTGTATTTCTTGTTTCTAATCAAATCTGAGCACAGGCTTAAATACATCCTGAAATGCCTCATATTGAATACAATTCATGTTAAGAGTAGGATATTAAATTAATGTTGACAGATCTGAAGGAGTCACAACTACAAGGCAAGGGGTTTATTGTGTTTTAAGTAAACCAGCATAGTCTGTAACCCATGTTCTGCCTCAGCCACCTTATTCCCAGATTTCCTCCTCTGTGTTACTTAGCACAATCGGTCTTTGTGAGGCATTCTATAGTTCCAGCTTTGATGCCTAATTTGTGTATATGAAGGTAATATTATGATCTGTAAGGTCTAGAAGGCTTTCATGGGCTGATTGTAATTTGTTTGGATATTTGATTCTACCATAAGCAAGAGTCTATTCCAGAGCTTTGTTGTCAGGGTTTTGGTGCGTCTCAAGATTTTGGATATGCCAGAAGTATTTCAGGTGTTATACATTCATGGCTGGGGCAGACATGGTTCCCTGCAAGTCCACATGCTTGAATTTATTTTACATGGAAAACAAGACTTGAGGATAGGACAGGTGGAAAGGAAGGGAAGTTCACCTGTTTGCATCTCAGTGCAAAATGTACTTAGGACAGAGCTAGGATGAATGCATGAGACCTGGGAGCACCTCTGGGCCCTGTGATACAGGGACAAGTGTTAGAGTCCTTAAAGGGATTTAGAAGTCCTTTAACTATGTATGAAACAAAAAAAAGTGCTCTGAACCTGTCTATATGTACATATAAGCACCTAGTACAACCTAACTATTCTCCAATAAGACCTCAGTAAATAAAACATTTATTTAAAACAAGAAACATATGAATATTGGAAGTGCTAAAGTAGGCATTTAATTTGGGAACAGAAAATTTAGTCAGGAGTGAGTTAATGATCTGGCCTGCTAGGGTTTTAACCTTGCAGCTATGGAACAACTGCAGAGATTGGAAAGTGTTAGGCACATTGGCTCCCTTGGATCCATATACTAAAGAAATGGAAAAACAATAGTAGGGGAAAAACATCTTTTTTTCTTTTAAATTCATTTCAAGCCACTTAATAATGAATAAAAAACACTGGAGGCCCTATAATACTAAAATCTTCAGTCTGCTAAAATTGGCAACTACATCTCAGCATCTGCTGACTGAGCTGACACACCCAAGGCATTAGATTATCTCACAACAATCACACGCCCTGTTGTGTTTTGGTTTGCACTTAATGCAGTCACTTGGTGACCTTTAAACATGGACTAATTATAAACATTCTTCAGACAAAACTGTTCCAAAATCTAATTCCTATGCATATTCATGTGAATCTCGTTTACATACAAAGTCATCACTGGAGTCACTGTGATTAAAAACTATGGCACAGTTATACTGATTAGGCAACCATTAGACACACATCCATTATACAGTAGCTCTTGATCCTTCATAAATATTTTTTCTTCTACATTTGTATTTATTTTTCAGCATGTTATATGATTACAATTCTAAAAAAAAACCCCAAACCCCCCAAAAAACCCCAACAAAAAAACCCCAGATTTGTGAAGGTTCAGAATAGGAGTATATTTCATTTATGTTCCCTATATGCAATATATGTTTTAACTGTTGCGTCTTTCTCATTTTCAAATTGATAAAAGCCAGCTGTTAAAGTTTGAAAAAGTAGAGCACTGTGTTTTTTCTAAGCTAGAGCATGCCACGCTTTCAAATTGTTTTTACCTTTGAGCAAAGTCACTGCATATTGAATGAAAAACAATTTTTTTGCACAACGGAATTCTTTGCAGTTGATGCCAAAAAATAAATCAGACAAATTATTATCTTTTGTCTTAAAACTTCTATAAATCATGAGGCCCAGATGCATGGTTTAATAACACAATGCTGCAACTTTAACAAGGACTACATTTGTCTTTAAGTCCACATGATAGTGAAAGCTTAATATGAAAAACTTTTGTCTAGCACAAGTGATTTGAAGATGTTTTGCTCCATGCATGTGAACTCAGCAGGTGATTCTTGCCTATCTTTGATGTCAAACAGCACAAAACTTCAGTGAGTAGTAGCTTCAGAAATGCAATAGACATAGCTGAGTCTTCATATGAAGCTCATGCTTGAACTACATCAGAAGAACTGACATCTATTATGGTGAGCAAAGACAAGTGTTTGAAAAGAGATTCAAACAGAAGTGTCAGAATTTACAGTGCATAGTTTTATATAAGTTGATTTTAACCAAGCATATCTCTATGAACTCTGCAGGATAGAAAAGAAATTTCAAAAGGCAGAGAAATTGTTGTCATCTAAGGGCATGGAATGTTTTAATAGCTTAAGGAAGAACATTTCTGAAAGGTTATATGGTGATCCATTTACTTTGACTGAGTAATAAGGCTCGTCATTGTCACAGTGAAGTTTTTAACCCTTAGAACAATGGAAATGTTCCAAATGCATTGCTAGAATTAAAAAGCTGAGAGTAATTGGCTGTTGCAAAAAAGTCTTTCTGAGATTTTTAGTCTCTTCAAATACACATTTCACATTAAGAGATATGAATAAATCAAATGCATTTTTTCAGTCACCTTATGTCTGACCTGGAGTTTCCTTCCTGAGTCTAGACTAAGACATACCTTAGGATAAAGAGTTGCACTTACAAATTATTTTTGATGGGAGACCATGTAGACAAGAGTTCCATTAAACACAATTGAATTTGTTTATTGTTTTTTCTTCCCTATATTCATTTTCTTTCCTCATCCTGAATACGTACATCCCTACGTGCATTACACGGCACAGGAAAAAGAAAAACCATTTGTAGGAGCGTAGCTTGTTTGAAACTGTGTCCTACAGGCTTACTTACAGTAGAGCTCTGAAATTATCCCCAAGGAGTCCTGTGTCACAAGTGAACCTAATTGTTCTTCTTGAAATGCTGCTTCTTTCGTTAACAACTGGAAGGGGGAAATAGGGAAAGAATAATAAAAGAAAAAAAGACTAACTGCATGTCTGAAGCATACAAAGCTAGAAAGTAATGAATTTTCTAGGTGATAATCAATATGTAGGAATGTGATGTTGTTTTTAATTTTTTTTAATTTGCAAAACATGGGGAGACAGTTGCTTAATTATTATACTCTAAAGTTTAATGAACTACTTTTTATGAATTTCCTTAGTTTCATTAGGCATGCAAGACCAATTTAATTGAAACTTTTCTTCACTTTGGACCATAGGTCTTTACAGGCTAATTTGTTTAAGGTACTGAACTATACTATGTTCAGATGCTGAATTCTTCATTCCATGAAAGACCTAATGATTTAATTGTAGTATAGATATGTTAGCCCATATACATTCCTTAAAACATTTTAAGAAACTATGAACACACAGTTGTACAGCCACAGGATATATGGAAATGATTATTTTGTCTCCTGTACTTGGAAAGCCATTTAAAGGTATCTCACACTGTATCGAGAGACACTTGAAATTCCTGCCCGGCAAGCACAATTTAAGATGGAGAGTCATGTAACTGTTCATTCTTTACTCTAACTTCTATTTTCCTAGTTGTCTTTTTCTTTTGCTTGAATTTATATGTAACATAAGGTACAACAAATAGCTGTAAAACTCTTCTATACCTAAACAATCTACTTTTTTATCTAGCATGTGAAATTATGTGTACTGATTAAAATCTTTATTTTGTTTTAGACTAAGCTACTAAAAATAAATTTGGATCAAAATACAAATTTATACTGAAACATCATTATCTTTCCCATTTTCATATGTTGCTAAATAATCCACACAATGTTTTCTTAATTATTTTGTCATGGTGAATCACAGAACCACAGAATTGTAGGTGTTAGAAGGGACCTCTGGAGACCATCTAGCGCAACCCCCCTGCCAAAACAGGTTCACCTAGAGCAAGCTGCACAGGACTGCATCCAGGTGGGTTTTGAATGTCTCCAGAGAAGGAGACTCCACAGCCTCTCTGGGCAGCCTGTTACAGTGCTTTGTCACCCTCATAGTAAAGTAGTTTTTCTTTACGTTTAAGTGGAACCTCCCGTGTTCCAGCTTTTGCCCATTGCCCCTTGTCCTATCGCTGGCCACCACTGAAAAGAGCCCGGCCCCATCCTCTTGACACCTGCCCTTTAGATATTTATAAACATTGATAAGATCCCCTCTCAGTCTTCTCTTCTCCAGGCTGAAGAGTCCCAGCTCTCTCAGCCTTTCCTCACACAGGAGATGCTCCAGGCCCCTGATCATCTTCGTGGCCCTCCGCTGGACTCTCTCCAGAAGTTCCCTGTCTCTCTTGAACTGGGGAGCCCAGAACTGGACACACTATTCCAGATGTGGCCTCACCAGGGCAGAGTAGAGGGGGAACAGAACCTCTCTTGACCTGCTGGTCCAACTCTTCTTAATGCACCCCAGGATACTGTTGGCCTTCTTGGCCACAAGGGCACATTGCTGAAGACTGAGCAAAATGCAGTAAGAATTTTGGAATGGTTTGAGCCTGTTGTTATGTTGGCACATGGTGTTACACTTTTTTGCAAGATTCTTCGTAGGTAAAACTAGTATTGGCCTGAGAAATGAAAGTGGACAGCAGCTTCAAATCATGGGAAGATTTTTAGAAAGTGAATCTGACATCAGAACAGGTTGTTTGATAGGGGCTTAAGATAAAGACGATCACAGAATTCCCTATCTTTCTTTCTCTCAGAAAAACACAGACAAAAATTAATCCTAAACAACTCCGTATGGATATTTTGTAATATAACACCAAGAAAGAAAAAATTACTTAGATCTCAAATCCATGTGCAGTCTTAGTTCTGGCTTAAGTCATGTACCCTTGAGGAGCATTAACTTTTTTCTGCACTTGGGGAGCAATATGAGTGTCTTTAGGCCAAGAAGACTTTCTGTTTCTATTCCTTATTAGAAAAGCACAGAAAGGGAAGTGTCATCACATCATTGCTTTGTCTTCGGGTTACTTGCCTAGAATAGTACAATTTCTTTTTGGCAAACACTCTCTTCCTGAGAAATGTAAGGTTGGCTGATCTGAAATTATATCAGCTTAAAAATTTTTCTTGGGAGTTCTGTTTTGGGGCTAACTTCACAAAACTACTGAAAGAAGATTATCTCCTTCATATTCAAACTCCCAGATGGACAGTTTCAGAGAAGGTCCAGGAAGACCCAGGATATGTCCCTTCCTTATTTCTGAGCTGGAAGACATTTCCTGTCTCCCAGGCAGTGATCCTAACTACCATCCTGTAGGATAACCTCAAAAAGGCTGTTCATTGCCTTTCTTGTAAAAAATATTTCACATTACATGGAAGAGTTATGAGATATATTTAGCTCATGCATATATATGCATAAATTGTGTGCTTAGAGAAAGAGGGACTGCTCTTGTACTGGTTCTGTGCCCTTGTTTCTGCCTTTGTGCACATCTGGAATAGAGGCTGAATATAATGTACCTGTTTTATTTTTTTCCTTATAAACTGAAACAGCACAATAAAAAAGCTAAGTGTAGTGTACTTGATAGCCTTACTGACTGCATTAAAGAGATGCACTTTATTTCTGGCAGGATTTGTTTGAAAACTTGTTCAGCCACCTAAAATTCCAGAGATAATGGATAATCACCAAGCCTGTCCTTGTGATCATCATGTCTGTGCTTTCTGGAAATGACCTCTTACCTGGAAACCCTGCCATAAAAGTCTCTAGGGAGAAAGTTCCCCTGCTTAGGCTTGAAATACTGTCTATACTGGTTTTGTAGAGTTTTTTTAGAATTATGAGGATATTATCTGACCTACTTATTGCTGTTTGGCAGATCCCGGGATGACCAAATATTTAGCAAGGGGACACTGTAGTTCTGTTTAGGAGGTACATAACTAAGTCTGTCATTAACTGAAACCAGGTCAGTGTTCTGGATTCAGGCAAAGAAATTTGAAAACCTTCAATTACAGAAACTTCAAGAGTAAAAACTATGCATTTTAAAATGAAGTGTTCACATTTCACTATTGGGCTTTTTCACTTTTAGTAGACCACATCTTGAAGTTTTATTAAAAATGGTAACAGGTTTTAAAGGACTCTTAATGTATACCTAATTACAATGGAAGGCCTATAAAAATCCTTCTGACAGCCACATGAATAGCAAAACAATTATACTCAGTACAATTGCAAAGAATACTAAGTGAGTTAATAATGAAGTGAATCTGAGAAACAAAACTACAAACAAGGATGTTCAGCTTAACCTACACTTGGCCAAATCATTAAAAAAATTTTGGAGCAATTATTCATAAAATCCATGGGCAATTTTGTTTTAAAATTATTATAAAAGCAGGGTCACAATACTTTCAATCATTTATATTTTGATCTGGAAACTCAATGCAAACTTTAATTTCTAGAGGGAAGAATGTTAAAAAGTTAATACAGGGAAGTTAAAAACTCTCTTACATGAATGTAAGAGATACTTTTTTTTTGTCTACGTGCATATCCAAAACCAGTTCTCTCCAAGATTGTGTCTATAGCAGAGAAACATTTAAAGTATGTGATGGAAAAATCTACTGCATGAAATATTAAGCAAATATAACTATAAATGAAAAGGTACTCCTAACAAAATGTATTGAAGGTAAACACAATTAAATTTATGAATATGCAAAGGAAATGAGTGGGCTGTTTATTTATTTTTTTTTTTCAAATTGGATTCAGCCCTCCAACTTCAGAGGTCCTTAGTACAGATATCTGCATCTCCAGGAACAGTTTATATTCCCTCTGTAATCAGTGGAAAGAAATAGCAGTTGTACAGTGTGACTAATCTCTCAAGACAAGTGTGAAAAATAAGTCAAATGAATCACTCTAGAAAGGTCCATTTCTCTCCATGAGTATACAAGGAGTCGAGTTGCTTAACTTGTGTAGAGAACTTTCGCAGAAAGTGAGATGAATCCCACTCTCTAGGCAACCAAATTTGCATGACGAAAGCATGGCATGCTTTTGGCGTAATCCAGATAATCTTGATCTCTGAAGCGTTTCTAGGAGAGCAATTATTCCTTTTGGACCTTGGCTGAGGGTTGAATGGGAAGACCAGAGGAACGGGGTCTGTTCATTGGAGGGAGACTCTCACCCATACGAGGAGAGAATTTCTGTGAGTCTTCTGAGGCAGGAGGCACTTGGTTCATGGCTTTACTAAAATCAAACCATTTGCACCAACCATACGTGAAATGTAATGGAAGAATAGTTGCAGCTTCAGTCTACACATTTCCACCTGGTTTGGTGCATTTTCTCTTAGATATCAATTTTATCTTGACACAGTTGGGTTTTTTCCGTAGGAATAACTACTGAAATGTTAGGATTGCTGTCACCACGCACCCCAAAACAATAAGGTAGAATCATCTAAGAATAGCTATCTAAAAGTCAGGCATCTAGCCTGCTGGGCCTTAACAGCAAGAGGCATACCTGTCTACTATAAAATGGGTATTTAGGCAGGTGGAATGACTTGCTTTCCAGATGTGCCCAACTCTTACCCAAAAAAAGAATTTGTAGGAGTTACATATCAATATATAATACAGTATTAGATGAATTATTTCTAGCTGCATTTAAATGAGAGGAATGAATCTTTCAAGGAACTTAATGAAAGCTAAGGTTGCAAAGGAAATTTTTTTTACAGGGTACTTCCTGTAGTGTTTAGAGCTTTCTGCTCTTGATTCTCAACACTTGCACCATGGTAGCTCCCAAAAGGTGCATTTTGGATTGGGTTATGAAGAACTACACTAATTAAGAATTATTAATTATTAATGGTAATATTATTGTGATATATATAATTATTATTCTTCACTATTAAGAACAAAAATTAATAATAATGTAGTAACCACACCACAGCTGGCAGTTTTGAAGCAAATGCAGGTGTTCAAGACTGCAGTAATTTTTTTTAAAAGATTTTAGGAATATATATTAGGAATGATATAAAATATATACACAGTAAAATAAATCATTCTTTCCTGACAAAAGCCTACTAACCTAAGGAGTGAACCAAACAACAGATAAAAGAAATTAGACTGCTTATAATTTTATCCACATTATTGACTTTTTGTCTATGGCTTTGCAGTAATTTTGGGTTTTGAGTTAATTATCAAATCAGGACATTTATTTAGATAGACTAAATATAAAAATAAAAAGAGAAGCTGCTTTGCATGCACAAATGTTAATTTTCACACTTAAGTGGGGATTTAAGTTTCTTTTTAATATTGAAGTAACTGTATACTTTTATGAATAACATGTCCACAACGTTTATTAGTAAAAGACAATGCTTGCTTCATTAATGACCATTAACATGTATCCAAATCCAATATGCCTTCTTTTCAGTAGTTCCACAGCATTATAGCAGAATTTACAAATTATATTTTATTTTTAATAGAACAATTATTCCACAGTTGAAATGCTCCATACCAAACCAGTTTGACCAAAACCAGTTTTCATCAGTAAGTTTTAAACAGCTAAAAATTTAAGTTTACAATGGAAGTTTTGCTACCTACTTAGCAACAGAAACATGAACATCCTATTATAATTTAACATGTAGAATGAACCTCCATGTATCTGTGGCAAATGCAGACTTTGCTGCCTCAAGGGTTTGGCATTTTTAGATAAAAAAGAATCAATGTCATTATACAGTGTCTCTCTAGAGCATCATAATTATTCTGCATGCATACAATATTTATTTAAAACTTAAAATTAAACTTCAAGAGGTGGTCATTTGAAAGCTGGCAGTCAGTGAACAGATCCTGTCTTCATAAAAAAGAGAATATTTCTTCTAAAAGTTAAGAAGTAGATCAAAACGGTCTTTCCAGTAACTGACACTTTAGTCATACAGATGCTTTTTATGTGTCAGATTTATTAATAAAGAAGGTCCATGGGAACGAACAGAAGAAAATCTTGAGGATGTGACTGTCAGTTTTTGATATGTCAGGTATAATTTTGTAACTGTGATTTTTGGATAGCAGTACACACACAGCATTGTACTGATGTTTGTGTACTTCTTTGTACTTTTCATTTGTGATGACTGAGAAAGAAGATGAGGCGGAGATGTTTTGATACAGGATTGAAACTTGAAACTGCAGTCCTTCAATTTGAACAGCATTCCTTTTTCATCTTTCTTTTCATGTTACCTTTTTAACTTTTGCTACTGATGTAAAGAAAAAAGAAAATTTGAAAAGATGCCAGGTGTTGGTTCTTATCTAAGTGAAAGATCACAGAAACTGAGAATAAAATATAGTTTTATTTTGTCGCTGTGACAGGATTATGAGACAGATCAAATAGTTGTCAACAACAAATGTTTGTCCTCCTAAAGCCAACATAGAATAATTTAGACTGTGACATCTCTTCCTATTTCTCACAGAAAATATGCACATTATTACAATTAGCTGAAAGTGGGATACGCTACTACTGCTATTCTGCAAAAAAACCCCCATCCTTTTTGGCTACTCTTTGTGTACATTTGTGATATTTTTAACTTATCAAAGTGCATACAGCAAAGAACTGCAAAAGACTATCACAGTGCATCAGATGAAGAAAAGGAATCGAATGAAGAAAAAGTCTTGTCTTTTTATATTATTCACCTTATAGTGTGTTATATGAGAAAAAGGCAAAGGTGAAAAGTCCTTATTTTCAACAAATTTCTGTCAGTTATAAGTTCAATTTGTTTTGATTGAAAAAAATGATTATAAACAATACTGTTACTCATGGATTTATTAATACACATAAAAGATGCTATTTCAGCATCTGTTAGCAGTACTCAGGCTTCTGAAGCCACACATCTGCTTAAAGGTTTTATTGTTTCAAGTTATAAACAGAGCCAAGGGTGGACACTGTAGGAAGTCGAGTGACCTGAAACCTGCTCCTTGATCTATAAGCAAGAGCAGCATGAGAACAAGAAAAGTTCCTCTCATTACCCAATAGATTGTCATAATTGATGTTTGGATGCAACGAAACTGTTCATTGTGGTGCCTCCGAATTGCTGCTTCTGTTCATATTCCTTGTGACCTAATTCTTAATTTTCTCATGCACCTTGCACAGAAAGGATCCCTTTTTTAGCTTATGAGAATTTATTTCCTATAAAATAATAAATGTATTTTAGAGTTGAGGTTTTTTTTCCATTTTGTTGGTTCCTATGGCTCTTCCTGCTTAACTCTTTAACTCTTCCCAGTTCTCCATATGGTGCTGCTTCAAATGCATCTACTTTTGTAAACATCAGTCAGAGCCCAGTTGCCCTATCTACTTAAGAAAAGTCAAAGTTCATTCATCCATTTGTTCCTTCTTTCCTTTCTTGTGAGATACAGCACTCTATTAATTCACTTCAGTCTCCTGACATACGAGGTATTCTATTCTTTTCATCTGTCTTTATCAGCTAAACAAAGGCAAACAAAAAAAAATCTTGAAAATTTCTTAAAATTGTACCAGGCTACTGCCATGTCTCCTCAGAATCATCTGTTTTTGTAGAACTTCAATGCATGAAATACTGAGAATTAAGCTTGGATACAGACAACTATTTTTCTGTACAAAATTTGAGGTAATGATTGCAATCTGATCAGTAGTAGCAACTAGGGGGAGCATCATGAGCTCCCACACAGCCTACAGAACTGATATGATGGATATTAAATCATGGGATTGAACAGCAATTATGAATTTGCAACACTTATAATTTAAAGGAGTAGCCACTCAGCTTTCTCACATGTGCAGGCTTTCCCTGTAGGCTCAGCCTTCCCTGCTCCCATCTGGAGCTGTGGAGAGAGCTTGCCATTCACCAGGGAAATCCTCTGGGCTGGCTGCTCTTTTCCATGCCTCCCTGAAGGACACGCGGCCAATTGAAGCTGCTCTGAGCTCCATGGTCTTCCTTTGATGAGAGCTCTTATTCATTCTTGAATGCCTGCTAGCACATTTTGCCATTTTTAGGAGCCTAAATGCCTTTTCCAATTTAGCCTTGACTCCATTTCAAGATTATTTACAGTCTCTGGCAGTGGTGTAGATGAGTGAGTAAGGAAGTGCCTGATTTGTGTCGTCACATGCAAAATGAGTTTCTTTTGGCTATAAGGGAAGTAAGGTCCCATCAGTTCTGGCTCTCTGTTTGCTCTCTCTTTCTTCAGCTACTTTAAAATTTTCCTGGCTATCCATCCCATCCTGAAATTGGCTTCCCAGTCTGCTGAGGGAGGAAGGCTACAGGGCATACCCGTCCTTGTGCTTGATGTGGGGACACACAGGCAGCTGCCGGAAGAAGCAGGGGCTGCAGTAGCTTCCTGTAATTTAATTCACTGATAGTAATTAGTACCCTCTCCTACTCCTCTGGTTTACGAAGGGTGATTAAAGGGATTGCACAATAGAGTCATAAAATCGCAGAATGGCCTGGGTTGGAAGGGACATGTAAGGATCATTTAGTCCAAACCCCCTGCAGTGAGCAGGGACATCTTCCACTAGATCAGGCTGCTCAGAGACCCAACCAGCCTGACCTTAAATGTTTCCAGGGATGAGGCTTCTATCACTTCTCTGGGCAACCTGTTCCACTGTTTCACCATCCTCATTGTAAAAAATTTCCTCCTTATAAATAGTCTAAATCTCCCCTCTTTTAAGTTAAAACTATTACCCCTTGTCCTATTACTACAGGTCCTATCAAAAAGTTTGCCCCCATCATTCTTGTAGCCCCCCTTTAAATACTGAAAGGCCACAATAAGGTCTCCTCAGAGCGTTCTTTTCTCCAGGCTGAGCAACCCCAACCCTCTCAGCCTGTCTTCATAAGAGAGGTGTTCCAACCCTCTGAGCATTTTTGTGGCCCTCCTCTGAACCCACTCCAGCAATACATCCCCAAAGAGCACCTGCTTGCATGAAGAAATGTTTAGAGGGTAAGAAATCAATACAGCTTGAAGAGGAAGAAAAACTCTTCATGGATCCAGCTCCTGACAACTCTTAGGGTATAGTAGGTGCTCAGCTGAAGGTTATGTCTCTGAACACCTCCCATATGAATAAAGTTAATTGAAAATGAGAAAAACAAAGCAAACTCTAAGCCAAAATAACGGCAAAGATATCTTGGAACAATTTTCAAACTATTTTAGATGTTTCAGAAAGTATTAATTTCTTACCTGAAGAAAATGATGACCTGCTACTTGAGTAAAACCAAAACTGCTTGCTCTAATTGCAGTATTGTCTTTAGAATATATGGGTCTGTGTGTGTGGAACTGGAGCTTTCCTGGCAATTGCCTTGCTGACATCCCTGCCAGTCAGCAGCTATGCATATCAGCCAGCCCTCTTTTGTGCCAGTCTCGTAGTAAGTGATGCAGAAACATTTTAATTAATGTTGAACTTCTTAAAGTTGAAGGGAAAACAATTACAGCTCAATTTTACTTTGCCTTCTCACTTTCATCACTTACATTCTTTCTCCCTCCTCCCTCTCCATTAGAGGGCTTCATTTCACAGACTGTGAATTATAATCTAATTATTATATTTTAAAAAGAAAGACAAGGCATTGTTTCTTCATCCTTCAGCTAAAAAGGTCTGAAATAACAAAGGAAAAGCTCTTTCCTTCTTGAGTGCTAGGAGCACAGAGTCACTCCCACCACAGACATCTCATTCTTCACCATCTGCGACATTTTTCTTTCTTTTTTTTTTTCCTTTTTTTTTTTTTTTTTACAGAAGGGATCACATCTTTCCCTTAACAACTGTTTGCACACCAGACTCAAAGAAAGTTCACAGCACACATCACATGTACATTGGATATGTAAGTGAAGTGATCTGTAGCACAGCTAATTAGACCTAAATTCTTGATTTACTATTTATAAAACAAAATTGATTATTACTTCATCAACAACATTTAAAGCATCATTAAGAGAGGTCTGCTCCAGCAGCCTCAGGTTAAATTTTTTAACAAGCACTTTAGTTGCTAATCTGTGTTATTGCCAACATATGTAAACTTCCTAATGCTAATTGCATTCAGCTGTGAATCAAACAATGTCTAATTCTCTTCAGGATTAATTATGCACATGTGCTGCCTGCATTCCTAAACATGGTTCTCATAAATAATAAGAGATATATCTAGGCAGATGGGATTTTTCCAACTAAATGATCTGTTTATCATGAATAAAACAATTGACATACACTATACTTCTAATGCAAAGTCACCACAACATTCCCATGTATTTTAATCATAAATAATTACTGTGAACATGTTTTTTGTACAGCCAGACACTAAAAAGCATGTCCTTCAGTGAGCACTGTTACTTTTGTCTGCACCTTTTTCCCTTCTCTCTTTTTTATTGTTTTTGATTTGAAGGTGCATAATACAGTGGTTTCTATCATGTGTTTGATGAATGAACTAACAGTCTCCACTAAATGCACAAGTTTTGTAAGCCCTGGGGAAATACAGTTTAAATACAGTGCAGGGAAAATTGCTAAACTGTTATGTATTCTGCTTGTTTCAGGAAGAAGCAATGAGTTTCTGGCATCCAGAGCCAATCTTGGAAGTGTCTCTTTTAGAACTCTTTTTTGTATTAATCTGGAAGGTCTGATAATTAAATGAAATGGTAAAACTAACTTGAAAAATAACTTCCAATGCTGAGTACATGGCAAGTACACTTTTTAAAATTACACTTGACAGCAACAGAAGGAATTTGACCCTAAAAAGAGGAGGCAAGTAAAGGGTTTTTATCATTCCTTTTAATTAAGATATCTTATTTCAAACAGAAGGTAAAATCCATTCTCAGCAAACAACTCCATAGTGTCTCTTATACAACACAAATATCTTGGTTTCTACTGGAAAAGACTTATTTGGAAAATGCATCAGAATGGCAAGAATTTGATATGAGTAGAGGCTTATAAAATTATGCTGTTCAGTGATATATTATTACACCCATGATTTTCAGTGTTACTATGCAATGTTTTAATTTGCACTGACTGCCTAGGTTGATTTTGAATTTTGGACTGAGTCAGTATCTTTTTTTTTTTTTTTTTGGTGCCTAAACCTAAAATTGGAATAGCATGGCATTTAAGAAAGGTAATAGACTAATAGTTTAGGTGTCTGAAATCTTTCAGCTTCAGAATAGGTGGAACACACTTAACCCCTGGCAATATGCTGTTAAACTTATTTTCCAGGTGCCAGTTGTTGATGTGAGAATGTGGTAGAACACCTGTGCCTCATTTCTCTGTTAAGCTGAGCAAAAGAGGTTATCAATTGATAATAGTTTTTATAATAAGAACATCTGTCTACTAGTCACTATAATAAGACCATCAGTTAATTTCTTAAGGCCATCAAAAACTCAGCTGGTTATCAGTGATGACCTTTGCTGAATTTCAGCTGGTGACACAGAGATGAAAAGCTCTACTTTCTATTACTTGTTAGTGAGTCAGCCTGCCCTTTGCTCAGTTTGGGTAAGATAAAACTTGGTGAGGCTACGGCTTACTTGTGTTAAAGCAAAATTCTAATGTTAAAAAAGAAATAAAAAAATCTTGATAATCTGGAAAAAATATTTTAAATAGCTTGAACAGCTTTATTACAAAAAGAGACATTTTCTGTTCTTTGAAATCAGATAATTCATGATGACAGCATGTAGTTGAAAGAATAAAAACAACTGAAGAGCTCAGAGAACTGAAGCATCCAACTGATTCTCAGCAGTAGAGATGGTGAAAAATACATTTAGCAGTGTAAGGTGCTGTCCTAGAGCGTGAGAGACAAGAGCATACGGGTAGGACTCTACCATTGATTGAGAGTACACTTTCTAGGGTAGTTTGTCTTGACTGTTGTTTGTTTGGGGTTTTTTTATACAAAACCTAGGAGTGGCACTTATTTAAGGCAGCTGAAAACAGCTCAGACTTTCATTTGCAGAAGAATGCCTTTAAAGAGTTGAAAGAAGTCTCAAGCTTGTGTTTAAACGTGATTTGAACTTTCAAGTAAAGGTGAGTTTCATTTTCATTTCTGAAATGTTGCAAGATAACAGAATGAACTAAATCACTGTATTGAACCACTTTGCCATCAAATGAACCAGACAGTACTTCTGGAAGGTATGGGACCTTTGGAGACACAGTTGTTTGACATGCTCATCACTGAACTGTTTCACAGCCTGCTGCTCCCTCCCAGGTAGACTGGCTACAGCCTTATGTCTCATTTTGGATGAGGAAATTTGGTCCCAAACAGCAGGAGTGACACCCTTTCATTGAGCATAGGTGATGTATAGAGAAGAGAAGAGAGTTGTCAGAGGCAGGGGAAAGTACCACCTTGTTTATTAGTCAACACTAGGATGTACCTACCTTTCCATCATGAAAAACTAATTTAAAAGTGTTAGCAAAAAATATAGTTCCTGACAGTGATTCCAAGTAAATTAAATAAAAACTTCAATAAAACACGCCACTGGCATTTCTGTTATTTTCACTTGCCTGCAAAATGAAACAGTTTGGTTAAAACTGTTTTCTGTAGCCTGGAGTATAATTATTTACAGATTTTAAAAGAGGATTGTTCAAATCATGCCGTCACCTTGGAGAGTACAAATTGACTTCTTTAGGATGAAACTAAACTTTAATATGTTCTCCAAAAGCACACTGAAAGTATACCGACCGCAAACAGGCACTAAGCTCATGGGATATACAAAATCTAAATTAACCTCCCATTGAAACATGTCCAGTGTGGATGCTGGATCCTATAAATCGGCTGTTTTCTTTTGCACATCTACTATAAGGCTACACTACTAGCCCATACACAACTCTGAAGTCCATAAAGAATACTCATCAAATGCTGAACTTCTCTGATATGCTATTTGAAAGGGGAGAAAAACAGTTCATAGACATTGTGATTCTGTCCCGTGCAGGTAAATGTAGATGTCTTAAAAATAATTCAACAGGTTCTTTTGAAAATAAATTCAACAGGTTCTTTCATCGTAGGTGAAATAGACCTTGTCAGTTTTGTGTCTGGAATAAGCTTTAGAATATGACTTTATTGTTATTTTAGCACAGAGGCACAAAATTGTCACATAAGCATGAATGATAGAGAAAGGTACCTTATAAAAATAAAACTTAAGAAAGCATACCCTTAGACTCTGTCTATGCTGCTAAACAAAACAGGACAAGGGAGACAGAGCAGGCTCTGGATGGTTGGTCATGGGTCCTGTTTGACCACCATGCTCACTGAGGCTGCCTGGGAAGAGGCTTGCCCATCCCCTAGGCAATGTGGATGCAAAGGCACCAAGACAGAGTCTTTCCATCCTTCATAGTCCTCCATTTATGCTGCAGCTAGCTTTTGTGTCCTTCAAACACTCTTACATGCCTTCGTGCTGCACTGTAGAGCATTACACCCCACAAAAGACTTCAGATGATCCAAGCTGAAAAACATACAAAATATAAAAATTACATTTTAGAACCATGAAAGTAATGCTTGAAACCCAGTGGAGGCACAGACCATTTCACCTTCACTGTGATTCTACTTGCTATTTCTCTCTTGGCTTCTTTCAATCCAAACATCTCCTGCATTAACAAGTGCAGAGCCGTAAATAAACCCAAGATAAGAAAAAGAGAGAACTTCAAGTCTTGTGTATTTTACATAATAGGTCTCCTAGAAAGACATTTTCACATTGTGGTGGCTCCATTGTTATTGTTGTCAGTTATGAATATATTATTGTCTGATGTGGTCCTCACTGATGATTCAAAGACATGGTATTTAGAGAGGAATCTCTATACTGAGTGGGAGGGACTTTAATTAATTTAAGGGGAATGTTTTCTGATCAAATGAGGAGGGAAGAACATCTGTTTCTGTATTTTGTTTTGCTTCCTCACATTACAAAACATGTTTTGAAGAACTTAAGGGGAGCTGAAAGCTGAGGAATTTTTATCAAGATCCTTTCTGCAGTGCTGGTGTTTCTTATCTATGTGCACAAGATAAAAGATCTTAATATGCTTCTTTGTTAAAAGTTTGACCTTTAGTAATTTTGTTAGTAACACAAATATTTTGTTTTCTTTGCTAGCAAAACAAGTGAAAGTGCTTTGCATATGGCCTTACTCTTCACTTTAAAACCAATACCAGATTCTTCAGCCATTTTTGCATAAAATCAGAACATCATCCTAGGTCTTTTCTATAGCTTCTTCTTATGTTACTATATTTTTTTTTTAATCACATAAAAGTAAAAAACAGAAAGGTGTTATAAATTAATTTTATATGTTTTATTCACTACCAGTTTATGATTTTCAGTTTGGGAGAAGTTTTCTCGTGCTCCCACATGCAGGACATTTACTGTCACACATAGGGCAAGGATTCAAGCGCCTGTTTTTACACAGCTTTATATTTTGCTAAGAGGCTATAATAACATATATTTTGTGGGTATAGCTTCTAATCCCAAGATCAAAATTTGGGATTTTTATGTGAAGAGTATCTCATAGCTCATACCAGAACTTGAATCTAATAGTGCTTCCATACTTTATCCATTTAAATACAAGATGAAACTGCTTTAGAATGCGATTTATGCAACAGATCAGTAGCTTTTGAGGAGTATAACATAGCTGCCACCTGTCACACTCTGGCCTGCTCTGCAGACATGCTGAAGCACACTACATTTGCAAGTTCTCAATGACATTCTCTCAATTGCTTCTGTGAAATGGTTTGGATGATACACCTAAACTGATTAGGTCACCATTACGGACATTAACATACTTGAGTGTTTGAAAAGGGCAATAGCAGGGCTCCTTTGGATACTAATGACAAAAGGCATGTTAGAAAGGATAATGTTGCTTGTAAAATTTTGGGTTTGTACAGCTGAATTGTTTCCAACAATTAATTTCCCATTTGCTAAAGCTTACTGTTTTTTTATGAGTTGTGTTTAATAGTTTACTGATCAGCCAAAGAAAAGCAAATATACATGCAATTTTGAGAGTAGAGAGAGGGTGATGAATGCATTATTATGCCTGTATTATCACTTGCAAGGATGGAGAAGCTGTGTCTTTCTGTACCCTCTTCCCCTTTATTTAATTGCTGTTGCATTTAACAATCTATTGGGTTTTTAGTGAAAAATGACTATATAAATATGCAAATAATTTGATTTATTTTGGATTTGTAACTCTACATAATTTATTATCATCTCTGTTTACTGTAAGAGTTATTAAAAATTAAGATTTTTCTGTTGGATACTGTGGCAAATCTTTCTGTAAGTTTAAAGTCAGTTAAATAATATTTGTATCAGCAGATTTCTTGGGAGTGTAGAAAATGGTTGCTCTATTGAGAATATGGAGAGTTTCAGGCACCCAGTAGCAAAACTACAGTCCAGCTGGAACTTTCAGTACTTTATCTGCCACTCATCAGAAGCTGGTTATTATTGGAAAATCTGATGCTCCAGTTGGCAGGCTGAGTTGATAGAATAATGCCTGTGTGTGAGTTTCCTAGAGAGGGTTTTGTCTGGGGTTACGCGTTTGCTGAGCTGAGGGAGTATGGGATGCTCAGTTCTGCTCAGCTTCTGTTACTGGTACTAAGTGGTGAAGAAATACTAAAGAAGGGGTAGAAAAATATCTACAGAGAGACTTTGGATGGGAAAAGAAAGAACAGTCAGGGAAGAGATGAAAAAAATCATGAAGCTATTTTAAAGAAATGACTGAAGGGTTTCAGGAGAAGGTCAATAGCTGTATTGAAGTAGCTACATATTGTTCATAGACAGATATTAAAATACTGAGGTTTGTCCCAATTCTTAGTGTCTAAAAGTGCATTGCTCCATTAAAGATGTGTGTTACCTTTATATTCCTATTATTTTGAGTATCATTTAATAGTCATTAATTGAATCGTATTGCTAGTAAGCAATTCACAGCATAGAATTGTGGCAAATACTATCCTTTCTTCAGTAGCTGACAGCCTAATTACTGTAACAAGGGCATGGGTGGACAGAGTTGCTAAACCGGGCAGGAAATGGGATGGAAGCACAATCTGGAGCCTTGTGATTAAGAAAGATCAATGTCGGGAATGGGAAGAAGTCTTAATGCTCCAGTCTAGTGCCTTATGCAGAAGTCAGGAGGGAAACCCAGAACACAAAACATCTGCCAAGCCTAAGAGGCGAGGCAGAAGCCTGTTCAGACAGGGATTTTAAAGCTGAGGTGAGGGGACAGGAACAGGAGCAGGCAGTACAAGCTAGGTGGGGACAGGTATTTGAGCAGGTGTGATGGAAAAGCTATCAAGAACTACAGACCAGAGTGCAACAGGCAGGAACCCAAGCTAGGAATCAAGGAGAAGAACAAGAGTCAGAGGTATCCTACAAGTTGCTGAGAATCTTTACAATAGTCCTCTGGGTCTGTTCAGAGGCTTTATTTGGGGGAGGATTCAAACATAGATGCTGCCTCTGAGGTAGCCACCTTGACCCTCTTTAAAACCAGCAGGGGAAAATATGCACTTGAAGAATGCAATTTATCTCTTCCTAAAGCAGATGTCTAAAGTAAGACTGATGAATTGCACCCTGGAAGTGTCTATTTCACTCCATTAATTATGAAGGGGGCCTATAGTAACTAGCTGAGATGTATGCTTTTGTTATAAATATTGGATGCCTAATGTTCATGAGATAAGTCCTACAGCCTCAGGTGTCCTAGTCATTTCATTGCACTGGAGCTCTGCCCTATTCAGTTAAGGTCCTGATCCATCAAGCAATTAAATATGTATGCAGGTTTTTGAGAATGAATGTGATTAAATGTTCTGGGGGATTGTAGGCAAGTTGCAGATGAGTAAATGCTTCAATGTAGAAATGTGAATCTTGAATTGAGTACCTAGTTTGAATTCCAGGAGTCCACCACTGTTTTTGCAGAAATCTCCGTCTCCCCTGTACTCTAAGCTGCATCCTGTCCCTAATGAAACATTACATCCCTGCTATCAATAACTTAGTGTGCATTCACGCACTTGGCTTTCTCGTAGCAATTCAGCAGAATTCAATCACCCAGATATTTGGAAAAGTAGTCACCAGAAGGCTGGAAGAGTAGACAAATGAAGTTAATCTCTGAACTTCAGTGAATATTTAGGTGTATTTTCTGTTTTTTCTCTAGTTATAACAGAAACCATGAGGTGAAGTAGTTCAATCACAGTGTTAGTTGGCACAAGATCTGCAGTTGATGGGATGTATGCAGCTCATAAGGGGACCCCCTTATCCATTAGAGCAGCTGTCACATAAAAGGAAGGAATACATAAATGAGGTTGAAAACATGATGTTAAATATTTCTGTTGTAGAATACTATGCATATAATTAATCTGATTTTTGTAGTTGTGGTGGTTTTGGTGGATTCACCCTTTTTGCTTGCAGCTTACAGCCAAACACAGCCTGCTCTCTCACCTCCCCCCTCCCTCGCCCAGGGAGTAGGGGAGAGAATTGGAAAGAAGGGCAAGGAGACTCACGGGTTGAGATAAAAACTATTTACTAATTAAAATGAAATGATAATGATAACAACAGTGATAACAGAATTATACCAATGAGTGATACACAGTGCTCACCGCCCGCTGACTGATGCCCAGCCTGTGCCAGCCAGCGATCCCGGAGGAGAGACGGTCCCAAAACTGAAACCCCGGAAGAGTGAGCCTGAGCGATCCCCCAGAGAGGTACCCCTGGAAGAGAAGTGCCCTGTCTTCTGGTCAGCCCTGGTTAATGTGCTGGCATGACGTGATATGATGTGGAATATTTCATTGGCACATCCAAATGCCAGTTCTGGGCTTTGCTGTTCACTACACTTCTCCCTCCCAGTCCTAATGCAGCTGTGAAGCAGCCAAACACAGTGGCCTTGAGCTCCAGCAGCAACTCACAACACCAGCACTGTTATCAATGTTCTTCTCACAATAAGTCTGAACTGAAACACTGAAACTAAAATACTAAAAAGAAAATTAACTCTATCTTAGAAAAACCAGGACAGTAGTGGATTGATGTCATCCGCTTTAAATTTAACAAGGATTTTGATATGGTCTCCCATCTTTGTTTCACAAATGGGAGATTGCAGTCTAGGTGAGTAGATTATTAGGTTAGGGAAAACCTGGCTGGATTGCTGGTCGAAATGTATAGGTTTACCATCCACATTCTACATTGGGTGACTGGTCACAAGTAAAGCTTCAAAGGGGTCTGCTCTGACATAAATCCTGTTTAGTATGTTATCAATGACTTGTAGGAGAAGGCAGAAGGTACCCTCATTGAGTTTGCATGTGACAACCCTTTAAGGGTGTAGTGGTTATTCATGAGGGCAGTGCTGCTATTCAGATGGACCTGGCAAGCCATATGAATGTTCTGACAGCAACCTTATGATGCTCAACAAGGATAAATACAAAGTGCTGCACCTGGGGCAGACTAACCCTCTGCAACAGTGCGGGCTGGGGAATAACTGACTGGGTGGATACCAGCTCTGCTGGGAAACCTCTAAGAGTCCTGGTGGACAGTCAACTAGACATGAGTCCCACATGGTTGTGATGAGGGCTAACAGAATACTTGGTTGTAAAAACAGGATTGTAGGCACTAGATCAAAGGAAGTGATTAAGTGCCTCAGCTTGGCACTCATTAGACTATTTCAGGAGTACTGCATCCAGTTTTGGGCCCCTCAGTATAGGAAAAATATTGGTCACCTGGACCAAGTTCAGCAAAGAGCCACCAAGATGTTCAGGGGCTGGAGCACTTGTCCTGTCTGGGGAGACTGAAGGAGCTGGGCTTGTTCAGCTTGTTCAAGAGAGGAGGCATCAGGGGACATTAGGGACTGCCAAGAGGACAGAACCAGGCTCTTTACTGAAGTGCACAGTGGGAGAATGAGAGACAGTGCCCATAATTGAAGCATGAGAGTTTCTGATGTGGTACAAGGAAAATATTTTCATTATAAGGATAATTAATCACTGGTGCAGGATAACCAGAGAAGTTGCAGTATCTATATTGTTGGAGACTTTTAAGAATGGACAAAGTCCTAAGCAACTTGGTCTTAATTCTGTTAACCCTGCTCTGACCAGGGAGACTAAAGACCTCCTGGTATCCCTTCCAACTTGAGTGATACTGTGATAAATTAAGGTGACCTTATCTATGCTGACCATGAACATAGGCATAAGGAAATGATTATCTAATAAAAAGGAGCTAGGTGCAACACCACGTTAGGGATAGGCCTTAGCACTTATTTGGATTATAAAGGCGAAACCTGGTGTGCCTAGCTTGCAGAAACAATCCGCACAAGCCTAGGAGTGAGTCTGACAGGTTTAAAATACAGGACCAGGAGAAAATAGCAGATCCCTCCTTGAAGAGGTTTCCTTGCCATTTTTTCCAGCTTTGATATTTCAAGGTTACAGGTGAGACTGTCACTACTTACCTTAATACTAATGGTGTTACTTCAGATTATGTTATATGTGACAGATGTACATTTTAGGACATCTTCTAATATTTTGGTAATTGTTTAGCTTACGTAAAAGGCCTAGTGATGAATGCTGTTTTTACCTTGGCTTTATCAAGCTATAGGTTTCTGTGAAAATGTTACTGGAAAATGTAAAAACACAATTAAACTAATGTTGTGAATAAAGAAAACAATAATTCATAATTCCACACTGTAAATATGGGGGGTTTGGCCATCGATATTATACACACCTCCACAATGTAGTATGTCATGATTACGTAATAAACTTATATATTACTTTGAAGTTTAAATATCCTTTTTGAGGTATACAGCACCTTTTAAAATGTTATTTATAACTGGAATACAGCATACAAACAGTGTAAAGCTTTCAAAGCTGCATTCATTGCAGATATTGAAATGCACTCATAATTATACTTTTCACCAACTGCTTGAGGTGGCCTGTTATTTGACACTTTTGAGATGGAAAGATTCCTGTTCAATTCATGGAACTTTTTCAGCTAGTATGTAGCAAGAGTTTTATGTAGACATAGACACATAATACTTATGGAAATACTGGAATGGGGTATAATGAAAATTAATATTCTGTTTTTTTCCCTGTAGACATCTTGAATATGAGACTTTATATTATTTTTACAGAAACTTGATATGAACCTAAATACATTTATATGTATATATAAATATATATATATAAAATATCACATTCACTTTATTTGCAATATGTTTTAGAACAATGCCAACATCTTACATGCAATACAATATTTATTTTATTTGAAGTGTTATTACGATAATTTACTTTTTTAAGACACCATGTGTATTTAAAATGTCTATACTGCACAAGATCTTATTACAGCAATACACATGGTATATAGTACAGTTTTTTCTGTAAAAGAATACATTCTCGGCAAACTCCTGGCAAGATTGCCTGCTTTTTTTGCCCTTGAAATCAGTTTTGTATTATGCATTTTTTTACCTAAGTGTGTTGTAAGGGATTTTAAAGTGTTCTGTACAGGTTCAGTTTTGTTTCCAGTGAAGTGGATGGAAAGAATTTGACACAGCTGTAGTGCTTATGCTTGCCAAAGCCACGAGTAAATGAACATTAATTTCTACTGGTTTCATTACAGTAGCATATCAAGGTCACTCCTGAAACTAGCCCCCCTCCTGATGGCCACTGTTCTACCACCTGGGAAGAATTAATCCCAACTCAAATCACTTATGGCACTGTCAGAGTAGAAAGGGGAAGAAAATCACATTCTACCTGTGCAGATCCCAGCATGGACCCCAGGTTGCTTCCTGGTATCGTGTTCTCACTGTAAGCATTTCCAAATAAGAAATTACTTGCAGAATATCTCTGACACTGACTGCAGGTAATACTTTATGCTGTATCTAGTTATTGTACATTTTACACATTTCTACATTTCTAACTGTACAGGATTCAAGAGGAGTTATTAAATCTCCTAAAAGATCTAGCATTTACAACATCCAGTCCTTCTAGAGATTGTGTCTTGTGCCTGAAAACTCAGTGTTGTTTATTCCACAGCACTAGGAACATGTCATAATACTTTTGGAAAGGTGGAATAGCATTTCTTTCCTGCTAGCTTTGTAAAACTGTGAAATACAGGTTCCCACACTTGTATGTGCAGCAGAAATTAGCCTCAGCACCTCAGGCTGATGGTAGTTTCTGTTTACAATGGCTAAAGTAACTAAGCTAATGAAAGCAGCAGGACTATGAGAATAGAAACAATATGATGAAAATTAAGAAATGTTTCTGTAGTTAGCCAATTTTAATGGCTTTCTGATGCTACTCAGATTTTTGGAATATAAATTTTTGGCTTGGGAAATTGAGAAATGCACAGTGGAACCATAAATTATTTGATCCTTAGGACAGACAACATTTTTTATTCTTTATACACTGTGCCTAGCAAAGTGGCTCCTATGTGCCAAGGTAAAAGAACCAATCACCACCACCTATAATAATAACAATAACTTTGCATTTATGTGATGTAGCTATTATCACCTGGCTTCACCTCAACTGCTTGGTCTGTGCATACAATAATATATAATTTTCTCTTTTTACACACCAGTACATAATTGTGGTGACTTTCTGTAGACAAAATTTTCCTCTACTCTTCAACAGCCTCCTAAAACCTCTCTTACACTCAGAAACTCACAAAACAGTTACTGTGTTATGATGCTTTTCTGAAAATAAAAAATAATTTAGTAAATTCTAGGTAAAATTTCAGCTTCTTCCATAATTGAATGCCCTCTCATCTTTCCTTCCTACCACTCTCTGGAAAGTCAAATTTTCGTTTTTGTTGCTGACTCCATTTTCTAGATCTCACAATAAGTCATAAAGTGAAATTGACTATTTTTTTTTCACCACTGCTTCCTGTTTTCTTGTTTTTATCACCACCACTATTAAAAAATAAATGCTTGGAAATTGATTATCCAGCTGTAGTTTTTGAGTGCTTACCGTTTCATAGAAATCATAAGAAGAAAGGTGGCCATAAGGAAATGGAAAGGGAGATTTTTTGGTTAAGTTTGTAATTTTAGATTTTGAGATTTGAAGTATATATTCTTAAGGATAAGCTGCAGAAGGGGCTGCAAAGAAGCAATTTTCTCCTTTCTCTCCAAAATATCTATGTCCAAGGTTCCTGCATCTTCTGTCAATACTGTCTCCCTTGGAAGAGGATTGAGTCAAAGGAAGCGGAAAGAAAAATCAGTTTTCTCAGTAGCAGAACATTTATCTTTACCTTTTGAAAAGAAAGTGGTATAATTTTTGACCCCTTTCATGTTGGCATGTCTTTTTTATTACAAACAAATGATGATGCAGTATCAAAAGAATTGCTTGATATTTGTTCAGTGCCTTAAAGATGCATTAATAAGTGTTGCTTTGTTTTTAAAAATGTGATTTTACCAAAAAAGAAATAATGAAAAAAGACTCGACATTGAATCTACTTGAATAGTGCATATATTTTAATATCCAAATAGTTAAACTAGACTTACTTCTCAAATCTAATCCTTGATCTTTTCCCGAAGTTTGAGGAAACCCCACATTATTATCATTCGTCTAGGAATTTTCTTGATTTTTTTCATGCTTTTAAAATTTTTACTTATTTTTTTTCGCAGTACAACATGAAATACTTTTTCTATGTTGCTATAAATACGAGTTTAATTATTTCTGCTTTTATAAGGTAACTTTTTGGATTTGATTTCCATCTTATTTTGTTTTCCAATTATCTTTGGTAACTTAGGAAATTTAAGTAGATCCAAGTAGTCCTGTTCTCTGTTATGTGTCTGGTATGTCTGATTTGTTATTCAATGATGACTTCAAAATGAACATCATGCAGTGGAGATTACTTTCTCTTTAATTTGTGTGCTGTTGTCATTCAGAAAGAGAAAAGCTGCCAAAAATTGGGGAAAGTGGGGATTTCATTGGCAAGACTTCCTTTTTCATCGCAGCTCCAGCACTGCTGACTGGTGCTACACTCCCCATCTACCAGCATTCTTGCTGATTCTTTTAAACAAATGGGAATTCCAGATAGAAGCAAATGATTTTCATATTGACAGCAGATTAAATGAATCTTTCCATGAAATTGTATGTTTATTTTGGAGTTTGAAAGGGCTTTTATTGTAGTTGTTGTTATTGTTTTTAATCTACTAGGAGATTAATTTATATTAGAACTGTTACATTAATGCCAATTCTGAACCCTTTAACTCATATTTAATTTGAAAATACCATACACAGTTAATTAAATTTTGTTTTGAGTTCTTTGGAAATAAACTTCTTGTTATTGATGATGTCATTAGTGCCAGGAGATATGCGTTTCCTGTGAAGAGCTGTAATAATCCACTGGGATTTTTTTCCTTTTTTGCAGTCCCTGCATGATAAATTAATAATTCAGATAATTTGTTTATAAACTAGGCTGTAGGGGGACATTGCTGAACACTACAAATAAGTTTTTGATGTAGTTATAAAATTATTTCCTATGCTATTTATCATTTCTTAAACCAGACAGTGTTGATGAATATTCAACATCTGCATAAAGCACAGGAAAACCTTTTTAATCAGCACTAATACTGAAGCGTGAATTTTCTAATCAGCATAACTGGTGTGTGGTATGGGAACCTATAGGGCTGGCAAATTTTTCAGATTAGGGAGTGTTAATGGATGGAAGAAGGACAGGCACTGGCAGCCAGGCAAATCTCTCATTCATTTTTAGCACTTCTCTGTTTTCCAGGAATGAAATAAAGCCACAGGGAAAGGAAGTGGCTTGTAGGGCACAGGCTACCATCCACAATGGCCCTGGACTCCCTTGTATCAGCCACTGTTTCAATGGGCTTTGACCCAAACAAACCAGTTTCTTTATAATTTGTGGATTTGCAGTTTAACAAAATGGTGTGTAGAGTGAAGCAGCTCTGTGGATTTAAATACATGACCCAACAATGAGATACAAGTTGTTCATGATTCTCTTGAACTATACCTCATCCACTCAAGCACTTGTTTGCATGGACCATAATTAGTCAATTAGATTTGATGTAATTTCACACTGCATTTTCTCTGTCAGAAATAAGTGCTGATTTTGTCAGGCTACAAAGTGGCTGGTGCTCAGGCAGAACTGGGAGATGGTACGAGGAACCCCTTTCTCTTTGTTTCACCTGAACTCTGTCATTTTTTTTTTGGTTGAAAATAGACCTAGGTTGTCACTGCAGTTTTTCTGTCTGTTGACTTCAGAAGGCAGCTTATCTCTCTAGCAAAGACACAGCTTTAGGATGCAATGGTTCTGTTGTCTCTGTTCCCACTGGACCCAGGCTTTTCCTTGTCTAAGTGACCGGAGCAGCAGTGCAAATATTACAGCACTGCAGATCAAGCTGTCTGTTCCAGCCCTTTGCTGAGGACTCCCTCTTCCATGTTGGAGATGCAGAGTGGAAAGCACATCCATCCTCCAAGAGCTGTTTTCACAATCTGAAAAATTTAAGGTCTTTCCTGTAAGTGGATCTGTGCTGGTACTGGACTGCAGTCTGAAACATGGATACACTACTAGTGCAGCAACTGCCTGCAGTCAGGAAACAGCCTGCAAGAGACAACTAGAGTAGGGCAGGAGTGGCAAGTTCCTTTATCAGAGCTGGTCTACCAGAATCCTTAAAAAACCCATGTTACAAAGAAATGTGGCAGATCTGCTTGCTGAACCTATATAATGCCTTCTATACACCTAACCTCTAACTATAAACTGTGATCACCATAACACAATCTGTCCTTGCAATTCTTAGTATTTTTATTTTTATGTTATGGCAAGATATATATCATCCTGAGCATCGTAAACTATACCTGCTGGAAGCCATTCTGAGCTTAGGCTGAATCTAATATAAGCAGGCACAACTCAATTAAAGTCATGCTTGCTTACACCTGTAATGAATTTGATACTGGGTGTATGCATTGACTTGTTCTAAATATGTTGTCTGCAATGATTAAACACTAACCCAGTCTGTAGCAAACCTATGCAGCCTATTCAAGTTAGGTGATTTGTGATAATTTTCATTGCAATTGTTCTTTTCTATGCTTGTCTGTAGTGTCTGCAATACACTCTCAAAATCTTTCTGGTTAATCTGTTTCCATAAAAGCTCTACCTGTGCTGCTGTGACTGCAACTCACTTAGAATAAGCTGCAGAAGCTTTATACTAGCTAGCAGAAGTACCGGTGGCAGTACAGTTTCAGCATCAAGGAGCTGAGTGTGGGCTACAGAAGCTGCTGGGGAAGCAAATTAAATGCTCAGATGGTTAAACCCAGCTCCATGTGGCCGTGGCTGTCTGTTGACACTTCCACTCGAACAGATTTCAGGTTAACCCTGGTATATCCTCAAGAGCAGCAGTCTCTGCAGTGATAGCAGTGTTGACATCCCAGGAAGGAAACAAATAAATTCACAGCTGATGAGGCTAACTTTTAGCAAATTCATCTTCTATTTTATCAACATGATATATATAATATGATTGCAGAATTTCATGTTGTTTCATGTATGTTTACTCAGTTATTTTGTGAAAGTAAACATATAAAACACCTATCCATGTTAAATTATTATATGGCTTTTACATAATCACATTAACTGCTTATGAAATGACTAAATTGCAATACAATTTTAAAGGTAAGGCAATTTAAAGATGGTCTAAGAATTGTACATGCTGCTGCCTGCATTAATGGTACTTCATATGGAAATACATGTTATTTCAGTTGGAAAATACATTTTGTAATAGAGTCAGAAACATAATAACAAATTGGAAAGACATATTAAATCATCATTTGATCAGTTGTTTAATGAAATCTGCTTCGTTAATAAGTATGAAAAAATAACAGCAGGAAAAATAGAACTGCTGGTCCATTTAATCCTACTTGGAAACCACTTTCAGACTTCGTTAAAGTACTGGCAGAAATACAAGGCTATCTTCAGAAATGCTTATCCTGCCTATAGACACAGAGACAAGCTACAGATGTCGGAAAAGAACAAATAATTTCCAATAAAAAAAAATTGGTACAGAAAGAGTTTGGTTTTGTTGCTAATATTTTTTGGGGAAGATGAAAACAGCACTAGATGAAATCTTTCTATCCCCTGTGTCTGCTAGTTCAGACTTAAATATGAAATCTGGATGTTTCAATAGAGGAATATCCAGGTATTTACACCATTCACCTTGTAGTCATAGGATCTAATTCCTTACCTGATCACACCTTTTTTTTTTTTTTCATTTTATTGATAGATATGCTTGAAAAATAATGGAAATTGCCAGATAAAAAAATAATTGTTTAGCTGAGGAAATATGACAGTGACTTCAGAATTAAAATATAATAAAATCTTAGAAACCACACCAAATATTTATGTCTATCCCTATTACTGTAATCTTGCTTATTGCAGCTCTTAAGGTGCTCACAATCTCTTTTTTTAAAAGATTTTTTTTCTGTGAAGTAAAAGCACAGGTCCCCACTTGTTTTGTACTCAGGAAAGCATCTTTTGTCTTCCAGATGTCTGTAAGAATAGATCCATATATGATAATGATAATTCCAACCAATATACTGAAAATAATATGTTCAGGTCTACTCTTTTGTTGTTTCTCTACATTTTGTTTTTACAATACTGAGACATTATATTCTAAATTACCAAGAAATGACATGTAAAATATCAAACTTTACCAACACAATAAGCTTCTTGTAATTATCTCATTGTATTTTATAAGAGGTATTTGTCTACCTCATAAAATCGTAAGGTAACAACAAGCACAATTGGCAGCTTCTGTTCAGCAGAAGCAGCAGATTATAATGGCAGGTCAAGGCTAATACATACCGGCAGAGCTTTGTGGGTAAGTTTGTAATTCTTCAGACCTCCCATTACTAACAAATCACTTAACACAATGATTCCAGGGTTCATATTTTCTGTTTATGAGATACACAATAAGCTAAATGAAAGCTATGTCTACTTGGAGATAGTATATTAATAAAATATGGTAATCACTCCATACGTGGTATTATTAAATGGTGAAATAGTCTATAGTCTCCTCTCATGACTATATTGTGACTAGCCGCTGTCAATGCTGCTTCTTTGAGCTGGTATCTTCGCAGCTTTTTCTCTATATGCCCACTTTAAGCACATTATTATAGCTCTGGCCTCTCCAACCCTTTTCAACTCACGTTCCTCTCAAATGTTCTTCTTTACACATCATGAATTCACCAGTGCAACAGTTCTTTCCTTTCCTTTTTACCAATTATCTTTAATAGCTTGAGAATCAGCTTAAATTCAGGATTTCCTTTGCAATCAATGAGAAATAGAAAACTTATTATTGAGTAATAATTGT
This sequence comes from Caprimulgus europaeus, assembly GCA_907165065.1. The sequence continues at coordinate 22,481,267 of OU015528.1, read as the reverse complement.
TCCTCAACAACTATGACAATGTCTATCCTCTCAAAATCACTGAAGGATAAGGGCACCAGCCAGTTAAAAGAGGTGTGAATAATGACTGCAGCTAATGAGACATACCACAAAACCAGGACATTTCCAAATAGTTAGCTGTTATTATCCAATCAGAATGTAGAGTATTTTTTGGTATGGAAATGTTTCATAAGCATAAGCTCTCAATCAGGGAGGGCACAGTATTTGTACCTTCTGGCTGCCCGAGACAATCCTTTCAGAGCCATTCCATATGTTCTTTTTCTCAATATATAGGCAATATACAGTGAATCTATTATTTTTTTTCCAGAAATTAGCTGTGTTTTCACAATTTGGAAATGTTTATAGAAAATTATTACTCAGTCAGACACTGATCTATATTGCATTTTGAATAAGGAATGATTTTTTGAGTTAGTATTATTCCAGTTTTTTATGATATAGTTGTTCTGCACTTCTTTCACAGCAAGAATCTAATAATATAATGTGTGTTCTGAAGAACACATTAAAATGACATTATGTGATCAGGATGCCAATTATAGTATGACTAAAGACTAGCTATCAAGCTACAGAAAGTCAGTAATTGTGCTGATATAAACATAATGTTTATATGTCTTGAGTAGAAAAGAATGAATCCCATTTTATTACTCACATGCGATTATTGACAAAACACTTAAGGATACATTTTCAAAGTGTTGTATGGGTTTTTAGCTGCATGACTCCCATTTAAGTCAATAAGAGTCACATAGTTAAAACCCCATGCAACATTTTGAAAAATTACTACAGAGAAGCCTCTCTTTTATTGCTTAGCTGCACAAATCATTTTATTCTCTAGCAGTTCCTCCACGTGGCAAGCTGGTAGTGCTGGCTGTCAGTAGTCTCATAAAAAACCCCAATCCACAGGCCTCCAGATATGGTGGTCTATTTGTATGTAGATTTCAAAAAACAATAACATAACTTGTACTTCTCTTGTTCCTTTCATCAGGTTATAGCCCAATACTTTAAAGCTATTAGTTAATTATGCCTCGCATCACTCCTCCAGGTAGATATGCTAGTAGCTGCCACCTTTGGTGGCTCGCTGAGGAGACAAGGTGAGTCAGTGGCAGAACAAAGAATTGAACCAGCCCGGATCCAGCTCCTTGGTCCCTTGTTCCAGCTATGATATACTCCCAACCCACAAAAATTCAGCATTCAATTGTATGTAATGCATATGAAATGCTAGCATTAATTGGAAATGGCACTGGAGTGACCTCACTTCAGTCTACTGAGGTCTGATATTTCTGCTTTTCACTCATTAATTCATTAATTAGTTTAAAAGAGCTAATGGAAAACAAAAATATTCCATTTGCCAGGGTAGATTACTGCTGAATATTTATATTATTTTTTATTATTCATACAGAATCATAAGTGCTTAACAGACAAGTCATTATGGGTTTTTTTTGTTGTGGAGATGATAGGTGTGATCCAAAATCTTTAGAACACATCAGTTTAAAGGATTGATAGGATCTTCATCACAATTTGACTTTGCAAGGCTAAAGAAACTCTGAGAAAACAATTTTATGATCAGTTTAGGAGATTGGCAGCCATCACAATTAACTTTTTTAGGCATTGATGGCCTCAGCAACTTGCAGCAACAGTAGAATGGTAACATGAAATCTTTATGATTATTGTAATTCTCTCTTAGGCAAGGGAAAAGATTTTAAGATGCTCTCTGTTTAAACACAGAAGCACATGATCAAATTAGTGATTAATATTAGTACTCATACATAGAAACAGTAATTAATGTTTTTATATAAATGATTGAGAAATTTAACGATTGTAAATACTTCTATTATCTAGGATACTAAATTCCTCAGTCTGAAGGGGTTTTTTAGAGTTTTTTGGTAGGATATATGTATATATTATATTATTACTTCAATAAGGATGTTCTAAATTCATTTAAGCTCTCCAAACTCACAGCCTTCCCTGGATGAAAGAGAATTAGCTTTGTCTGGCAAATACCAATTTATTCTTCTGAACTAAGATCTATTCAGGTTCCCACGAACTGTGACTAGCCTATTTATATACAAAATGTTTAGCCACACCCAGTTTTCCTTAGAATAGGAAGTATAAGTTAATGCATTATAAAAGTCACAATGATTTAGAGTTTTCACAAAATAAAACTAGAATTCATTAAGATTCCCCTTACCATTCTGATAAATTTCATTTAACAGCATCAGACATTTTTCTTATTTCACTGTGGTAGTTATTATCAAGCACTAAGACAAAAATTATTTTTCCTAGTCAATTGTACCCTTGTGCCTTTGTTACTTGTATTTCTATCGACATTGAGTGCATTATCCATTGTTAAATGATTGATAAAAATTGTTAAATAAGGCAAACACTATATTCAGTGTAGTGTAATGAGGCTTATCAAGCAGGAGAAATACTTCTCATCATGATATTAAAATTAAATGTAGCATTTTAAAAAATCTTGACATAAATAAAGAAGTTATTTATCTGGACCAGTGCTTTTTCTGTATGCCCAGTGTTCTGTATAAGTCATTGCCAAAGCATATATTTTACTCTGGTATAATACTTTAATATTCTTCTTCTCAAATACAGTTTGAACTTGCAGTCATTAACCCTAATGTAGTCCTCAATTGCATGGCCTTTTCTAAGGCTGTAACAGTTACTGTAGCCTTATTTCACCCTCAGCTTTGCATCTCAATTAGAATGTCTTTTTTTGGTTGGGGTTTTTTGAGAGTTTTTTTTATGGATTGTTTTTTTTGGTTTTGGGTTTTTTTTTTTTCTCATGAAACATGGTATGTCCGCTCATATTTTATTGGCTATGGTGAACACAGTCTTATTTCTGACTACATTAAAATATTTATTTTAGCAGGTGTCTCTATGTGCTCCAGTTTCAATCAAGGACATTCCCATGCTAAAGCAGTCTATCAAGCTAGTAGGTGTGAGGCATGCAGTGCCTGTAATCACCAAGTTACAAGGCAATGATGGAGCCAGTACCACATCCAGTTGCCTTTGGTTCCTTTTCCTGATGATAAGCTAGTCATGCAGAGCTAAATCCTCTGAAATTAGTTTCCATTAAGCCTCTAAAGCATAATTTTGGACAAGTATCTAAATACCTGCCTACCTTAATTGCTCAGCCAATATAAGGTCTATGTGTAAATACCATTGACTGGTTTTTATTTTAAATCCATTTTTTAATCTTTTTAATGATGTTACTCTTGAAACCGACTTTATATATCAAATTATCTGTCGTACCTTATTGAGACTTACTTGATAAGTTTTTCATAGAAACATTAATCTTAATGCAACTGATAATATTTTCTGGTTTATTAGATATCTTTCTCTCTTTTCAATATTTTTATTAGTTTTTAAGTTATTAAAAATATTCCTTCATGTTGATATAAGACCATGGAACAGCAGTTACTTTCCTTAGGTGTTACACTATGGAATAGAAACAATTTGTAAAAGTAAAAAGGTGTATTATTAGCAACATCATTGAAAATCTGAAATCCTCTTCTACCTTAGCTTTCATAACTCTTTCCCTTTCTACATGTTCTCCTTCTTCTCAGGGAAGTCTCTCAACTGCTTTTTTGAGTAGTTCCTTCTCCTTGTCTTGTGATTGATAATATTTCAAAATTGTGATCCTGATAAATTCTTATTTCCCTGTTGTTCCTTCTCTCATTTAATGTGATTTTATTTCCTGAGAGAATTTCAGCTACATAGAAAGGCAGATGGTTCACAAATTCCTTTTCTTGAGGTCAATTTCCATTCAGTCTTACAGAGTAGCCTATTTATTTTACATTTTCTCTTTGTTTCCCTGTTGCTCTTCATATGAAGGTATAATGCAGTGAGGATGAGATATTTAGCTGAAAAACTAAAACCAAAACTGTATTACATCTTTTGCTGTCAAAGACCACTCTATATTCATAATTCCAAACCACCCAGGGACATCTAAGCAACATAGCTGCAAGTAGTTATTATAAAATGTCCCAACAGGAGCTTACCATGCCAAAAGTGAGGGTTCTTTCCTTCTTTCTGTATGTAAATTATTTGCCTAATCTTATCTAATGATCTCCAAATCTGTAATGTATTTAACTTCACTGAAACTTTGTCAAACATGCATCCTATAATTCAGCTAAAGTTCAGTGAGATTAATTGGTTTAGGAAAGGCCACATAGGAAGATGATGGTAGAGAGAGTAACCAATTGTAAATACTTTAATTAACAGGGTATAATAATATATATATTCTCTGTTCATAATTGCATATACACAGCAGGCCTGCAATCTAATTTTCTTTTTTGGTTCTCAGATGGTTTTTTTTTAGTCTTCAACAAAAGCCATTTAATGAGAAAAAAACCTAAACAGCAGTGATGTTTCCCTGTTTTCAGGGTTATGCAGCAGAGGATTCACATTTTTTCAGAATTTAAGGTTTTGAGATGAAATTTGTAGTGTTTTTATGAATCTGAATTTAAGTTCAACTTTCAAAGTAAAAAAAAAAAAAAAAAATCCTGTAAGACCTTAAGCCCTTTTAGGCTTTCAGCAAATTTTAATATCACATTCACAAACATCATCATCACTTTCAATGTTATCAATAAAACATTCACAAACGACATCATTTTCTACGTTATGTCATTATCTTTCAGGTAGAAGACAACAGTGTTTTGGCAGCAAGAAAACCAGATCTACATAGTGAAGAAATGCATATCTCCACTTGAAACCTAGGACTTGTAGCCCTTATATGATATACATGTTCTTAAGAAAAAATCTCCAGGACTCCATAACCCAAAGATGGTCAGTTCTAATTTCAATACTAATGGTTGTCCGGTGGTATATGTAATTTAGAGAAGTAATTTAGACAAGTAAGAAAGAAACAGAAACAAACCTCATTTTTTCCAGGTGAATGTCATAGTCATATTTATCCAAACCAATGCTTTTTCCAATGCAATTAATATTTCATTCTGTTTATTTTTCAACAGGATGAAATTAAAGTTCAATTTTCACATGTCTTACCCTTCCACGTAGACTCATCTTGGTAGCTAGGTATTTTTCTAGGAGTTATATATTCTTATTCCTGCAGAGGACAGAATTACATTAAACCTTTCTCATCTGGGGTGAATTCTACAGTAGATTTCTACATTAATAAAATTTTGATTTAAATAACCTGTTTTGTATTGTTTTGGATTCATATTTGTTTATTTATTTTCTTGTAAAGAGACTGATTGTTAATGTTTGGCAAACATTAAAATACAGGATTTGTATTTGATGCTTCTTTTTGCTAGATAGTTAGATATATGAAATCTGCACATTTATTTGAGAAAATTTACTGCTAATATGCATTTATGCCAATTTTAATCAATATTGTCATCAATATTTTGATTGTGTTAGCATATGGTGGTTGCTATATTTTTACTTTGGATCAAATGGATAAATATAATGTCCTAATACTTGATTTCTTCAGAAAAGACTATTCTTTTAATGAAGCACAAATTTTGTTCATATTTTTTTAACTTGAGTAAAACAGAATTAACTTGCTTCTAAGTAAGGAATGCATAAATTTACCTAGCAAGCTTGTATTTCAGTTTGCTACATTAAACCACCTATAACTCTCAGTCACTAGATCATTTTTCACAGGACCACAGAATCACAGGATGTTAGGGATTGGAAGGGACCTCAAGAGATCATGCAGTCCAACCCCCCTGCCAAAGCAGGTTCCCTACACCAGGTTGCACAGGAAAGTGTCCAGGCAGGCTTTGAACATCTCCAGAGATGGAGACTCCACAACCTCTCTGGACAGCCTATTCTAGTGCTCCATCACCCTTAAAGAAAAGAAGATTTTTGTTAAGTTTGTCTGGAACTTCTAGTGTTCCAGTTTTTGCCCATTGCCCCTTGTCCTGTCACTGGGTACTGCTAAAAAAAACCCAGCCCCATCCATTTGGCCCCCACACTTCAGGTGTTTATAGACATTGATAATATCACCCCCCAGTCTTCTCTTCTCCAGGCGAGTCTGAGCTCTCTCAGCCTTTCCTCATATGGGAGATGCTTCAGGACCCCAATCATCTTTGTGTCCCTCCGCTGGACTCTCTCCAGAAGATCCCTGTCCCTCTTGAACCGAGGAGCCCAGAACTGGACACAATATTCCAGATGTGGCCTCACCAGAGCAGAGTAGACAGGGAGGAGAACCTCCCTTGACCTGCTGGCCATGCTCTTTTTAATGCACCCCAGGGTACCGTTGGCCTCCCTGGCCACAAGGGCACACTGCTGGCTCATGGCCAGCCCGCTGCCCACCAGGACTCCTAGGTCCTTTTCCAGAGTGGTCCACTCCAGCAGATCAGCCCCTAACCTGTACTGGTGTATGTTGTTATTCCTTCCCAGGTGAAGGACTCTACACTTGCTCTGGTTGAACGTCATCAGGTTCCTTTCTGCCCAACTCTCCAGCATGTCCAGGTCTCGTTGAATGGCAGCACAGCCTTCTGGTGTGCCAGCCATTCCTCCCAACTTCATATCATCAAATTTGCCCACATGTCATCATCCATATTATAATCTTTGCCTACATATCTTCTGTCATGTGAGAAGAAGCTCTGCAAAGAGAACATATGCACTTTAAGAGCATGCAGCAATTTGTTAGTTGATACACATGGAGGAGAGCTGGGTGATTCCTGTGACTGGGCTAAGGTGTACACTCGCTTTCTCTCTCCTCTTTTCTTTGAGATACCTGACAAATGCCTGGAGGTCCATCAAATAGAGAAGCAGAGGGCTGCATTGCTCCATGGAAGGAACTGCTGGTCAGTTGTTGCATTACTGACTTCCTGTCTTTTTGTCTTAGGGTTTTTTACCTTTCCATGTCAGTATTTTTCTTCTTCAATCTTTGAGCTGTTATCACCATCTCAAAAATTTCCATTCTGTCTGTGGTTTTACTTTTATGTTTTTAGCTCATGGATTTTCTCACACATTTAAAAAATATTTTTCTCAGTAGAACTGAGCCAAGGTCACAGAGTTTTGCTGCATCAAACTATGTTTTGGATCTTGGAGAGCTGAATCCCTGAGCCAAGGTTTACAGACTTATCTAGAGAAGGGGGACTGAACCACTTCCTTTTTGTCTTCATAATCACCAGAATTTTAGAATTTGTTGATCTCATCCTCCTGCACCTGGTTTTTAACAACAGACTGGAGAAAGAAAATAAATCTTTATGATTTTTTCAACTCCCAGATAGCTTCTCACCTTTCAGTGTGCTCGTAATTTAACTAATTTGACTAAAATGAAGAAAATATTTTCTATGCAACTGTGAAAGATTTTACTGCTGTCAGCAGCTGTTTTTTGTTTCAACAGACTCTGGGTCTAGTTGCCTTCCTAGTGATTTCCACCAATTCAGATTTATCTTTCAATACTTCAAGATTGATTCTATATCTGATATAATTTCACTATTTGAACTGATTGTCATACACAGCATGTCCAGTATTGGTCAAAATACATCAACTAATGTCTTAATTTAAGACTCCTATTTATTAAATAAGTTTTCAGCCAGTCTTGTGATGCTCTAGGACAGGAGCTATTGAATCACACTGGGATGGCAGCAGTGACAGTGCCCTCCTTGCTGCCATTACCACAAGAGCTTGTTGTATTAAACCTGTGCGAACTCTGAGGCTGTATCCATACTTGGAAATTAAAGATGTTGGGAGCATACTTTGGCACCGAGTTGATGAAGAATGTTAACTGTCCCTGCTATCAAACTCTCTTAGCTTTTAAATTAGAAAGGCTGCATTCAAACTGCCTCTTGTGAATCATCTGTGAGTAGCGCTAAACCCATAATTGTGCCTGGCAAAGGTTTTCAAAAGTTCTATCTGGCCAGGCCAAAACTGTGCTGAGATCGACCAAACAATTTAACAATATTGATGATCAAGTTTCAGTGCCCAGGAATGTTGAATTTAATTCTGCAATCACCTTATTGGATCAAGGCCTGGAAGAGCTATGGGGAAAGTATAGTTTGTGAATCCTGTATGGGATTGCACATACGCTGCATTTCACTGAATTACTCAAACCCTTGGGTGCTTTCAGATAGCAGATGAAAGGATATTTCAAAGGTTTTATAAACTTTGGCTTTATGTATATTTAAAAAAAATGGCTTAAGACCAGCTCCGAAGAGAAGGACTTGGGAGTGGTGGTGGATAAGAAGCTCAACATGAGCCGGCAATGTGCACTTGCAGCCCAGAAGGTCAACCGTATCCTGGGCTGCATCAAGAGAAGCGTGGCCAGCAGGTCGAGGGAGGTGATTCTCCCTCTCTACTCCGCTCTCGTAAGGCCCCACCTGGAGCACTGCATCCAGTTCTGGAGCCCCCAACACAAGAAAGACATGGATTTGTTAGAACAACTCCAGAGGATGGTCACAAAGATGATCCAAGGGCTGGAGCACCTCTCCCACGAGGACAGGCTGAGAGAGTTGGGGCTGTTCAGCCTGGAGAAGAGAAGGCTTAGGAGAGATCTTATAGGGGCCTTCCAGTACATGAAGGGGCCTAGAAGAAAGCTGGGGAGGGACCTTTTACAAAGGCAGGTAGTGATAGAAAAAAGGGCAATGGCTTTAAACTGGAAGAGGGTAGGTTTAGATAAGATATTAGGGAGAAATTCTCCCTTGTAAATGGGTTTATATAAATGAGCCTTAACTTTGAGTAAACATCCCCACTATTCACACATTTGTTCAGTGGCCCTCTTCTAGGAAACAGCCCTGTTTTTTTCCCCTAGTTGGTAATCAAAGGCAGTAGAAGGCTCATTGATTCAGGAATAAATTATGGTAGGAATGGCACTGGTAATCTGCAGCATACAGCTAAGTTTTAATCAGAGCACATGGCAAGTAGGAGACTGCTAACAGTAGCCATTCAGCAGAGATTTTGGGACAGGTTAGGTGAGGTCAGGGTAAGCTTTTCTTTGGGTTTGATGTTGAATGCATGCAAAATTTAATAGTAAGCACAGACACAATCTCCCTCTTGCCTAAGATAAACAATTTAGTCCTTTAGCCTTTGAAATACCACTGTCGTTTTAAAAAATGAAATACAGTCTTTTAAGTCAGTGAGACATTTTCAAATTTTTTATGTAAGAACTGTATACAATAAAAAAAAATGCCACATAGTTCAGTGTTGTCTGAGGAACAAATGACTGTAGAGTACACTTCTTGGAAAAGTAAATTCATAAAGGAAATAATATTTTTGTCCAAGAGCAGAAGCTTAAATATATATAACTTCAGGTGTACACAAGATAATGACACATATGATGTAACAGTCATCTAAAGAAAGGATGTACTTAGAGAAGTCATTGAACTACATTAAAAATAACACCTTAGATTTGTAAGATATTCAAGTATAGGTTACTAAATTTATGGATCTGTCATACTTGAATAGATCCACAACTGGAATGTAGATTCTATGTCATGAGCATCCGACCTGTGTCATGGTCACTTGTACTTTTAAAATAATAGATTTGTCTTCAGTTGAGAAAGGAGAATTGGGATCAGCACAATTCATCTGCCATGGTTTTCTAACATACCCTTTTTCAGAAGAAATTCCAAGATTGCTGCTAATTAAACCAACACTGTACAAAACTGGCATCGTCTTTGCCTTTCACTACTAAAAGTACATTCTATTAGGCAGTACTCTTGCAGGCTTTTGGATGGACACAGTGGCTCCAAAGTGTTCTTGAATGAGCAAGAGGGGCAAGAATCTCTGGAGCTGAGTAAACAGCAGGCAGTTGCTGAGATAATAGCTTGTAAGCATCCTCATAAAACTCTCACTGGAATTCAAAGAATGAGAACAGCAGTGATATACTACACAATGCTTAGAAGAAACAGATATTCTCCTGAAAGCTCACTTATTTCTATTCTCATACTACTACTTGCTAGTTAAATAATGACTTTTAAAATTATTTTAAAATTGTATTTTTTAATACATTTAGAGAAATCCTCTGTTAATCAGAGTGCTAAAAATGATTCAATCTTATTGCATATTGCATGATCTACAGTCTTTTGAAAGGAACTGTCAGCTGCCTTTTCCTGGAAGTCCTCATTTAGTAAAAATTCCTAGTAAGTATACATAAACCAAAGTATCTGTTCATCTGTAATTATCTTCTCATATTTATTTGGGTGGCATTGGCTTAGGTGTGAAACGCAAATTGTCTCAGGATGTCAGTGATATCCTGTCATTTGCATACATTGCCTTTCATTTTCTTCTTCAGGAGAAAAGAAAAAGGAAATTAAAATCCCCTTTTCATTCACAGAATATGAGCCTCTCTGACAGGACTCTGACAGAAACCCAGAGTGGTTCCCCTGCTGACCTAACCATCAGTTTCTGCCAGGATTGCCAGCAACAAAGTAACAATTGTGTTTTGTAGGGTGTTTTTGTTCCAACTTTGTGTTTTGTTTGGGTTCTTGGACTGTTGGAAGTTTTATATATACAGGTGTAAATTATACAAGATTAAAGAGCCTATACATGAAATAAAATGTCTGAGAAAAGATCCAGAAAAAAATTAAAACTCAAAGTGTGGGTATCAAGAATATCTGTGGGTTATTTGCTTAGAGTACACTGCAACAGTGCCCTAAGTGAACACGGTCCTTTTAAGCACAGATATTACAGTATTACTGCTAAGCTATTATGCATGTTAAATTTAGGAGTGAGAAGAATGACGCCATGCTGACAGGAGACAAATAATCATGGTGACTTTGCCTGGTTTCACCAGCACAGATCTCAAAAGTTGGCAAAGTCATCTACAGCAGAGACAGTCTAGCAAAGGAACCTGCCATGTCACCACTGTGGAAACTATGGCCACCTGAAAAGTTGTGGCAGATATCAAAGATGTAGTCAGGGCTAAAACAGATGGCATATGATTTCCCCAGTCCTGTTGTACACAGGTCTCAAATTTATGTGGTTGCATATTCTCCTACCAAGCCATGTTGACTTCAGTTTCAAGGATTAAGGCCAACAATTATTTTTTATTTTTTTTTTAGGTTCTGTTAAGAAAGCAGTGTTTCTTGCGGTAAAGTTACACTTGTTTTCTGCAGATTTTTATTTAGCACAAGCAGGATTGACTTTGAAATAAAATCCAACATGTTTCCCAGTTGATTTTGATTTAACGGACGTCTTTGGTAGAAGGCCTCAGGGTAGACTGGCTCTAGCTATTTATCTTTATACTGGGTAGTTTATATATTTTAAGAAAGTGACAAATGGCAGCTTTAAAAAAACTCATTATGGTAATTGATTATTATAGGGAAACCTCAGAAACTTTATGAAAGAGAGCCGTATTCTCTAAGTGCCTTAGCTTTAAACCAGACTTGTAATTAGAAGAATCCATAAACATTTATCACATTAAGAGAGGTTCAGTCAGTAAGTTTAGAATAAAACTCTGGAGTCACTTTATTGTCCTGTGTTAAAATCACATACTTTAGTGATTTTCCTTTACCACAGAGAGATTAATTTGCCAAGCTAAATAGAGGACCACACACACACTCAGAACCTTTCTCAGCAGAGTTCTACAAGAAATTTGTTATACATGTCTCTGGGAAAGGTGACTGGACTCTTGGACTAATATGTTTATGAGTGTTGTAATAAAGTAATATTTTCCAAGTAGAACTTGTTCAAGAATTTGAGCTATCTGTCATGCCTCCACTTCTTCTCCTCAGCCTCTTAATCTGTCTGAAACTTTGGGTGTCCCCAGCACGAAACTCATTGATCTCATCTCCTTCCCTCATCTCCCATCTTTTAGATGTAGCTCATTCTGACCAAGTTCTGAGAGACACCAGTTCTTGATCCATACATAAAAATGGTCTTTAGCTTATTTTGCTCTCATTAATATGATAAACCTCTCAAACATAAAAAAAAAAAAAAAAGAGGCCAAGATTTGCAATTACTACCTAATCTTACATTATAAATAACTTCAGGAGACAGAGACATTTCTGGTCTGTCTTTTGCAGAGACAATTAGCACTCTTGAGACTCATGCACTATTTTCAGAAATGCTGAATGTGAAAAATTATCTCTCTGATTTCAAGTATAGGAAAGTTCTTAAAATGTCCTAACTTGAGGAGTGGTGGCCATCCCTGTGTAGAGAAAAGTAAATATTCTGCAGTTGACTCTTTAAGAACTTGTTGTTCCTGATTTAGTTTAACCAAGAGATTGTATGTTTCATGTTGTTTACAAAAAAGAAAAGAAAGGGCTGCTCAGGATAAACCATAACTGAGCACAAAAGGCAGAAAATACTTGCAAAGCCATACATGTTACTATGGTATATACTTCAATATATAACTTTTCAGTTATATTCAGTTTTCAGTAACCTTTCAGTCCAGACAAGGTATTTTTGCAGTATGGCTTCTCAGGCGTAATCTGCCATGGTATTTCTTTTCTTTTAAGCAGCTTTCATTGTGGTAACCCTCATCACTTACAGTGTTTTATGGCACCAAATCCTGCAATCACAGGAAAGTATAAGAATGCCATCTTTCATTTCTAAAAAGTACATTTCTAGCCTATAAAGTTGGTGTGAAAAGATAGACTTTGCCACCTTAGTTATTTGTAGGGCTCAGAAGTGAGAACACAAATAAAAGAACAATAAAAAATTATTTCTTAAAAATTTCGCTAATTTTTAACAAAATCACAATTTTTAGACCAATTTAATGACATTTTAACATATGGAGTTGACGATGTCATTATTTCTCTTTCTTTAAATATATTTTATTGCTTCAGATAATGTCCTACATGTAGTTTACATATGTCTCCAACAGAAGTAAACCACAAAATCTGAGAAACAAAGTGAAGTTTCCAAAAGCAAAGTTTTTGATTCTTCCAAGCAGACAGCTTCTAAAAAAAAACCCATAATAATTATATCTATTCTTTACCCACAGCAACGTGCATCTTTTCACCATTAAAGTTTTTATTTTTCCAAGTTTGTTTCAGTCTGTAAACTCCTCTTTAAACATGAAATAAAAATCATTGTTCCTCTGGCAACTATATAGTTTCTTTGTTGAAAGCTGCTTAATTCAAATATTCTGCTCACAAAGATATGTTACTTGGCAGCTTGATGTACACTGTAAAAGTGAATGATATCTGTTAATAGCAGAGAAGAAAATTCATGTTCTTTGTGTTTCACCATAATAGAGCTTTTTCAAGTTAGCCAGTGTTTCAGATTGATAAACGTCAGGTAAACAATGAAATGTATAAAGGTCTAACCCTTTGAGTTCTTTTGTCTGTATAGTCAGTGTGAAAAGAGCACACTGGCATGTGGCAGGATCAGGCCATCAGATTTCAAAATGTGATGCAAATGTACTTTCAGGTGCAACTGAGCTGCTTCAGTGCTCACATGGAGAGTCGCCTCAGTGGATGAACATTGTCTTTTTCTATTTCGATTTTGCTTAATTCACTGTTTTGAAGTTCTAACTGAAACCAAAATGCACTCTACTAAAACTCTGACATGAGGCAGGTAACTTGCAATTATAGCTGAATAGGATGTTAATGCACAGGAAAATGCTAGCTTAAATATATAGATTCTCTCTAGAAATATGTTGCCATACAATGTAATAACTAATTCACTTTTTTCTTCTTATTCAGGTTTTGTTTTGTATATATGTGAAAGATTTTTAACCAAATGAAAGTATTAATTACTGTAAAAATGGTGAGGTAGAACAGAATAGGAGGTCACTGAGTTTTCCCTTGTAATCTATAACTTGATTGTTAGTTCTTTACATTTTTTTCTAGGAACTGTTGACAAATACTGAAGTGGATTTTGCTTACCTGAATCTCACATCTAATTGTATGCTTAATTTTCTGATCTGTAACAAATACTGTATGAGTTTTAGAAGCAATATGCTATTTGAATTTTAAAAATCTGCTTTTTTTTTTTTCCCAAGTGAAACTGGAGTTATTATATCTTGCATGCCTTTTAGATATAAACTCTTAAAACTGTTGCTGCTTACAAGAACTTCAGACCACATTTCAAATTCTGTAGATATAGCATTGTGATTTCAGGAAAGCTTGCCAGACTTATCTATTTAGGAATGAGTTAAACCTCAATACAGAGTGGAAGTAAGCCTTTCACCATCCTTTTTGCATTTCCCATAGGAGAATTTCCTTAGGAAAAATACAGTGTATTCCTGCAAGTTCCTGTATTTGGCTGGTGGGGAGCCTGGACTGGTGAATGTCTTGCATTCATTGGCATAAGTGAAAAAAAAGCCCCACAGTCCTGACTTTCAGAATGGGATTCTTCTCACCTGTCATCAGAACATTAAAAGTTAGACATTTAAAACGGAGCTAGTCACTGTTTGTTTCCTTAAGGGAGAGCATTTCACTCCCCAAAGCAGTTAGTCTGACCAGTCTTGTGGCATGATGTTTGGTACATAAAAAGATGACCTACAAGTCTGATCTACCACATGTCACCTTCTCACACAGGCCCATATATTTCTGGTGTTAGTCTTACATATACTATGTACTTTAGATTAAAAAAATAAATAATAATACAAAATATAATAATTCAAACTCACTCTACAAGCTGAATAGGTACAATAGTCCAATGATTGCAAAAGGGCTACTATGCCAATGCATCTCCTTATTACTGAGAGCTATGTTAGTCTGGCGATGCCTTTTGCCTTTCTTGTACACTGGAAGAAAAGCTACCTAGAATTAAGTCCTAATTTAGTATCACTTCTTGTACATATATTTGCCTGTACTAAACAACAATATTTTATGCTTAAAGGACAGAATTTTCTCTCGTCTGCAGAGGTCACTGGGGTGGGTGTACAGAAACATTTATTTTGTATCAGTTGCACACAGTAGTTTTATCAGGCATTTCCAAAATGCAAAACACTGTCATATGGAAATGCATTCACCAACCTATTTTCACAGTATAAAATGTTTATTAGGAAAAAATATGCCTCATGGTACCTGTGTTCCCATGTTCTAATGCACATTTTATAAGGATTTTTCTTTTTAACCTGTTACTTAACTCTTTTGTTTTCAGAAGTTGATTCATCATTGTTAAACAAAATCAAAGAGATGAAGAAAATGACATGTGGCAGCTCTTTTTATTGCTATCATCTTGTTTTATTGTTTGAATGCCTCAGAAGGTGGCTATTGTACTTTTATTGAGCAATGAATAGAATCCTTTTAAAATCCAGGTGTTGACCACATGTTTATCAGACTTTCCATAAACAACAAAGAGTTTTTCTTTCCATATCTTATTTCTTTGTGAAAATCCAACTGAGCTTTGCAAATATGTTAATCCAGGTCCGCAAAATCTTCAGGCTCTTGATTTGATTCATGCATGCTAGCAAGGGTCAAACTGGGGGGAAATAGTAAAGCAGCATTTCCTCTGAGGTGATTGTATTGCTTGTGCCTTAGTATATTGCTACCAGCATAGAATGGTGGCAGATTTTCACTGTTGAGGATTAAAACTAATTTAATGTTTCTAAACTAAACATGCTAGGATGCAAAGTTCAGATCCAAATTGCAGTTTTATCAAATTAGGTGTTCAGATATAGTGACTGGAATTTGGTTCAAATATAAAAAGCATTAAGATCTAGCTTTTTCAATTGTTCTCGTATTTGTTAAGCACTGATTTTTGAACATACTGTGGGGCTGAAAAAGAGCCATATTTTTTAAAAAGCCCTCTAATTTCTTATCACAGTCCTGCTTGCCAAGGCAATAATCTCCTGATTAAAATAATGGACTTTGGATACCCAACAGCAGTTTCCCACTCTTGGGAAACTCCATTTATGTAAAATCTTATTTTTGTAGTAGTATTTATTTAATTACAATCTTTATATAAATATACATAAAGTACATATAAAAAAGAGAATGCCTAAAACAAAACACAGTAAAAAATATTAATTTTTAAGATGTAGTATAAAAGAACAAGCAACATAGCTCTTGAACTTGCAGCTCCTGCATTAATGTTTGTAATAATAAGAATCATTATTTTATTACTATGCTTCCTACAGCTCCCAGACAGGTACTCTACAAAAAAAAGGAAGAAAGAAGGACACCTTCCTCTAAAAGGACTGTAAGAGAAGGGAATGAAACTTTGAAAGAGTAAAGCTATGACAAGAAAGTTATACAATAATTTATTGTTTATTAAATATGTTGGCAAACTAATACCTTTATAAAAGATAACATAGCATTTCTTTCTTTCTTTCTTTCTTTCTTTCTTTCTTTCTTTCTTTCTTTCTTTCTTTCTTTCTTTCTTTCTTTCTTTCTTTCTTTCTTTCTTTCTTTCTTTCTTTCTTTCTTTCTTTCTTTCTTTCTTTCTTTCTTTCTTTCTTTCTTTCTTTCTTTCTTTCTTTCTTTCTTTCTCTTTCTTTCTTTCTTTCTTTCTTTCTTTCTTTCTTTCTTTCTTTCTTTCTTTCTTTCTTTCTTTCTTTCTTTCTTTCTTTCTTTCTTTCTTTCTTTCTTTCTTTCTTTCTTCCTTTCTTCCTTTCTTCCTTTCTTCCTTTCTTCCTTTCTTCCTTTCTTCCTTTCTTCCTTTCTTTCTTCCTTTCTTCCTTCCTTTCTTCCTTTCTTTCTTCCTTTCTTTCTTCCTTTCTTTCTTCCTTTCTTTCTTCCTTTCTTCCTTTCTTCCTTTCTTCCTTTCTTCCTTTCTTCCTTTCTTCCTTCCTTTCTTCCTTCCTTTCTTCCTTTCTTCCTTTCTTCCTTTCTTCCTTTCTTCCTTTCTTCCTTTCTTCCTTTCTTTCCTTCCTTCTTTCTTTCATGAATAAACTTATTGGTTTTGAGGGACTTAGTAAAAATCAGTTAGTTGTAGAAAGCCTACTTATCTGAGGGCTGCAGGATCAGGCAAATTTGGGGTGAATTTCTCTACATTGTATTTGGTGCTTCAACACATGTGAACGTGAGAGAAATTTATATGACTTTAATTAGCACAGCGAACCTTTCAAACACTGTTAAAATTTAATTAGACTTCTTACTTGTTAATTTGGAGTAATGTTAGTTTATTTTTCTCTTACAATTGATTTCTGAAAATATTTTTCCTTAGCTCTTGGTGTTTTATTTCAGCAAAGAGTTCAAGAGGATTAAGGTTTCAAAAGCAATGCCTTAAGGTATTTATATATATGGGATTTTTTTTTAATAAAATCACTTTATGCTGACAGCTGAGATTAGACATTTTAAAAAGTTAATTGGCTATGTAATCATTTGATCAGTAACAGACTAGTTTCAAGTTTTTGTTATAGATTAGTGTTTCCCTGGTTTAATAATGGAATAAATAAGTGGATTTAACATTTATAATGCAAATCATTGTTATTCTTTTAAAATATGCCATCATTTGATAGTCAAATGTATCAGCAAAATAGAGAGCATAACGGAGAATTGGGTTGATATTGAAATGGACAGACTGACACATTCCTGAGACCTGGAAAAACTGAGTGATTAGTGGTTCTAATGTCTTGATAAGTTCAGTTCTTTCTTTGGTTCTTTCGGTTTTGGGTTTGGTTTTTTTTTTTTTTGGATAAGGTTATTTCACAGGGCGTATTTAGACCCTGTAATCTAAACCTTTGCTGATTAAAGACAGTTGTCAGTATAGGCAACACTGAATAACTGAAGACTAAATTGTTCCTATTCCTTGTGATTGGGACTTAAAAGTCCAAGTTAATTGTGGACACAGAAGCCTTTGGACTAAAAGGTAGAACTAATATTTTCTCATCCATAGTGACATGTCCTCTCTTCTGAAAAGAGTAATCTTTTCTACAAATAGGCAACAGGCACATGGCCTGTTGGATCAGGTTACGTCAGGTTATGTTGTGTTACATGATATGACATAACCTGCAGTGACCTGAGGCAATGTCATCTTGTGTTACCTTGGTAAGGAAATACTGTTCTTTATTAAGCAGGTGGAGAGAAGGCTAATCATCTCTAGTCATGGGGAATTTCTGTGCTCTCTGTAGGCAGAAGCAGTTAATGGCAAGTAGTCTGTTCTTCTGATTTTCTTTCAGATAATTCTAGGGAGTCTAAACCCAATATGAATCATGTCTTATTATTATTTACTTTATTATTGTAAAGTACATGTTGGCATGTACTTTACAAATCTAATTTAATATATTCCAGAATACACATAGAAAAGAAATTCCTGTAGTGCTACAAAGAGTTATAGTACTTGGAGAGTGAATAGACAATAGCACCTATTTGGTTATGGAAATGAGAAATTTTGCAAAAGGGATATTAAGTAATCTTCTTAGATGGAAATGCTTAGTGTTGGAAGACTAACTATTTATACATTTTTATGCATTGACTGGTCATTATTACTCTTCTACAGTTCTTATAAGCTTCTTGCTTAAATATTACATTATGAAAATGAGCTATTGCAACTGCAAAGTATGATAAAACTGAGTCTACACTGTGACCCTACCCATGACTCTATCAGGATCGGTACTCTCAATAAGTAAGTATTGAGTTATTGCATTATGGGATATTATAAAAGGACCCCATTGTATTTGGTCATTCAGTGTAATGATCTTTAATAATATTTCCTATTGATACATTTGGCACTTAAATTCACTTTTAAAAGATTTGAAAAAAGAAAGTGAACACTATTACACAGGTACAGCTATCTACTGATTTTACAGTAAATTACTGATGCGTGGTACAGAATGTAACCTCTTGGTTATATTCTGCAGTAAAAGGAATGGGTTAGAGAGGTTTTTATGCAAATTAGTAATGCTCTGTGTTGGAAGCCTAATTGTACTTTTTATTGTTGGACAAGTCAATACTGCTTTAAGACACATTTTATAAGCTTCTTGCTAAAATTGTATATGAAAGGGATTAGTTCCCATAGATGAAAGGCATAATCTTAACAATGAGGCCGCGTAAGCAGAATGGTTGAAGTACTGATAAGGATTTGTTAGCTCCAACATAGAATAAGTCTTATTAGTCTTATTAGTCACCACTATTTGACCCACTACAGTTCATTGTACAAGTCACATATACTCAGTGGTGGAATGAACAACAGCCACTGTAATTGTATTCTGGCCAGTTACAATAAATAGAAGTGTGTGAAGTACCCTGCTGTAAACCAGAAGTAACATGAATTATTTTTCTTTAGTTATTCTTGAATGGGGAAGGAAAAAAATAGTAACTTAAAAAATGAACTCTTTTATAAAAACTACTAGGTAGCACTTCATGAAGGAGGCTGGAAGAGAAGGTCAAGGTTCAGGTTTGGCTTGCTGTCTCACTTGATCTAAATCTTCCCACATGCTCAACAGTGCTCATTATCACAAATAATAAAATTCAGATGTTGAAGAACAAGAGTTCAGTTCATCAGAGGAAAATCTGAAGAAAATTATCTTCAAAATGCAGGCTTCATGATACATAAAAATGTCATTTTTTTTGTGCATGTTTTCCTGGACAATCCTTGCTTTTTAATTTAAAAACAATGTAAAGTGCTTTTTTGTTGTTTTGTTTTGTTTTTTTCCTTCCTTTTCTATAGCTGTGACAACAGTGGCAACAAAGACGGTGAAGAAAAATGGAAGTATATGAGTCAACTTTTAACTGGGGGCTTTCGAGAAAAAGGAAGTCAGGTCTATAAAATAGAAAAATAGAGAGGTTAAAAAAGTGATACTGAAAGGTATCTTGGTGTCCTCCAGCTTTAAAGAATTCACCAAAATATGTAGGAATGACTGAACGATGAGAGACCAGAGCAAAGTGCAACTGCAAATCTGATGAGGCCTATGTGACTTTCAGTCATGTCAATTTTTTCCAGCATATGCTGGATCATGCAATACTAATGGGAGGGTGAACAGACTCTTAATCCTCATCCCCTCCATGCCTAAAGAAATATGTTAAATTATATTAACACTTCCAGTAATTCCAAACTACAGATTATATACAAGGTCCTATCTCTACAATGCTTTTAGTCATTTCTCTTCTTTACATAATCATGTGCCAGAGAAGTATAAGCTTCCCATATCTGGAATAATTTTGGAGACTTTTCCTTTAAACCATGCCAACTGACCTCTCCCAGTACCGTACTATATACACTGTATCTGTCAGATGCGTATTTCATTCATTATAGTCTGTGTAGCCACACCTTTTTAGCCCAAATGAGTATCTGTCCTATTTCTAGGAATGCTGTTAGTCAGCATTTGCAGGTTCATAGGTAATATACCTGCATATTTGGTCTTTCTTTGACTCCTGGAAAGAGTCCTATCTATGAGCTTCTGTTAAAAATGAATATTTACCATTAAATTGCTTATTACTTGCCTTGCATAAAGAGGTGCCCTAGATAGAAAGGCATCCTTCTGTCCTGTCCTGTCCTTATCATTTCCTCATGCTAGCTTTTCTTTCTTTATTTATTTTTTTTTTTTTTAATTTATACGTTTTGGCTTGTTTTAGCTCTTGGCCTAGACTTCCAAAGAAAAACTACTTTTTCTGAGTCTGAACAGACTCGCACTCGTACAGTCCCAGTGCTACTGAAAATGGAAGGCATACAGCAGTTATTTGTGATAATAACACTAGCAGTTCAAGACTCAAATGAAGCATTTCAGAGAGGCAATTGCAGTATGTTGTGTGATATGAGCTTTTGGCAAACCAGAGGATAAGGCAATATCAAATTGCCAGAAAAATTGAAGACATTTTCTTTTTAACAATACAGATAAGGCAGTCAGCAAAGCAGATATTTATGGGGACAAGGGGGAGGAGAACAAAGGGGGAGATCAGCAGAGTTTGCTTAAGCCCTGTGCCTCTTCCTCATAGTGCAAACAATTGTTCATTTTATCTAACTTTAGCAATTTTTTTTAAAAGACCGTCTTTCAAGTTAAGCAAATCATCCAGGTTTCCACTACAATCAATGAGAGTTAGGCTCTTCCAGAGCTATTTTATTCCATCCTAAGATATATTGTAGATGGGACTGATTATTCCCTGGAGGTGTCTATTTCTCTCCATTGATTAGAAAGGGAGCCTAGATGAGTAGCTTAAACAACTAACTTGTTCACCACTAGCAGTTGATGTTAGCTGAGATGAATTCCCACTCTCAGAGTTTTGGATATTGAGGACTTCACCTTGTCCTTTATTTGATTTATTTCTTCCACTTTTCTCTATGCCTCTTCTTGCTCCTCAGTCAATTCTGTTCAACAGATGACCAAATTCTACCCTTTCTTTCTCACTAAAATGGTTTCCATGTATTTTATTTGAGACTTAACAGATTTTAAAATCCAGTGTCCCTAATCTGGTAGGAGGGTGTTGAGGTGTTTTCCATATCAAGTCTCACTTGCCTAGGAATAGCAGAGTGGATCTTCAGATCTAGATTCATTTTTATTTTTTATTTTTTACATAAGGACGTCAATTTTTAGCAGACAAATTGTTAAACCCTTGTGGTTTACAGATGCCGGGACTAATCCCCTGAACACTAGTCCTGGTTATGCTCCCTTGATATTTAATGGAGAGAAATAAACACATCTAGATAGCAGTTCAGATCTTACAAAGAGGAACTTTTGTACTCCAAGTTCCCTTTCTAAAAGTTTTTATATTCATAGAACTTTTTGTTTCAGGCAGTTCTTGGAGAGAATAGATGGAATATGTCATCTTCTCCTTGTTTTTCATAGTGTAGGCCTTCATGGCAGGCCTTATTGGAAATTTTTTCACTGTGTGCTTTTTGACACAATCCATTTAGCTGCTTTGCTGATGGTGTTCAAAATTTATTTTACATTGATTTTGAAATATTCACAGTAGAAAAGTTATGTAAGATGAAAAAAATACCTCAAAAAAGTTGTCCATTTAAACAATATTAATAGGACATTGAAAATTATATTTGAAAAGACTGAAATTAATAAATATTGAAACGTATCATTGTTTCAGTATTTTAAAGCATGATGAGCTTTATGTATCTCTAAATAGTCTCTGAAAGTCCCACAACATCATATAATTTGGCTAGTTGTCAGTCTTCAGTGTTCAGTATTTCATTTGCCTATCTGTAGTTTTTTTTATAGATACAGTATATTAGTAATAATTTAATTATTAATTCCTGCTGTGACTTGGTGTAGTAACAAAGACTTTTAATTATTTTTTTAAACAAATGGTGTTTTATATTGTTTTATTTTGCTTTCTCCTGGTTCTCACAGCAGCTCTTAGTTGCAACTTGCATATTCAAAAAGGGTTTGTATCTGAAACTGTATAATTTTTCTAATTATAGAAAAAGATATATAGGAAGAAATTACTACATTGGTCTTGAAATTCTTCATATTTTGAGTGCACAGAACTTACAAACATCAGGCAGATTTGGGAGGAAGAAGCCTCCCATTACAGAGCACACTACTGACCACACAACAGAGAAAAAGCTAGGTAGCTATCAGTTTCCTCCACTCTTATGATGTCTGTTTCCACCACAGTCTCTAGAGATGGTGATGTGGGGTATTCCTTTGATCCTCCTCCCTTACGTAGTTAAAAAAATCCTGCCTGTATGGCTTTGCCTTTAGTGAAAGGTCAATGATTGTGCCCTTGTTTGACACAATTGATGGTGTAGTTAATTAGAATTATTCTGTACTTAAAATAGCCTGTGCTTCTAAGATCTGTAGTGGGAGAGCTACCTCCTGCAGAGTATCTGAGATCTGAAGGGTAGCTTCCTCAAGCATAGTTTACAAGCTCCTTTAGCATTCTTGTAGCATCTATAATCTGTAGAAGAAAGACTCCCTCCTGTGGAACTAATAAAATCCACAGCATAAATGCTGTGGATTTCATGAATCCTCTTTTAAGTTCCATCATGTTCTAGGTCTACAACCATGGACCCATGTTATCAGTGTGCTACTTCCCTTTTAACATTGTATAGCTTTAAAAACATCAGGAGAACCCCACTGGAGTAATACTCAAAACCTCAGAATTTAATCATGTCTGCTTAATACATATACCAAGTAATATCTTTAAAAATCCCTTAGTACTCTAAGCAGAAAAAAAAGGAATATTCCTAAACCAATATTTTTTTAAGTAACCATTGCTGAAAGAACCCTGCCATTAACTTCAAAAAGAACTGTCTAGATTCCTTTACATTGTGAAAGTTATTGATGTTATTATAGACAGCAACAAATTCACATATAGAGTGTAATAGTTCCCTTCCTCGCTCGAAAACCCAAATGTTTAGTGTATAAAATATTTAATAAATGTCTTACCTACTCCCACCCCTTCCCCCGAACTTGAGCAAATCAAAATGCTTTTGAAAGAGTGATATTCAGAGAATGTGTCTGATTTGCCTAAATTAGAGGAGGCTACTTGACAATTTAGGGTTTGGTTTCTTTTTTTTTTTTTATTTCTAAAAATGGAAGACAAATGAAACATCACCCAAAGATAGCCATTTCTGTAACATAGCATTTTTGTGTTTATGTCTTCTGTGAAAGAGTATAGCTTTTAGATTACATTAGTATAAACTGTGGCTGACAGGACAATAACTTAGATCCTTTCCTTTAAGGTTAACAGACTTTAAAATAAAATTACCGTACCTTCTGCTATGTGCAAAGTTAATTACTAGCTATTGTAGTTTCAATACAATTTCAGCTTCAGAATCACAGATATCTTCATGCATAAAATCTATTAATTACGGAATGAAAAAAAATACACCAGAAAGCAGAGGCTTCTTTCAGCTCTTTCCTTCCAAGCAGGTTGCTTACTTAACCTAGTACAAGAAACTAGTGTGAGTTTCATTTACTTGTTTAAAAAAAACCAGTTAATCAAAGAATAATGGATAGGATGTCTTCATCTGACAACATCTGTTGATCTGAAACAGGAGAACAGCCAGTGTGACAGTGAAGGTGTTCTCTACCTTTTTTCCCAAGCTGAAAAAATGGGGCATGGAGCTGTACAGCCCATAACAATGTGCATGTCTTTATATGATGTTGTTCACTAGAGACTTGTCAATAGACTGAGCCATATTGGTTCTGGCAGTCTTTCTATTGGGACAATATTTGCCTTGAAGTACTATCTTTTCTCTTTTTCAATGTCAGCCTGAAGGCTCTTAGACAGCATATGTTCATTTCATGTCTTAGAGATATTGCTTCTGGTACTGCAAATGCATTACCACATTGAGCTTTTTTGTAAAACAGATGGTACATATTAAGGTCTCAGTTTCTTAGACAATTTCTGCAACAATCGTACTGCATTCTTCACATTGACAAAAACATCATCAGCATCATGCAGTGAGGCACTAGATTATGTCAGAATGGTAAATGAACACCCACAGCAGAAAGAATTATGAAGGTGAATCAGCTCCCTTAGAGATATGAAGAAGGGTGTTAGCTATATTTAGTAGATATTAAGTTAAAACTTAATTCCCTAATCCTGCTAAGCAATTTGTTTGGGTGGAATTTAGCTTGCAAGGAATGTTGCTGATATGCAGGAATCACGTTTGGAATAGATGTTATCTTTTGTAAGCCTTTGTCCTTAGACACATGGAGGATGTGAAGATTTGGGTGAGCACAAATGACAAGCCCTAAAGTGGTTACTGTGAAGGATAATAAGAATGACAGTGAAGTAGAGGTTCATGGGCCAGCAGGCTGTAGTACAGAACTGGATCGAATTAGAAGCCTATATAGGACAGGCTGTCAAAAATCCACGTGTGCAGTGAAGGGGCAGTGAATAAGGAAATTAGTTACACCCTTGCAGAAAGAGTGTAGAAGGTACTCTCTGGTAACATGAAGGTGCCTTTAGGCAAAACTAGAGAGATTGGTCCAACTGATTATGGCAGAAAAGACAATGACAATGGTCCATTGGCATCAGTAGTCTACTTCTGGGGTATTGTGTCTTTCTCTCCCACTGCAGCATCACCCTTGTTGAGAAGGCACTATCTCAGTGACTTAAATGTAAACTGGATTTCTTTGTCCTCTTTTCAAGGGCCCGGTCAAATGCAGAAGTGGAAAGCAAGACTTGGGTAAAAGTAACAGTTTAGGTCAGAAATGAGGTTAGCTGGTACAACTCGATGTCAAGATACACACAGAAAGGTCTGAGTTTGCCCTATGGTAATTGTTTGTTCTGCAGGAGGGTAAATGAAAGTACAGAACTGTTTTACCATGCTCCTACCCCATGTAGAATAGGGATATTGGCTCATCACCCAAGCAGATCACTATTTTTTCCAATGACTCTGTGACTTAAAAATACATGCAGATAAGTAAGATATTTGTAGAAGCCCCACAAATAGAAATTTAAGATGTGTTCAATGGTTACATTAACGAACAAGCCATTCTGGCAACTTTCCAGTTTTCAAAAATTAAAAACATTTTTAATACTGATAAATCCTTTGTCTTTCAGGAATTCAGTGCAGGCACCGTGTTGATATTTTCTGATAATGCTGTACAAAGTTTATTTTTCTTCATTGTGATTCAGCTAAACATGGGCATGAGGTGAATTCTTGTGAAAAGAAAACAAAGGATATTTTTTTTGGAAACCAAAAGACATTCCACACATATCACTTGGCCCTACGAGCAGAAGGTGTGAAGGAAGGGGCTGAAATGCTATAGACATCAAATGCTTTAAAAGCCAGCACTTGAGTGTTTAAAAAATAGACTGTCAGCTGAAATGTTTCAATGTGAGAGAGAGAGAGAAGGAGAGGCTCAAAGGTGTTCAAAAGGGCTGCTGGCGAGACTTGTATTAGGAGCAGTAATAGTGAGAAATTCATCGGTGCTGATGATGGAGGGGGCAGTATCAGAGATGATTCAGGCACTGAAGGTGCTGGCACTGGAGCTGCAAATGGTGACACTGGTGGTTGTGGGAGGGGCGGAGGTGACAGCTTTGTTAGCAGCCTTGTGTCTGATGAAGTGAATGCTTCTCTCCAAGTACACCCTTCACCTTTATGTTAAAAATAGCACTTGGTAAGCTATTTAAAGGGATTTGGGGGATTCTGGTTCTCCTTTACCATATAAGTGGCTGCTAACATCGGATTTGGCTCTTCTCTTCCCACCTGAACTGCAAAATTACAAAGCAAATGGGAAGTTCTGAGTTTCACTGATGTCTTAGTCTTTGTGACTTTCACAGGAGCCATTGCCTTTATTTCATTTGTGATGGAATTTTGTCAGAAAATAACCAAGAAGCCCTTTATTACTTACACCTTCACTGAAGAAAAAGAGGCAAAATATGAGATGATATGGGTACTGAATATGTGACCTGGGTTGTTCTTCTCACGGTTGTTGTTGTCAGTTTGTTTCTTTTTTACTCACTGAATAAACACTGGCCACTTTTAAAAAATCTGCCAGCCTTGCTGCTTACTTAGATTTTCTACTGTTTAAGTTTAGGTAAAATTATATCTGCATGGTAGTAGACTCCCTAGGAAAGTACAGACTACTTACCTTAACTAGTCTCTTCACTAGTCACTCTTCAGGTTGCAGATTGTTTCAGTGTTAATTCAAAACTGGCAACGCTCAGATAAAGTGCACTTCAAGAAAGCCTTCCGAAATCTACATCGAAACAAAGGAAAAGAATCTGGTTTCTAGAGTTTTTATTTTTTAAATCTATGCAAATATTATAATATAATATCAAAATACTGTGCTCACATGTACTAATAAACACCTAAACTCAACAGAAGTTTTGCTGCGGTGACAGGGTTCTGTTCCCTTTTATAAAACACTGTAATTCATTTCAGAATTGTTTTGTCAACTTTTCTGCTGTTGAAGAGCAGGGAATCTTGAGGAATATTATGTTTAGTTACTAATAGGCTGCTTCTTTTCCTGTATTGCAAAACTTCTTTGAAAAATGAGACAAAGTGCTATGTCTTCAGGACATTCCCAGAACATTATAAAAGCTAAATCCCACAGCTACTGTTTTAGGGATAAATGTTGATAATGTATTTGTAACAGCATCCAAGTAGAAATACCATGCCATTTGTTAACAAATATTTTTTAAAGTATGGAAGCCTCTGCATACTTGCTATAGTTTTAAAAAGTTTTTAAAAGGGTTTTTTTTAAAAAAAAAAAACAAAGCAAAACTAGGTAGTAAACCTATAAATGTTCTTTATATAGGCTTTCCTACTTTTGTTGCTGTTCATCCTGTAAGTAAATAAATGAAAAGTGTTAATATGCTTTGTATTTTAAAACACAGATGTGAGGAGTTTCCCTTGTGATTTTCTTTCAGACAGCTTCTTCGTTTCTCTAGCAGCGCTCCAATATATACATGTGTGTAACACTGGAGTTTTGAGAGCTGCTGCAAATGGCACTATTTCAGAGGCTTGTTGGCAAACAAAAGTCTGGAGATATTTATAGTTAGTAGCATTCCAGCCTCCAAGTAAATAGTTGACTGGTCTTTTCAGCTTCTGGCCAAATAGTAAATGTTAAGACTACTTCCAATGGGGCACAGGTATTCATAGCAGACACATGTCTTGGTCTTGTTTAAGTTCTCTCCAGAATCCAGAGAGCTGTTTTTAATTCTTTTATGAATTTATAGCCTTTCTGCTTGGACCTCGGATTGGCTCAGCACTCAGAACCAACTGACCATGGAATCAGCAAGGCACCTTATTTTCAATAAAAACCTTTTTTTTTCTTTTAATAATTTACTAACACAGCCAGTGAGTATTTAAACTTCTGGAATTTTCTGAGCTCTTTTAACAGGGTTTATCGTGCCTGCTCCCCAGAATTATATGGATACACAGTATATTTAGACTATTCATGCTTTTTGTCCCACTGCTCTTCTATTTTTTATTTCTTTTTTCTTTCTTTTTTTCTTCCTTTTTTTCTTTTTTATCAATACTGTAATACACAGAATACATTTTACAAATGATAAATTTTGAACCAAAATGCAGGATGATGTTTGAGAACATTGTGTTCACTGACATGTCAGAAATTTAAGCATTTGGAGAGTGTGTCTACCAACATTTACATGATTACCCAGGATTTTGGGAGTGCATAGCAGTTCTCTAAGCTGTCATTACAGTTACTAAAAATTTGGCTAAGTTTGTCTACCATGGGCTCTTTTTCCTTTACATCAGTGGTTTAGCTATATGAATATGAATCACTAGCCCATGTGGGTTGAAATGGGGGTCTGTCACACAACACTGTAAATCATGTCTGCCTTACAGCAGCCAGGGCTGCAACTTAAGGAGCAGCGCTGCTTTTTGACCTCTTTCCCCTGCGTATTAAAAAAAAAAACCAACCCAAAACCAAACCAAAGCAACGGGGTGAGAAGTGGCTTTTCTCATTATGGCTACTTTAGGGAGGGGGGATTTGTGAGGGAGATTTGTTTAGGTCCATTTTATGATACCATTAGTGTGGACGCCTAAAAGAAGACAGGAAAATAAAAGATTGCTTTCTGCAACCTTTCTTATTTCCACTTGCAGAAGAGTTCTGTGAACACCAGTCACTTGCAGCTCACCTTCTTTTTGACCTCTGAAGTGGTCTCTACTCCACGTGGTCACAGGTGGAGCTCATACTCATCAAGTACCTTACTGCTTCATATGGCAAAACTGCTGACACAGCAATGATAGTGATATGTGTTCTGGCTGCCAAAATCTCAGAGCTGTCCCCTCTCTTCTCACCTCACTTTTTGTGGTGGATGGAATGAAAGTTATGGAAAGTGAAATAGAAGGAAAAAAACAAAACAAAACAAAACAAAAAAACAGTATAAAAAGATTATTGTAGACCAGAAAATTAAGGACAAGGAAAAGAGAGTTTATGGATACTTGTTGCCTTTTTGGATTTGATGTCCTCTGGGGAACATGAGGAAGAGCATAGATAAGCAAAAAATGATGGAGACGCCATCAATGTACCAGAAAGTTAACTGGTAAAAAGGAAAGATGTGGTTCAGCCATGTGTGATTAATTATGTTTCCTGCTTTATTATTTTTGTCGCATTTGGGTCTGCACTTTTTTCAGTCTTTGCTGATTGACTTTTTAATCACCTCATGTTGAATTCAGAGGAAATAACCAGCAACAGCCAAGGCGCTTGGGCAATTAACAGTGAATAACACTATGTTCCACTTTGCGCAGGCTTCCTGTGCTGCTTCAAATCCCTCCTAATGCTTTTCTTTTACCTGCCTGGTGGTGTCCCCACTCATGCCTAATTGTTGCTTCTCCGCTGCCCCATCAGACGGCAGACATCTACATGTTGCAGTGTCCCGTTTTGCTCAGAAAAGCTCATTATAATGAATACCAATTTCATGCATCCAATTCAAAACATTTCTAAGCAAACTACCTAAAAATCCTCATGTAAACATTGTATAAGTTATTCATGAATAGATCCCTAAGGCCCGTATCCTCCCCTTGCATGTAAAAATATTGTGCAGTATGTGTCTGGAAGGTGGGGGCAGTGCAGAGTGGGAGGTTCATCTCAGAAGATCTGCAGCTTTTAAGGTATTTCCAAGCTGTCACATGGGCCCTTTGGCAGAAAGGCAGGTGTCATACTGTGATAGCTGGGGGTGTTGCCAACAGCTCTCTCAGAACAGGTCTTAGAAACAACAGGGCTTCTGCCTGCAGATGTTTGCCTGTACATGTCTGAAGTAGCTACTAAGCAGTGGCTTATCACAGCTGGTTTACAGAATATTTCCAGAATCTCTTCACAGTAGTAGAGTTTCTGACATATTTCAAAAAGTGCAATTCCTTGGGAGTAGCGTAATACCCCGGACCAGGTCTCTCAGCAGATTCCGAGAATGTATTGTTTGACCCACTTGTATTCAGGAACGTGAGTCCCTACCTATCCTCTGCACAGACTTCAAGTCTGCCTTTATCCACTCTTTCTTTAGTGTCAGTTCAGTTGTGAACAGGCCTATAGAAAACTGGAAGGTTACCGAACACAAAGGAAAAGAGGCCAATTACAAGTGACCTGGAGGGAGCAAAGTACATGTGTGACTGAAGGGCTATGGTGGAATGGCTGGCGGGAGTCTAGGGTAATTTTGTACTAAAACTCTAAAGGCTTCCATCAAAGGGAAAAAAAAAATATACACAGTGGAATTTAACCAAATGGACACACCTAGCTCATTAGGGTGTGTACATATTTGTTTTTATCTTATTACTATTCAATTGCAGGAGAGATGAAGCTGAGATTGGAAGGTTTACTGGGCGTGGATCTGGTTCAGAATTCTTTCAGATAAGACCTACAGCTTAAAATGTATCTGTAAAAGAAAGTCTTCCAAGTTTTACTTCATTATATCCATTCTGTACTCTGAAAGTTGGAAGGAAAAAAGAAGGAAAAAAAAAAAAAGAAATGGTAGCTGTTAGCACAAAATTTTTAAAATACATTGCACCATCTACAAAGGCATATTTCAAAGTATTGTTAGTGAAAATAGAAGCATATATAAGCCAAATGTTGCCAGTGATTAATCATTCAGTCTCATTTAGAACATTAAAACTTTTAACTTTTAAAAGATTTTCCACAATTCATTTATGTGTGTTCATAGTTCTATTAAAAAACATGCATTGCATGCTATTGTCACATCACTTTGTAGTTCTTTGTGACAGAAAAAATCATCAAAAAGCTATTCACCCTTTGAAAGCTGGTAGGTTACTTGATCAGTAACAAAATTACAATGGACCATAGTAATTGTTGTGTGACTTCCTCACATGACTTTCCTACATTTGCAAAGCAATCTCAGGGGGCGAGGCCACCTCGGCAGTGACTCTGCGTGACAGCATTTGGTGCCAGGTTTCCTCACTGGATACTTTTCTGTAACCATGGAGAGGGAGGTATTGTGGAAGTTTTGGTCCTTTTGCTCAGCACCTTCAGCTTCATGTCAGGTATCTCAGAGCATGGGCTCTTCACTCCAAGGGAACCATGGCAACTTTGAAGATCTCAGTGAATGTGTGTTAATGTTATAAAAGGTAGTTTCCCCTCTCTCCTGAGGGTCCTATTGGTTCTGTTGAATTCTACTTTACAGTTGGGAAGATACTACTGGGATTCCTTGTCCCTCGGCATGACTGTATTGATAAATGAATCAGAAGTATCTCTTCTTTCACAATGAATGAAAGAAAGCCAAAGTGAGCTGATGAAAATCTGCCTTTGGATATTGCTGTGGATTTAGTCAGATCTCAGTCTGAAATCTGCAATGTGTATTCTCCTCCTGCAGTATTCCCAATACAGGTCAAGCAACACTTTGCCCTTCCCTGAACTGTGCTCTGCTGGCAGCAGTCACCTCTGAATAGAGCGCGAGACAACTGCATCTCCAGTCCTCTGTGGAACCAGCAGGGAAGAAGACAGTTTTATGCAGATCCATATCCAAGTCTGGAGGGACCTGAGCACCTTTTAGCTGGAGGAAAGGGGAAAGTAGTCAGACAATACTTCCTAACTTCCTAGACAAGCACTTGAGCTGGTTTTACCTAGCTACTTGTGGATCTGTTTTCTCACAATGTTTGCCAGCTCCATGAAGGTAACTTCACAGATATTAGATGCTCCTACAACTAGAAAAAATCCTACTTGTTCTGGGGTCATTGTGCAATTTCCAAAGCAGCTTATCAGTCTTGTTAGTCTAGACTTCAAGAGCAAGCTGTTTGTTAGGTTTTCCACCCACCCCTGTGAAATCCAGCTGCAGCGAACACTCTCAGCATTCACTGAGCCGTCCTCTCAGAGTAAAACTGCTAAGGAGAACAGCTGCTGTCAGGCAAAGTCGAATGGTGATCAGCTACAGGCAGAGCAACTAGTTTCATGGAAAAGATGATACATTCTGTGGCTCCTTAGAAAAATGACAAATTACACAATCATGGGGTCACACACAAATCTATACCATTCTGAGGTTAAACAGCTGATCACACTGTACAGAGCTATTGTTTCTGTCTGCATGGATATTTTGTTCATTAATTCCCTTTAACTGAATGGTATCATGATATTTAGCAACATGATCTTTTGATCTCAAGGTAGTGAAAAATTCAAATTGTGTTGGCCATCACTACTCACAAAGTCCACAGATAATCAATAGAGATAGGTAAGATTCTCCTGAGTGATACAGAGTAGGAAACTAATTTTAAATGCTCTGAGTCATTCTCAGCAGAGCTTATCTACCAACACTGAGTATGGAGGAGTCTATGGAGATTAGACCTTGTGCGACAAAATCAGCTCTTGTGCATTCTCTTGCTTCCAGGTAGTTATTTCAGAATAATGATGGTCAAAAGGAAGAACAGAAAGGGTATTCAAGGGAAGAACATTAGCAAAAACGCAAACTGGACAAACACTGCACAGCTCCAGATCCTCAGCATGGTTTCACTGATAGATGATCATCATAAATACCTGTTCTGCCCCTTTGAACATAGAGGTGAATAACAGATGCAAAAGAACAGATTCCATTTTAAAGTCAAATCTTACATGTGCAAAGTATACCTTCTACAAAGTACTAGGCAGACAAAGATGTCCAGGATGCTGAAGCTGTGAGGTTATTTTATTACATATCTCTTTCCCCACCCCACTCAGAATAGATACCCATAATTAGTCACCAAAAAAGTATTTCAAGGACTGACAAACACTCATTTCTACATGTTTGATATTATTTTTTTCTTTTTCTTCAACGTAAAGACAACCCTATACTCCTTTGGAAAAATGTGATAGTCGTTCCCTGATTGATAGGAAGATGAGAAATTCAGTGAACTGCTCTTTCACAGTATGTCAATGCAGTATTATTTTCTTATTCTGGCCAGACAGAGTGATTTTCTTATGGATAGGACACATTTTAGACTGACCCATCATGTGTATAGCCAGGACTTTCATAGTTGCATTAAGCTAACCTACATTTTAATGCACAGTCTTCAGTGTGATTTTTTTTATTCTCTAGTCACACAAGCCTTTTTCTATAACCCTTTTACATAATTTGACATAATTTGAAGTGACTAACAATGTCTGATAGTTGTAGGGGTAAAATATACCCCTAAAGAAAAGAACTTTCATAGGTGAAGGTTAGGATCCTATATCCAGCTGTGTTGGCCAAATTGATATTAGTTTAATAACCTGTAAACTGTGCTAGAAAAATGTAATTGTCCTGCATTACAAGGGTACTCCTTTAACTGCACAGTTTATTCAAATGTATAATCTAAATAATTGAGTACCTACGCATACAATAGAACACTGCTTCATATGCAAACACCATTTAATAGAGAGTTATATCCAAACAGATGGATAAAAAAGATGCCTGAATATAATTGGTTTGCTTTTGATTATTCCACAGATACAAATTTACTTAAACAATAAATCTAGACAAGGTAGGATTTATTGTCAGACAAAATTCAGTTTGGTAAAGTGAAGCTGGGGGATTTATGAGGCACTGAGTGGGACTCTTTTTTAATCTCCTTCTCACCTTGGTGTTTAATAAGGGTAATATGGGAAAAGGAGAAGACTTACATCTTCTGACTTATAATTTATTTTTTGTTTTTAAGAGGATACAGAAAATCTTATCAGTCTATATCATAAAGTCATGCCATATAAGTGGATACAAACACCCACATGAGCTAATTGTAGAAATTTAACAACAAAAAAAAAAGTGGAAAATAGTAATAGGACAACTATTAGATGAGTTTCAAAAGCTCTGGGTACCTAGAAACTCACTTGAAAGTCACAGACTGTCATTTGTATTAGGTCCACCTGTGGCATTTCTCCAGGAACTTCCCACTTGCTGAAAAGCCCTATTGAACTCAGCAGTGCTTTATGTGAGCACAGGAGAAAGTCTGTGGTATTCAAATGGTGTCTGAATCTGGGTTTACAAATGGACCTCTGGACAGCCATCTCTGAAGACCATGACTACATAAAGTAATGGACCAAGCTAAATTTTGTTTAAGCCTATTTTACTCTTTCTTAAGCAAAGCCTTAGGAGAAGCCTTGGACCAATCAAGTAAGAAGCACTACATAAAGAGACTGCAGTGAAATTTCAGCCCTCCAGTATTTTGCTGTTTCAGAGTTATGATATATGAGAGCATATCCATGGAAGTATATACATACCTATGTGTTGATATGTGTATATATATATATATATATGTACAATACATATTTATATCATAAATTGATGTCATACATACACTCAACACATAGATTCCTAATCGTCAAGGAAAAAATAAAGAGCTTTTGCTTAAGCCTAATCTTCTCAGACACTGAACTTCACTGATGTCAGAAGGGGTTGACTATTAATCCCAAAATGATTGGCTACTATAGTATTTAGAAGTCATTTTGTGCCAGAATTTAGACTGCCTTCACTGGTGCCTAATTTACCCATTACTAATGTAATGTTTTAGTTCAAGGGAGAGTGAGCAATTCAGACTACTTCACATATAGGGCTATTACATTCTTGTTCCCTAAAGTGAAAGGAGGGAAGTAATGCCAGTGCCTAATTTAGGCACCTATGCTATGTGATTTGAATACAGCCTTCAATCACTTAAAAAGAATTTGCATTTATTGCCATTGTGGTCAAATGTCCAGATGACGTTTTGTTAATAATTTCTCTTGTATCTCCTACTGCGTATAATAAAATGAAGCCAATAATATCCTCTCTCAGTAAATCTATTTTTTGACAGTTTGTCTTTCCCTTTTTCCCCTTTTATCCCCTTTCTTTTTAAATGCAGAAAAGCAGTAGTATTTTGTTGGGTTTTTTTTAAATAAACTCTTTCAGAAAATCAAAATAAGATATTGCCACTGAATGCTGCCAACTTTGTAATAAGATTTAGTAGCTTTCCAGAGAGCTACTTGCAGTTCTAATAATAATTTTCTTTAAGTGTTCTGCTTTAGAAAATGTCTTCGTTGTTACTGAAGTTGCCATATGTACATATGGACATTTTTTTCTGAAAACATTCCTGGGATTTTATTACCATTAATCTTTTCTAGGGTGTATATAATTTATCTCACAAGCCATCAGAATTCCCAGAGGGTAAATTACTCTAGAGGTCTCTGTGCCCTCATACTGTATCAAATTGACCTGCTTCTTGTTTGCCATTTTTGTGTACTACATTGCTTATTTAACAAGAAACAGAATGATTGTGATTCTGAGAAGGTCCTTTGATAGTAGTTTTGACACTCTGCCTGAATAATGACCCTCATTATGGAGCCCATGACAAGCTCTGAAAGTACTGATTTATGAATATATCACGGGTTCAGCATTAGAGCTCCCCCTACTCACTCCTGATTTAGGACTAGATATAGGTACAGTCTTTTGAAATACAGTGAAGATGAGATAATTGCATGATTATGACCATTCAAATAACCTCTTTTTCTCATTTAACAAAGCACTGTCAGTTAATTTTGATTGTCTTCCAAGTTATTAGAAGCCTTTGACAAAATGTTTGTTAGGAAAATCTATTTCATGTAGGGTTGCCAGCCATGTCTTAAAGGACAGTAAGGCAGAAGTTACACATAGTCTTTTTTGCTGTAAATGCTTTTCTATAGCAAACACTCATTAAAAGTTGATACAATAATAGACTGTTAGAAGCAAGCTTAGCTAAGAGCTAGAAGTCTGTGTCCTTGCTAAAACAAATTACAAGACACTTTGTAAACACTTTTTTGTGGGGATTCTTGTTGATTTATTGTTTCCTCCATAGCAGTTATTTAAATAAATGTAGCTAAATTAGTTCGTTTGCGGCACTGTATAATTTTGTTCTTTGTGTGATGGGGTTATATGTAAAAGCCTGAAGGAATCACATCCCCATTAATCTTTTTACAAGTGCAATAAATAAATAAAGAGACATGGTTGAATTTTGCTGGTTAGGAGATTTTAAAAGGCAGTGGTAGCAAACTGATTTATTCCTGTTCTCACTGCTCTCCATGTCCTTCTCTTGAAGACATAGTCATGTGGCAGACTGGTTGGTGAACGGAGGCAACTTGTCCTCTGTAACCTCAAACACTATCTAGGGTCCCCTTTACCTAAGTAGCATGTTCATTTGCATATAGGGGTGCTAAACCACAAATTCAGAAGAAGAAGTGATTAATTTGAGAATGCTGAATAGAAAATGCAGGCCAGACTAAGACAGCTGCACTGGCATTCTGAATTAACCCTAAAAATGTAAAGATTCATTGGTGGTTAATGATGTTTGGATGAGTACAAAAACACACGCACATACAGGGGCTCACAGGCTTATGCACTTGAACTTGTTTTTTGTTTTTTAAAATAAACTCTTTCAGAAAATCAAAATAAGATATTGCCACTGAATGTTGCCAACTTTGTAATAAGATTTAGTCTGACACTACTTGAACCTGAGATGTCTTGAACTTTGGGTTTTTGAAAAGTGCCAAAAAACCTGGTTGTACTGGGTTTCATCCTTTGTTTACTCTGTCCTTTCTATTAATGAGAAATTCTGGAAAAGGATATTTGCTTGCAAGGTGTTTTTTGCGGTTATTTGCTGATTAAATAAAATGAAATTATGATGGTCCTCTGTCTCATTTACGAAGTTTCAGCATGATCTTAAAAATTGTAATCAAGGAGATCTTTTTTTTTTTATTCTTTGCTGTCCATTTCAAGGCCATAAAAATCACAACTTTTTTGTAAACTTGGTCTATTTTAAAGCAGTGGCTTGACATATTATTATCTGATTGATGTTGTTTAGGAAGTCTAGTAATTAAATATATTAAAATTTGTTTGTGTATGCTTCATAAAGTCTGTGAAAATCTTCTGCTACAAACTTTGAAAATCCCTTTCAAGCATAGCAAAGATAATTGTTGACTTCGTTGCTTCCCTGCTTGGTAAAGCTCATACCAGAGTATTGTAGTTCTATAAAAGTATTTCAGAGCATAACAAAACCTTCTAGACTTTAATAACTATACATGACTGATCTGTCCTCTCTGGCAAGGTTAACTGTTTCTCCCAAGGAGTTAAGTGGCATATAAACTATTGTTCACACCATTTGTGCTAACAGCTTAGCATGACCTCAAATACTGTAGTGGTCATACAAGGTATCCTGTACAATACATTTATCAACAAAGGTAAAAGGACCACAGGGGCAGTGCTGACTTTAAGTGTATTAGGGATCTATAAGGATAAATGCCTAACCTCACTCCACAGCAAAAAGTAATTACTGAACCATTGTTTCTATAGTGTTAATATTTTTTTGATGGTTCTTTAGAAATATAAGCTATTTAGTTCTTAGGTTGACATCTGTACTGCATTATATTTTATACAATGCACCTAGACTAAAGGGTAGAGCAATCATGTAACTGTGAGTTCATTTTACTTTTACAAGAAATCATCAACAGAAATAAAGCATAGAAAAGGGAACAGATTGAATTCAGTAGTTATTTTTTAATAGATTTAAATGATCTAATTAACAATAGCCTGAGCAGCAGAATTTTAGGGCTTTATTTTAAAATTGCATGCCCCATTTACAGTGTGTATAATCTTGCATACTTATTCACACTTAATTTTTTTTCCATCCATTAGCTCTTGGATGCAACTGACTCCCAGTCCTTGGACTCCCACCTACTTCATAAATGAGTGCCCTACCTGAAAAGAAGGTAAGATCTGCTCAAATAAAGAATGACCACCCTGGTGTTTTTTAAAATAAATGAATTTAGGACAGGAGAAAACAAATTTGACAAAAATCCCCATTTGGAAATAGCGTTTCAGAAGCCTGCCTAAGGAAAGCCCTGATATAAGCATTTATGATTTGCAGGGTATTTGAAAGCAGTAATTATTCTTATGGTCTTGAATAATGAATAATTATCAGAACAATCACTGTCACATGCCAGAGATATTTACAAAGGTCATAGTTCCACACTCCTTACTTCAGGAGAATGTCCACTGAAGCGGATAAAAAAATTACAATAAAAATTAAAAGAGGAACCTGGCTAATAAGAGCTGGAGTCAAATTACTCTATCCTCTTTTAAGTCTGTGGGAAATCAAAGCAACTATTAATAGCTAAGTAATATGGTCAAGGTTTTTCACTATCCTATTTCCAGGAGGGGCTAATACCACATGCTTCAGAGGGAGGTTCGAGAAGCTCCTAACGAACAATTATGACACGAGTCCCCAAAGGGAATTTTTGGTCTCAACAGCAGTTGGTTTTTACACTTAGTCAGGCAGAGTTCTGTTCTTTGCAATTTTTATCCATTTTAATGTGACTGTGGGGCATTTTGCTGTTCACTTAAATGATCTGAATCCTGCACATCTCGTACAAATACCTCATGACACTAAATCTCATGGATTATTTTTTGGAAAATAAGAAATTTATTTATTGCTTTTAAATGTATGGCAAGTTAATTTCACTGAGTTCCCCTCTTACTACTGTTATAGCATAGAGAAATGAACTTGCCGATTTTTCCTTGCATTTATATGTATATGTATTCACAACATTTCTCCCATGTACCCATCTTCCTCCTTAGCTGTGTAAGTTGAGTCTTTTCACTCTATTTGTACATAGGATCTCCTTGATCTTCTCTCAGGACTCTGCATCATGTGTCAGCTGGCCTTTCCTGGGAATGAGTATGGTGGGAAATATCAACTCCCTGGAAAAAAAAAAAAAAAAAAAAGCTACATATTTCTGATTGGGGTTTTTTTTATGCCAATAAAAACATTTTGCTTTTTACTACATGTATATCATAGTGTTGACATCTGCCCTCAAGGTGAGGTGTCCTTTTGCTGCACTTCTCAGTATATCAAACATTTCAAGTTATTGCCAGTTTCTCTCAACTAAGCTGGAACCTTCCTTTAAATGTTTCCTATCTAACTGACAATAATTATGAGGGCCAGATTTTTAGCCAGGCCTCCCATTTTTGAGTCCACCACCTTGGAGGCACAACATAGCTCATTTGGACATCGAACATCTGGAGTGCAGCAGTCATTATTTGCTCTGTTCTTTATGCCAGTATGGCCATGTGCCATTACGAGAAGGACATGAATTTAAACTGTCAGAAGGAGATAGACCCATGCTGGGTTTGTGTTATTTTCCCATAGTGAGCCTGGCATTTGTTTCTTTTTTTCCCAATAACTACTTCCTTTCTAAGACCTCCTGAGAAGTGTTTGCAAAATCAGAAATATATTCTGCATTACACAGTAGAAACAATCTTGTCCAGTATCACAACGTATGTAGTTCAAGGTAGACTGTGATTTTGCTTCTATGAGAAGAACCCTATTACACAGTGGGGTTGCTCACCTATATGAAATGTTGTTGTTGTTTTTTTTTATCTGCTGCCTTCAAAACTCCATTAGACAGCAATATGCAAGGCATAAGTAAAATCACAGTGTACAATGGAGGTTAATACTTATGTCCTGGGTTTGGTTAGGATAGAGTTAATTGTTCTCAGGGAACTGAGAAGGGGTGGTTGGGGCAGCTGGACTGGGACAGGGCAGGTGTTCCACACGGAGTTCCATACCACTTGAGGGTATTCCATACGATGCGACATCACGATCAGTATTTAAACAGGGAAGTTGCGGGAGGAGGGCTGCTGGGTACCGTAGTTCGCGAGCCAGTCCCGTGGTGGTCAGCTGTTTCATTTTTATGTTGTATATTCTATCATTAGGACTGTTATTGTTTGATGCTGTTCCTCCCTTACTATCCCAGGAAGCTACTCATATCTCAACCCCTGAGCCCCTTTGGTTTATATTTTCTCCTATCTGTACCACTGGAGGGTGGGGGGTGGGGCAGGCAGCGACCCTTCCTGGTTAAACCCGTCAACTGTCCATTATCCTTCTTAATGTGGAAGCAAAACAGACTAAAAAAATACTCATATGTGGATGATCAAAGGCCATCTACATTATAAATTATCAAAAGATACTGCTAGGATGATTAGTATATTAAAAAACTAAAGAGAAAATATTTCTGAATTAAAATCTCTTCTTTCTCAGGACTACATTGTTGGGCTTTTTTTAGGCATATCATAAGCTATTCTCTATTCTTCTATGAATTCAAAAGCAACTGAAATTGGACTCTACTTTCAATGGCACTATATGATCACCACTTCAGCTGCTCATATAAGGTCTTGTCTTTCTTTTTTCTGTCTTCACATTTGAGCTAGTGCTTGCTGCCACGCAGGTTTGTTTGGTACCTGCATGTTAAATTCTAGAATATATTTGCTCAACATCATAGTTAGTATCTTACCATTTCTCTCATTCAGCCTCTTCATTGGCCTTTTGGTTGCCTCTGGTGCCAGCTTTGCTCTTGGCTGTGAAATTGCCTCTAGGGCTGCTGTAGGGTCAGACAGTTTATGGTCTGTTTTTTCTTCATTGCTGCCATTGACAGAGAGCTGTTCTTACCTTAGAGAGAGGTGTGATTAAAAAGCCAGGTACTGAACTTTCTAAATTTTCCCAATATGCCTCTGGAACCCCCATAACCATGTGTTGAAGAAATCCCACAGCATTCATTAAATAGGTGGAAAAATTCTTTTAAGAATTTTCTTTTCCTGCACCAAACAACATAAATATCTTCAAAAGATTCTCTAGAAACAGATTACACAGTACTGTTTTTATCATTTATTTTCTACATAACTTTTCCCCATGTACACATTATTGCTATTGACAGCAATTCTAAAGCCCTTTAAAAAAAGAAATTAAATAGTGAATCAATAAAGATTAGCTATTTACTGTAGATTATTACTTTATCATTCCCATAATTGCAATAATGGTTGCTGATGGAAATTCTATTTATGTGAATCATTTTATACTTGTTATTTATTATTATTAATGTTACCATTATTATCTTCTTACCCTTCAGTTCACAAGATGTATCTTCTCAGTGAATTTTAATTTCAATATCTTGCTATTATACTGTACATAATCCTATCAAAGACTGTCCTTCATGCAACATTTTCAGTGATATATTATCACAGAGACCATTAATGAATGAGCTTCATATCTTACTAATACTGTTTTAGATACTATTTTTATTAATTTTCTAAGCTGTAATTCTTCATACAGTACCTATGTCTCTCTTCTATTAAAGTTGTGTTTTTGATTTTAACATGAGGATTTCAAAGGGAGGCATTAACTTTGTCTTTAAAAATACATTTCAGTTCATAGATTCTAAATGATGATATTATAATGTCTGTGCTTTGTTCTTTCAGACTTTTTTATAAATTAATTTTCATTATTTCCCTAGTTTTTGCAAGTAGTTTCCTGTTAATAAACAAAATTCATGTTTTACAAATGTTTCATATGGCATGCCATAAGGATGGAAAAAAAATATATAATCAAAGCAATTGTGTTTTTTCTTCTGAGATATGAATTATTATAATGAAAGAAAGATAAATATTTATCAGTTTCTAAGCATGTGTTACAAGTGAAAACAATAACTTAACACTACACACTGTAAGTGTAACTAATTTTTCAGATAAATGCCAAATTTATTTATAAGGGACTGCTATTATGACCAATTTTCTCATTTTGCTGTTTCTTTTCTTTATTCTTATGGTTTGCTGTTCAGATTACTGGAAGAAATGCCATTATGTATCCTATTTATGATATTCAGCTCTTCAAATATTTTAAAGATGATGTCTTCAGTGCACTGCACTCTCAAAGTTGAAAAATGATGTTTCTTTATAATCTCAGTTTAAGGGCAAAACATTATTACTGGCATTTTGAGTACTGATTTGGCTCATATTGGTTTTTAATCTTTTTTAAAACATTGTAACGGTATAGAATTAGTGGTTAATATTAAAAGGTCTTTAAAGCTGCAGCACATATAGAAAATGTAAATAAGTCTTACAGACTTTCTGAGGATTATTAAATATACATGTATTCTGCAGTTTAGATAAATAGCTGAGGAATGATGCATCTTTATGGTAACATAAACCTACGATTCATTTAGCATATAAGGTGCCATTCTGCATAAACAAAACATAGCCCTGTGACTGCTTTGTAAATATATACATCATTAATCTTTGTACTGAACGTATTGTATTTATCTAATTTTTAAGTGAAATACACTACTTACATAAAATTCAAAATGTATGGCCAAATAGTAAGTTGCTTGTGTGGCATACTGCAAATAATTGTATAAAAGTTCATTTGCATGACAATGTATAAACATGAAAAGTCTAGAAATACGCATCATTAGAAAGATTGTGTACAACTTATTTTACCAAAGCCTGTTAACTCCTGTGAAAAGGATCTCAATACACATGACCATGAACAATTCTTTGCCTTTTATAGCAATCTCATAGTTATGTGAGATTCATTTTTTTAACATTCGACTTTTTCCAAGGGGCACTTCTACAACCTCACAGGTTTAAATGCTTCTATTGATTTTTATGTCTGGATTTATTGTGCACATATAAGCATCAGAGTAGTGCAGCTTGTCTGATATCTTAGGCAAAGCAACATGATTTACAAAAGCCAAAGGATTTTGCTTTATCTAACCTAAAAGGGAAGGTGTACACTGATGAATCAGTTCATCATGGTACTTAAGCACATGCCTAAATGTAAGCATAAACAGCAAGTGTTTAAAGCACATCAGGTGCTTGAGTCCTGGATGAACTGAGGCTTTAGTTTGGCTTACATTATTTTGGAATCAATTTTTTAAGTACTTAGTTTTATGTATTTACCATTCAGCTAGGCATATCTAATGGATTTCTTTTCCTCAAAGTATACATAGCTCTAGTCTTTGTGCCTGAGTATGAACAATTTAACTGAGGCTTGTAAGGCTGATGAGATAGGGGCATCACATCTTCATTAAGACAGTGACTTGGCAAAGCATTGGAATGTGTTTTATTTCAGGAAACTGTAGAAAATCAACTCTATAGAAGTTAGCAGGGTTAAATATTCTTAAAGTTAAGCATATGCTTACATGTTC
Source organism: Caprimulgus europaeus (assembly GCA_907165065.1). The sequence continues at coordinate 22,438,672 of OU015528.1, read as the reverse complement.
TGCTGGAGTGAGGCCAAGGGTACCAGTTCAGCAAAACATTTAAGTGCTTGCTTACATCCCTTTGATGTTAATGGGATTTAAGCTTGAACATTTACATATATGCTAGAGCGATTTACTGAATAAAGATACAGTGATGACTTGAGACCTCAGACTGAACCATTCAACATGGACCCATCTCCTAATGATTTCCAGCACATGTGGGGGAATCTAAGTCCCTAGAGATGTTTGGAAACTCCACATTTTATTTCTCTTTTTGTGAGTAAGTGATCACTGTGGTAGTAGGTTGAGAAACACGAGACCTTCTGGCCCACTGGAAAGAAACCTGACTGTGTGTCCTGGAGAGTAGGAGATGGTAGCCATGTGGCTGGGCTGTGGCTCTGGCTCCGTGGTGGCTGGCAGAAGGATGCTGGCTCTGTTAACCAGGCTGAGACCTGCAGGGCTGTGCTCCATGTGCTGGGTGGGACCCGAGAGTCTGATTTCACTTGCAAATAGGCAGTATCATTCCAGATCCAATACACCATCCGTATCTTTGCTGTCTCAAAGTTAGATTGCTAAATCTAATCATCTGGTTTTCTTCTCTGGTCGTTGGAGGCTTATCCTTTCCTAAAACTGTTGTCAGAGTGAGTGGAATTGATCTCCCTCTGGAGGTACCTACTTCCCTCGATGGACTGCAAAGAGAGCCTAAATTAGACACATGCATTTTAGACAGCTCAATTCAGTTGACGTAAATCGTACCCTCAGTAACTAACCTTATCTCTGGAATCCAATTTGAGTGCTACATCTTCTTTTTTATTTTCTCCAGGACACCATTAAAATTACATTTAAGTTTCCACCAAGAGCTTTGTAACAAACATTACAGAGATTATAATGTACTCTGAATATACAGTGCTCACACACGCTGAATATGCAGTAGTTATAATATCTGAAACATATTTCTGTTGGGGTCCCACATGAACAATTACCCTGGACAATATTTACTAAATATGTCATTTTCCAGCAAAAGACTTGTTTCTTTTTCTTTCTTTCTTTCTTTCTTTTTTTTTTTTTTTTTTTAAGAAATCTTGGAGTGTTGGTCTGAGAAAAAAAGGCAGTTTTCTCTTCTGTGCTTATGGAGCAAAATTATATCTGTCAGAGAAGAAAATACCATAATTATGTCTTCTTATAATTTATTCATTGCTTTATGGATCTAAAGCCTTCCAAGGAATGTCACAAAATCCACAGAAAATTCTTGAATGTAGCATTTAGCAACTTGATTTCTGATGAAGTTGACAGATTCAGAGAACCACTTTCAGTTAGAAAATATGTAGGTGGTATTTGTTCCCCCTTCCATGGCTGATGGTGAGCTCTTTTGAGAGCAGGAAACATATTTAGATTGCAACAGCTACTGAACTGTCACTGTAAATTTGGTGAAGTTTTGCCACTTCAACACTGGGCCCTACAATAGTCTGCAATGTGAATATTCAGCATGTCAGGATATTAGGAGTGGGACTCAATGATCCTTACAGGTCCCTTCCAACTTGAGATATTCTATTATTAGTATTTGTATTAATATTACCATTAGTATAAGCAATGCCTTTGACAATATCTTTACTCATCAACATTGACAATATCTTTATCTGATCTCAGGGTACTCCCAAGATACACCCAAACATTTGTATCTCGCTTAACATGCATTAGTTTTTCTTTTCACTGCCCCTCTTTCAAACATTATTTCTTGCATAAACATTATTTGATGGAGGGAATTTATGAAGACTGATGTTTTAGCATTAAACTATTGCTGATATTCTTCCTATCATCTCTTTAATTCATAGTGTGGGAGTTTGTATTGCTCTGATTGTGTATGTTTTGCAATTTCTATCATAGACCCCCTTTATTGTTAAACTCTCTTTTCCATGAGGTAAACAGAGGAAATAGCAGATATCTTCCCATTATACCAAGCCAAAAAGGAGGACTGGCATTTCATGGGTGTGGTAGCCTATAGTCAGAATTATTTTAAGAAATACTCTCCTTTCAGTAAAATTTACAATTTAGAGACAGAGCTTGCTGAGCCTGAGCAATTAACTGAAAAGTTATACCCCTTAGGAAAGACACACATGCACACGTGCACACTACACAGCCAGTTTTCAGTTTGCAGAGCACAGGGATAGAATAGCTGAGGAAATACCACAGCTCCTATTCAAAACCTGGCCTGAGAAAACATAAGAGTTATTCAGCACATGACAAGGGGAAGGGTATAGCCGTTATTAAAATCAAGGTCACAAGGTAACTTTGCACCATGGAACAGTAATGGTGATACAGAGCGGAGGTTCCTCAGACTCAAGGGCTCTGAAGCTTCAGTTTTGTTGTTTGCTGCCTGAACACCAAAGGACCAAATATCGCTTTAGAGCTTGATCGTACTCCTATTAGAGGCAACAAAATCCCTCTTTGCCCTAAGCAGGACTGCATCTTTATAAGCAAAACCTTCTATGTATCTGAGAGAACAGTGTCCTCTGTGTCAGTTCTGTTCAACTCCAATGTGTTTTGTTAACTTCAGCTCTTCACCCTCACGTTTGGTGCTGTGTGAAATTCAATTGTGCCAGGTGTTTCAGCAGTGCTTTACTGATGTGGTCTTCCCCTTGAAATTAATGTCTTTATAATCACACACATTTATAGATTAAAGAGGCATTTGATGAAGTACAATGGACTAAGTTAACTTCTGGCTTTAATGTCATATTCTTACCTTAAGTACAAATATTTTATGTTGTCTTTCCTTATGTCAGTGGTTTTTAATATATCCGTAAAATGACTTGTTCTATGAGTTGCAAACTCATATTTGTTTTCAGTTAACTCTACTTGTATATCCCTCAGGAGCAGACTTACAGTCATAGAAGCTGATGAAGTAAATTTGGTCGTTTCCAAGTAGGAAATACTTAGATTTTGGGGCATGTGGAGCCTTTCATGTACAAAGTTCTCATTTTAATATACCTCAGGCTACTGGCTTTACGATTTACAGTTAATTAGGATTCTGATTTGGGTTGAAAATTCCAATACCTATATGCTTTTATACATGCATTTCAGATTATGCTGGCTGAAGCAAATAACTGTGACTGTAGTCAATAAATGAATGTATATCACAGAGAGCAGCCCTTCCCCCTGCCCTCCTCTGACAACCTGTAAGAAAATCCTACTGTGTTCTCAGTTCACAGCAATATCATTTTGACATCACCTGGTGATAGCTACAATATTTCCTTGCCTATGATTTAACAAAATCCCAATACCATTTCCTTACTCTAAACAAAGTCTCAAAATCCCTAATGTATCCCATATTTGCTCTGACTATATTTCGTGCTCAAATTGAACTCTTTAGATAACTGAATTCTAATCTGCATATGTATATGTGACTTTCATTAGCATCAGTCAGCACTGCACAAAAGTGTGGAAGGGTAAGTAAGGTAACCTCCAAAATACTAGTGATGGAAAGAAACTAATAAACCATACAAGTAAGGAATTTAGGATCGGAACTATTTGGTATTTTTCTTTCATAACGGGTTTTATAATAATGTTAGTATATATTTAAAAGGGGTCATTTCATGTTATTCAAATACTCTTTTAAAAATACTGATCTTTTAAACATATATATTTTTTTTCCCTCTGTTGACTTTTCCACAGCAAAGAAGCTTTCATACAGCCTTCATAAACAGCTGAATCAGAGCCATCTCCTATCTAAATACTTTCTTGATAGTAAATGAGTACAGAAGCTAAGAGAGCTGTATCTTCTTCTTTCATGTCTGACTACGGCTAGAAGTGTGTTGAGACAAGTGTGAGAGACAGAAACAAAAGGAAACAAAATGTACTGAGCAAGTTTAAATTCCTTTTTAAAGTCAATTTAAATGAAAGGTACTTTTGAATGGTAGAGAAAAACTACAATAAAACTCAAAGTAATAATGGTTAAAGCTAGAGCCTGAACTTAGAAAGGAAAGGGAGCACAGCTACTGTTTAAAGCACAAGTCTGCAGTCCTGGATTCTATCTCCATCTTTCCCACTGGTGTATTGTGTGTTGGCAAGCACATAATTTACTCCATGTGAGGTAAGTAATATTCTATGCATTAAAAAAAAAAAAAAGTCAAGACCTATAGAGGTCGAGCATATTTCAAAAAGCTGTTTCTAAGTCAGATTGCCTCCATTTTTGCCTGTGCAAGTTGAGCTACCTGTTGTTCAATATTCAGAATGTTGGTGTTCCAGCAGTGCCTTTTGAAGATTAACCCTTGACTTTAATGTGTCTCCATTTACTCAAAAACTGACTTGCAAGAGGTGCTACAAGTCTACATTGCCAAGGTCCCAATTCAGGACCACTTGCTTTGAGTAGTCTTTCCATTCTCCAAATAGGTTTAAAAGAAAAGATTTGCTGAAAAAAAAAAAAAAAGGTGGAAATCAAAAAGCATGGGTATTGAGCTTTACAAGTGGGCAACTAATTGCTTGCAAAAATGATCTACCTGTTTTCACACCACCAAGTGATTAATACGGAACATACAACAGTATGGAGGGCTGCCTGGCCTCCCTGGGACCTTCACACACCTGGCCCATGGGCACTTATAGAGCATAGTTCATATGAATGATTTTACACATCTCCAGGTGAATTCTCTCCTTAGTGTTGTACACCCAAAAACTGAAAGGGGCAGGATTTTAAATATTGAGAGATGATCACTAACTCTTACAGTGAGAGCACACAAGGTATTGCAAATGGCAATATGAACTGTGCAGTCCTGCAACTCACAGTGTAAATGGTGGTGTATTCAGGTACTACGCTTTATTGAACCTAGGATTGTGATCAACAGCACAAAATCTAGTTGGAGGCCTGTACCTAGTGGGGTAACCCAGGGTTCAATACTGGGTCCAGTCTTGCTTAACATCTTCAACAATGACCTGGATGTAGGGATAGAGTTCACCCCCAGCAAATTTGCTGATAATACAAAGTTGGGAGGAGTGGCTAGCACACCAGAAGGCTGTGCTGCCATTCAACAAGACCTGGACATGCTGGAGAGTTGGGCAGAAAGGAACCTGATGAGGTTCAACAAGAGCAAGTGTAGAGTCCTTCACCTGGGAAGGAATAACAACATACACCAGTACAGGTTAGGGGCTGAGAAGCTCTGTGGAATAGGACCTGGGTGTGCTGGTGGGCAGCAGATTGGCCATGAACCAGCAGTGTGCCCTCGTGGCCAGGGAGGCCAACAGTATCCTGGGGTGCGTTAAAAAGAGCATGGCCAGCAGGTCGAGGGAGGTTTTCCTCCCCGTCTACTCCGCCCTGGTGAGGCCACATCTGGAGTCCTGTGTCCAGTTCTGGGCTCCTCAGTTCAAGAGCAATAGGGAACTTCTGGACTTTCCTGTACGGAAAACTGCTTTTCATAATCTGTGATACCTCACGCATTTGAAAGTCCATTGAGTAGATGATGTTTGGACTCTGTTCAGGGAATTGAGCTCATCTCCTTTAAATTGACAAAAATTAGCCAATTAATTTCACGTCATGTCTAAAGCAGTAACTGCTTACATCATGTTTTTGTATGGAGCAGAGGGTTACCAATAACTTGCCACAGAAACATGAGGCTGCCTAAGAAAGCACATTTGTCACCGAGTGATAGCTAAGCATCTACAAGCAAATCCTAAGTGTGGCTAACAGATATTAAAACAACTAAATGAAAAGCCTTATGTTAAAATTTAGGTTTTCTTTAAGTTACAGTTAACTTCTGCCACCGTTACTCTATCTGTGTCCACAAACATAATTAGATGTATAATACAGAATTTAATTTGATCTTAATAACATTTCTTGTATACTTTCCATTAAAAATACTGTGGAAAAATATAGCTTATTTATTAAATATATTTTCTTGTGGAAAAATGTAGTCAGTCCTGGCAAACACTTTACATTACTGATCACTTATCCCTGAAAAAGATAGATTAAAACACGTTACTCCTATACATTTCTGTAAAAAAAATAATAAAATATGACAGTTGCATCCCATACTTCCTGTAAAGCTGTCATATTTCTCCCAAAGGCAAGAGTATACATTGCACTCATTGTCTGTACTGTAAAGTCATGGTTTGTTTGGGGGTTTTTGTTTTTACAGAATCTTAATACTTAATTTAGCAACATTTCACCAAATTATTATGCCTACAGTATTAGAGTTGAACTTGCATCTGTGAGGCACTGATATTCCAAACATATGTAATTCATTAAAAGAGTACAGTTAGTTAAACTACTCTTATTGATGGTATCAAAATAATTATAATCACTTGCTTGATGTGTGAGACAATATTAGCAGGGCTGTTGACCTTTTAAAGTCTGCCAGTAGGGACAGCTTTTCAGAAAAAAAATAAAAAGGAAAAAAAGATAGCTGCTTACTGCATTTCAGAAAGCTAACCAATTCCAGAATTTGACCTTTCTGATGCATGTCACTTGGCCAAAATTACATCCCCATGGTATCCTGAGGGTGTTTTGTGTACCATATATCAGCAAAAAAATGAGATGTATTAGAGAATCAAGTTTAAACAAGATGTCTGAGGACTAGTGTGTACCGACACATGCTACTATGTATGTAGGTAACTTTATTTAATCATTATTACTGAAATAATTAGGTATACACTGATCAACACATTGAGGCTGGAGAACAGAATTTTCTCATTACCTAGATTCCTACTAGAGGCAGGAAATTGTAGGGATTCTCAGTTTGATACAATTGTGGGAGGAATTACAAGACTTGGCTGTGTGTGACAGCTGTGGATTAGATTTAGGGCTCTGGGCACTGACCTTTGCTGGTTTAGCAGTGTCAATCTGAAGCATCCCTGCCCTGAGCTGTGGACTTTGCCCATCTTTCCAGCAGTGACAGAAGGAGCTAGATGTCTGCTCCATGCCAACCCTGACTCACAGTCCACTGTCTTTTCTTCAACCACCTTCCATATCCATCTCAGTTAATCCTCTGTGCAAGGACCAGGGTGTTTAAATGTGTTTGTTCTGCTACCCTGGTTAGAGAGCAGTCTACAGCAGACTACTGGTGTGAGGTTTGAGGTCCTTCAAATCCTTCAGCATGAGGAAAAGCTCCAGGTGATGAAGAGGCATAGGTTCCACAGGGCAGATGGTCTATGCATTTTCTCGTGTATGCAGGTAAATTTGGCTCTGTTGTAGTATCAAATTTGTAGGTTCACACAGAATCAATCACAGAATCGTAGGGGTTGGAATGGACCTCGGGAGATCATCCAGTCCATCCCCCCTCCTAAAGCAGGTTCTCTATACCATGTTGTAGATTACAGCATCCAGGCAGGTTTTGAACACCTCCAGAGATGAAGATTCCACAGCCTCTCTGGGCAGCCTGTCCCAGTGCTCTGTCACCCTCACAGTAAAGAAGTTTTTCCTTCAGTTTGTGTGGAAGTTCTGGTGTTCCAGTTTTTGCTTTTGTTTTACAGTTCCAGTCATGTTTACATCTTGATAAAAGGGAAGTATAATTGGAGAGCAATTCTCAAATCCTAAAAAGGTAAAAAGATGTGATTTGTTTATCATGAAAGACTGCTATTCCAACTACTAATCTTTCTGTCCTAGGAAGTGTCTTATTCTCTTTTTTGTGTTGGAAACCTGCCTAACAAATGTATTTTCCAAGACAATGAAGGAAGCAGACCTCTATTCTTTCTTATCAATTTAATCTCTTTCATTCAGCTGACAATGTCCTCTCGTAGACTAGGTCTCTTTCCACATGAATTACTAAGTGACAAGTTACTTTTGCTTTTTCCTTTGTGTTTTTTTTTGTTTGGTTTTTTTTTGTTGTTTTTTGTTTTTTGTTTTTTTTTTTCTCCACACCAGAATCCTAAAATACAGTAAAAAGGATTATTGGTACAGAAGTTATTTTTAACCATAAAAGTATACAATAGAGACTAAGTATTCAGTGCTCTGTTATTGTAAAACTTGCATAGATTGTTATTACAATCATAATTATTCCTGGCATTTTATCATTCAATATTTTCACATTCCTCTTTAATTAAAAAATTAGAGCAGAGTACAGAGAAACCTGGTGTCAGTTGGTTCCTCTGTAACAAATTCAATTCTGATCCCAGATTAAGTAAGAAAGATTTTAAGCTTTTGTCACTGAGACAAATTAATTACAAATCATAGATCTCTTCCTGCCTCAGTTTCCCTGTAATCGCCATTTTTTAAAATAGGTTTTTTTTTAAATCACTATCATGATGCAGGAAAAAGTTGACAATGTTAAAATACTGTCCAGGTAAACCATCTTGGAAACAAAAAAAATTACTGTTTAATTACTGGAAATAAAATGTGTGTAAGAACTCTTCATTCTACCTATTTAACAACCTTACTCTCTCCATCACTAGGAAATCTGAGAAAGAAAATTTGGAAAAAAACACAGCATTACAACTATCATTAGTATAAAAAGACGTAAAATTAAAATCTTATGGCATAGAAATAATTTAATGACCTTCATAAAATAAAGCATTCTTCCCCTCTGCCCCCCACCCACATGAAACAAATCCTGATGAAACAGAACTCAAAACTTGCCTTCTGTAGTAGTGGAAACCTTTTTATAATTATTTTTGAAGTTAATACAGAAATGACCTGGAGTGAAAAAGGCGTACCTCCCACTAACTACAGGTGCAAAGGCTCAGAATGGACAGCAATTTTGAGATTTTAAGTTAGAAATTTCCCCCCCCCCCCAAAAAAAAAATACACTTTAATGCTTACAGAGCACATGATATATCAGCTTCCTGCATTCATGGCCATGTGTTAAGATGATATTTTGTCTGCTGGACAGTGGGCTATCCCTGCAGAGGCACAAAGTGTCCAAAGACACTGTGACTGTCCACACACGTAAGCACTACCTTTCCCGTAGAGATGTTTACCTCTGTTATTTTCAGCCCTGGCTGAGACCACTGGCCTTTCACACCAGCGAGTGCCTATTGCTCCGCGCCTTGGAAAATGGCTGAAGACAAATGGGGTAGGCATGGGCTCCTGCATTTACTGTTTTGTGACGGGAACCACGTTGTCAATTGTTACAGATTCAGATCATCAATGGACAGCTGAATCAACAGAGGCCAATGAATTGCCTACATCTCATGCATTTTTTTTTAATCTTTTTTTTTAGATTTAAATGGGATGTAAATAATCTACATAGGACTGCCTGGTAAGCAGCATGAAGTTCAACACAGTGGCTTCATTGCCTGAGAACCAAGCAGCTAAAAGAAAGAAATAATGATGCTAAAGAGTTGCAGTCCCTGAAGGGAGAGCGGGAGTTGAGCATGAGGAGGGAGCCCAGGCTGTATCCATCACAGGCAATATCAGGGGGCGAAGAGATGTTCCCTTTCCCTTCCCTGCCCTGCGTAAAATCTTGCTTGCCGAATAGTATTTCTCTCAGTGCAAGATAAAAGAGCTTTGCCCTACACACACTTGTTGCACAAGGAAAAAGTTCTGGTTGAGATGAGAATAAAGATATATTGAAATGGCATAGCATCATATTCAGTCTTCCAGCAAATGCATGAGGGCAGGGTGAGTTACGGTCAGCCTTGACCAGAGCCTGGGCTCTCTGTTTCTCTGAATTCTGTTAGCTAACACCAGAAAGTGTACAGGGTTCCTATTTACATAAATTAGCTAGCAGTTTGTTGTCAGAAAAGATGAGTAAGGCTTTGTGGATGCTTCCCAACCCATAATTCTGTTTTCATTTTGCACTAAAACTTTTCACCAATTTTGTGGGGAAAAAAAAGTTAAAGAAGAGAGAATTAATTTGCTCTCACTCGCCATTTGCTTGCATCAAAACTCTGGGGCATTGCCTGCCTTTTGATTCAGCTGTTCCCTTGGCATGTGAATACACTTGAACAAATAGGAAATATAATGAGAAACATGCTTCCTCATGGTATTTCCAATTGGAAATAGCACAAGGAAAAAATGCTTTATTACTTTATTCCCAAACAGATATAATCTAGGAAAGCTTGTTCCTCAACATTCCCTGATTGCATAAATAGGTGGACACATGGTGGGGGAGCCATTTCAGTGGGCTTCACTGAGGTGGGAAGTGATTCAGTTCCACTGGTAGCTCACTTCTTCACCAACAGAAGCAGGTGGTACACCCGAGAAACAACCTGAATTCACATCTAAGACAAATCCTACTAAGTGAAATAAGCCTTATGACCCAGGGTCTCAGGGGGTCTACTTCAGAAAATTGTCATGATGCCAGCAGAGAGAGTGTATTAGAGGCTATAACTGAAGAGCCAGAGAGGCAGATTTCCTGCAGCCAGTGTGCCTAAAGCTATGTGAGTATTGTTGAAAATCAGGGTGGATCCTCTTCTCACAGGAGCTTTATTCGGGGTAACTATTGAGCCAACTGGTATAACAGAAAAGTAACAGGCTCATAACATCTTAAGGAAAGGAAAGTTCTTAAATATATATGTTTAAGGTATGCAGCAATATAAACCAGTGAGAAAAATTGTAACAACCATTTTCATTATTGGAATTAAATTGATGAAAACAGCTTGAGAATCACTCTAGTTTGGGATGCAATCTGGTGGCAAACATTTTAAGTCTTGCTACCATCCCATTGGCTTTGAAAAAGGAACATTTTTGCTTTGCTACAGATACTGGGGAACTAATTTAAGATACGTATTTTTGAAAATACTGAAATATAGATTGACTTTATTTGTATCCCTTTGCCTTTGTCTTGTCACTGCTTCAACAAAGAGTCGAGATAAAAAGCATCTGTCAGTAAATTTTTGGGGAGGTATTTGCACACATTGCGCTGGGCAAATCCATTAAGTTTGTTTCCACTGTTATACTAATTATTGTTTTGTTTGTTCCCACCATTATTTTGAACTCCACCTTTCACTATCTCCTAATTGCCCTGGGACATAGTGGAAACTAAGGAAATACAGAGGAAGTTGTTCGTTTCTGACTTGCTTGATTAGCTCTGGTACAACTCAGAGCAGCTCCAAACTCACTCTAACTCTCTCCAGTGCCACAGTGCAGAAGTAGTGAAGTTAGGCTCTATCAGACCTCCAGTATGTTGTCCTGGTAAAATAACTTGTCCCTATGTCACAAGTTTTGTCCTGGTATCCTTAGCAAAATGGGATAATGCCACCTTTTGTTATTAATTAATTTATTGCATTATTTAACCCTTGTGATCCAAATCTATGCTTCCCAAACTCTTTACATGTATCGTAATTACTACCTTCCAACTTCAGACATATTAAGTTGTTCTTTAACTCAGAAATTTCTGAAAGTCACATGAAGGTTTCTTGGACCCAATAGTTAAAAACTAAACACCAAGTTAACATGAAATAAAGTAGGCCCCAAATCTCTCAGTGAAATAATCAAATCTTCCTTAAGCATTAGAAACACATGTAATACAAGTATATGGCAAAACTCTTTATTTAATTTTACTTATGGATTTAACAAATTTTGCAGCACTGATTTTGACCAACAAATAGGGAACAATAAGCTGGGGGAAAATTACCTTCATGATATCAAATGTGTTCCTGTTTGTCAAGTTCCCTGATAAATAGTACACATGATTTTATAAAAAAATCAAAATTAGAAATTGTCTATTTAATTCCTTTCCTTTGTGTGAATGCATGTATGAACTCCACATAAATGTAACCTCATCATAGAATTATAGAATGATTTGGGTTGGAAGGGACCTTCAAAGGTCACCTAGTCTACCTGCCCTTCGAGTGAGCAGGGACCCTTCCAACCTTATGTTCACAAAAACAGTTTCTGTCCCACTGCGTTGTCTATATAAACATGGCTGGGGAGGCAAAATGCTGTAGGTGCTCTGGGTGGAAACTCTATGGCCAACAGTATCTGCTATGCTATAGATTATTTGTGTCATCAGACAACTCCAGAGGGGATTTACAGTGTGGGTGGTTGGCCAGTGAATTTGTTACAGAATCATTTTGCTGGAATGAGTTTGCATTAGTCGCTCCTGCATCACCCTGTGTTTCATCACCACACTGGAGTAATAGAAAGAAGAGGGCACTTCAGGGTTGCTTTAGGACAGAGGGCTTTGGTAAAACCAAAAGGGGAGTGAAATAAATGAAACTGATATCTGCTCTGGCCAGTCCTCATCAGTCTAAGATCCCTGGGGATGCAAGTCAGTTGTATGTCTAAGGCCGTCCCTGTTGAGCCTTTTGCACCAGGCAAGATGCCTCTGAGTCAGAAAGGTCAGAAGCCCCATTCAGACATAGCAGGAAAGAAAGGCTGTATGATTGTTCATCTTATATTGCTAATGGGGTCTCTCCATCCAAGCACCTCTGATACACTTTGTTAACAAAATATTCTAGAAAAACTGATAAAGAAGCAGGGTTTGCATGCAAAGCTCAGTCTCTCAATATAGTGTATTTGCAAGCTCTGCAAAGGAAAGGTTTCCTAAAGAATAACCCTCTTGTAACATGCACTGTATCAACCAGGCTCTTTAAACACTCAGCAGCCCCACCAGCAGGATGCCCAACCCTACTGAATTATCTTCCTAAACAAACAGATGTTTTAAGCTACTCAGATTTATTAGGTTTTGAAAAGCTTATTAGAAAAAGCTAAATAAATGTTAAGTTTTTACAGTCTTGTACGTAATCATATACAAGTGCATTACAATAAACCTGTCCCCCTCCATGCCAAATTTCATCATTGGAATGGAAATTATGGTGTTAACACTTAGGAGAGAGAGTTGCATCTGCAGGCACTGAGAGGAAGAGTTCACATAATGGTTTGTAAGGCATATCAAATTTATTCTGTGAGGTAGATAAAGGTCTTTTAAAGGTCTTACTCCACTTGTGGAATGAATTTCTTATCATGTCTAAATTCTCTGTAAAACATTTCTTTTTCCAGGATGTGGTTTGTTTTCTGAGAGAGGAGAGAAGCTAAATATTTCCACTCCTGTATAACAGAAAATCCTCAGATTTCAACAAGATCACACCCTGAGTGGTTAGTTAATATTGGAAACATAAAAAGGTACACTGTTCTGAAAGATCATTTCATTCCAGCAAAGCTTTTCTAACCAGAAACTGAGTGAATAATTTTGCAATAAAAGAATAGCCAAAGAATAATGGCAATTTTTAGAGGAAAGTAACTGTAATTTTAGGAAGCAAACTTGAAGTAAATATAAAAATGTTATAAATAATGTTTTAAAAAACACTCAGAAGCTGTTTTGTGTTTGTTCATAATTACTTTTCCTTTGCTAAAGAATTAAATATTTTGAATTATATTTCATATAAGAAGTTTATGGAACACAGTAAAAGGCACATTTAATTTTTTCCAAGAAGTGAAACAGATAATCTGATAAAACAGCATCAAAATTCTTCCAAGGACAGTTTAGAATATTAGAGTCATTCAGTAATACAAGCCCAAAACACCATGACATCATGAAGAGGGTTTCCATTGGCTTCAGCAGGCTTCTGGATGGGGCCACAATGATTAATGAAAATGCTGACAGGAGAGGTTATTTAGCTGGCAGGCTTGCTGCCCTGTGCCATTACCCTTCTTCCCAAGGCAAACTGCATCCCCTCACTCTGGGAACTTCTTCTACTTGTGACCCCCCTCTATACGTGTCCACAAGAACAGGAAGACTGAAGGGTGCTGAAGAAGCCATTTTCAGGAGGTGGGAATGTGGACAGTACCCCCTGTATTCTGAGGAAGGGTCTGTACATAACAGAAGCAATTTCTATAATGCAATTTGTTGACTGTGGTGTCAAATGAACAGTGATTCCTATAGCTCCAGACTTGACTATTTTTAAGTAATTAAATGAGGCAGTTGCACTTTTTACTACCATTAGGAAACAGATTCTGCTCTTCTGTTTGTGGGAGGAGTCCTAGTTATTTTCTTCCTGCACATTCAAGTCCTTTGAGGAGCTGATATATCATTCTACATTTGACCTTTTTAAGACAGTAATATCACTGTTTCACACTATTAAAAATACCACGTCCTACCACAGGCCAGCAAGTAAAATAATACTTGCATATATTTTTCAATATTTTTAAATTGTATTTTAATTATTTGAGAGATAAAGCCACACAGTTATTGTTACCACTATTACTTTTGTTACCTATTCATATTTATGATGCTCTTTAGCAAAATGTTCCGGTTCAGTCTTCTCTGGTTGAAGAGACATGACCACAAGTTGTTAGATCACTACTATATTTAGGAATGCACCTGGGTTTGTCATCAACACCAAGCTATTAGCAGATGGTGAAGCAATTCGATGATGACGTGACCTTGGCAACTTGGGACTTTATTGCCTTCCAACTGGACTATAACAACATGATCTATCTGGCATGAAAATTACAGTCTTTAGGAAATTACAGTTAATACAGAGCACAGTGATATTTTCATCAAAACGGGATGCTTTTTGTGGCAGCCTTGCCTGCTGATTACCATGCTGTTTATCTATTGAGTACTGCATAAAGTTAAGGTTTCGTGATTATCTGCCAGGCTTAATTTGAGGGCTGTAGATACTGAAAGAGATTATCTATATTTCAGGATCTCAAACACTTTCAAATACTGCTTTCCTCAGGTATAAGTAAGTGTTGTGTTATGAAAATAAGGCTTTTTTGTTTGATGCAGAGCGATTTTTTAACACTAATCAGGACCATTCCACACACTTCCAGTCCAGGTGAAAGACAAAGTTCTTCAACCTTTGCTAATAGACCAACACAGCATAAATTTGCCTCCCTATGAGTTCTCCAGCATCCCTAAAAATGCAGAAGAAACCTCTTATGACAGTTCTTAGCAATGCTGCTTTAGGCATTATTGGATGGCTCACAGGAATATGAAGAGAACTTGGCACAACGGGGTTGTCCACAGAGCTAGTTCAAACATGAGAAAGAGTGTGGCCACTTTAAATTAGTTCTGCCTGGGCTAATCAGCCCTGCCGAGACATCCCTGTATTAGCCCGAATGGAGCACTGTGCTGACATGCCTCCTGGACCCCACTTTGTGTGCAGCAGGTCATTCAGAGCTGGGCTGGATTTCTCTCTGTTCCACTGCCTTGTGCAATGTCAGCATACCCAGTGGTGTCTCTGCAGCAGTTTAGTCAGTGGAATTACATGGGTGTGACTCCCCCCTTGTTCTTACCACATCCATTCAAGGTAAAAAGAGATCATATGTATACTTCACGTCAGCAAATTAGAACACCAAAAACCCAAATGGTTCACTTATCCCTAGTGAACTGGCACACTCAAAATCCCCTAAACATGGGAAATTGGTAACTGTTACATCTGGTTGGGATGCAAGCTTTCCATTTCATGAAAAATTCCACAGCTCCTTAATAATTTTCGGAACAGACTGTATAGCAAGAAAAAGGGATGTTAAGAGCAAAAATAATTTTGCTCTTAACAAATAAAATAAATATTTTAAAAATTTTAAAAACCTCAGAATAAAAATAACCTAGCAAAAAGAAAAAAAAAAGTGAGATTTTTTTTCTTGCTTGTTTTTTGTTTGTTTGTTTTGCTTTGCTTTTGTTTTTGTTTTGCTTGGTTTTTGTTTTGGTTTTATTTTGTTTGTTGGTTTGGGGTTTTTTTTTGTTTTTTAAATGTTGATCAGTTTTGTGAAATATTCCAGCAAGTGTTTTCTCTTTCCTTCTCCACTCTCTGAAGGCAGTCCTTGCTGACCAGCTGGCCCTGATATGCCCTGACCCATCTCATCACATGTGATCACTGTGTGCCCAATCGGGACATAGGGGATGTGGTATTCAGAGGTTGTGTCAAATGAGGATTTTGGTACTTAACTTTGGGATGCGTGGTATTCTGCACATCCAATTAGGGCAGAGGAGGTGTGGGTATGGGGGAATGAACAGGAAATGTTAATTAGCTCCAAAGACAAGGTGGTATCTTTGTCCAAGAATGAGGAGTTTCTGTGTGGCTGGGATTCACATGCCAGATGTGTATATTGTAGTTTTGTAACCAGGTCAGCCCTCCATTTATAAGTGACAGACGTTCAGTTCTTTGGAAAAATAAATGGTCTTTTGTACAATAGCTTGGTTCTTCGACCAGCCATATAAGAGCTGGGTAACCTGAGATGCATTCTCTATTTCAAGGCACCTAAACCCACAACTCCTGCAAACCACAATGAATCTGAGAATCTTCAGAGAAGATTCTTAAACCCAAACGGCCTTGAAGGCGGGACAGTTACCTAGTTGCTATGCTCCATCCGAGGATGACAGTGCTCTTGAACCCAGCAGAATTCCTCATACTTAATCACTGTTTATTGAATAAAAGTGTGGGTATCTGCAGCCTCTCAGACCTGATACCAGTTAGGTGGAGAGGTTTTGGAGGTCACTCTCTTAATTGCCTGAATTTGGTCAAATTCTGGTTTTGAGCACCTAAGTACTATTTTGGAGCTCATATGGCTTCACTAGTGGAAATTAAGGTTTTACCATTAGGCAAAATAACATAATTCTCTTGATGCTTCATAATGTGCTTCTTTTTAACAGCCTTGGCTCCTGTATCATTTTGGAGATTCCTTTAGTTAGAAAGATCTGGTAGTAGCCCCTAAACTCAGAGTAAAATCACACAGATGTTCATCAATTGAACTTCTACACTGGATTTTACTGTCAATAAAGAAGCATTTACTCAGGTTTTTTGTTTTCTTTCAGTATACCCACTACTCATGACACTCATGAAATGTGTGTCATGAGTAGTGGGTATACTCATACCCACTACTCATGACACTAATGAAAACCCACATTCTTTTCCTATTTTGTTGTATATCAGGTGATTTGGGGCAGCTACTTCATAACTGCTTATTGAATTGTTTCATGTGAACTGATCTGAGAGAGAAAGTTCATGTACAATCTGCAGCTATCATTGGCAGTCCTGGAAGACATTTTTTTTTTTTAAAATGTCCAAACATTTGAGCACTAAGTGCTTTATTGTGAGTAGAGCTTGTGGGGAATGGTTTGATCGCACAGGCTGACCTCCTGTTTAAAAAAGACTGATGGACTTTTCTAAAATAAAACCTGTTGAAATACAGCAAATACTTTAAAAAATGCCACATTATTGAAAAATTCCACAAAGAATCTATAGAAGTCTTTAGTACCTTGTTCCAGTGGCTCATTACCCTCACTGTAAAAAAAATGCACCTAATTTTTAGCCTGATTTTGTCAAGCTTCAATTTCTAGCTGTTGAAACTTATTACACTTTTTTTAGCTCGATTGAAGAGCCATTTTATTATAAAATTTCTGTTTCCCATGTAGGTATTTAAGGACTGTGATTAAGTTATCTCTTGATAAATTAAGCAGACCAAGTCTCTTGAATCTTGCACTGGAAGAAACATTTTTCAATCTAATTTTCCGAGCTGTTCCCTAAAACCTCTACAACTTTTCAATGGATTTCCTTAATTTTAGAAAGCAGAACTGGACAAATATTTAAATAGTTGTGATATGTTAAAAAAAATCAACTTATTTTCTTCTGCTCCTTAAGTTACAACATATATAAATAAATACTTTACTAACCCTGTAAAAGAAAATATGGCAGCCTGAGAACTCCAGGATGCAGATCCAATATGAGGCCAATCTCCACAGTATTTTTTCCTCTTGGAAAGATTGCTCATTCTCTAACTATGATCTGCATTCTTCTCGTGTATATGACTTCATATTTAGCCACTTACAAATATACTTTTTATTTATCTGAAAATTAAGCAATTAAGTTTGCTATTTTGTACAAGCAACCTACTCTATGCAATGTTAACGATTTGTTAGGGTTTAGTATTATAATTTTTTACATCTAGGTCTTTGTTTGTAACTTTAGAGTTCCAGGGCACTGTGGAGATAAGTCAAATATCTTATTTGAGCTTACATTCATGGAAATTATTAGTGTTCTCATCCAAACTTATAAGTACATCAAATCAGTTTGCCAAGATCCATTTTCCAGAGATGTTTGTTGATTAGCATGTACTGTAGTTCAATTTTATTGCACTAATTTCACATCTACTGTTCCATGAATTGATACAAAGTGGAGACTTTTCCTCTAGTTCCTGAGAATGGGTTGCCTCTCATAAGTTATTCAATGTACAGCAAAAGCCAGTTTCCTGATTTGTAAGTTTCTTATAATCTATTAATTTTTTTAACCTGTGTTTTAGCCAGTTATAGGCAGTCCCAGTGTAAGTGGACAATGGGTAGAAAGGGTTTCCCAGCTCTGTGGCTTCAGCAATGGCACATGATACAGGCAGTCACTCCGCACCTACCAGTGCTAATGGGATGCTGAACTCCTCCTAGGTAGGCCTGCTGATGACTGCTGTTATATCTCACCTCAGCAGAATGTGTATCTTCCTAGGACAGCCTTTTCCATTCAATTGCAAAAGACTTCCTGTGAAATCCTCAGTCAATTACTTCAGAACATATGTCACCTTGTTTCTTGTATCCCAGATGAAATGGTGAAAGTTGTGGAGACCCTGGAATTAAAAAACCTCCTCTCTAAGCTGTTTTTTAAGCTCACTCTAATGGCCCCTACCATGTAGACAGCCTCTGCAAAACTGGAGGAAGACTGCAAATCAGTGCCATTTCTTTCCTGTAAACTTCTCTGATTTTGGCTGAACAGTTCACCTTCCTAGGTGTTTTTGGGTTTGCTGTGCAGAGATTCAATGGTGGCCTTGATTGCAAATAAAGTGAGGGGTATAGTTGAGGTAGCTTCCATTTCAAGTATCTTAGCTTTTCTTTCTCCACTTAGTGGATAGAATGAGTTCTTTTCCTCATGGGTTTTTAGAGCCAAATCTTCCAACTAGAGACTGTACCTGGCACAAACCATCCCTGCACTTTTTATATCCTCATGGTCGGGCTTATCAACTCGTTAGAAAGAATTCTGTTTCAGTGACTGATTCTCATTTGATCATGGATCTTATTCTGTCATTCTCAGGCTATTTTCTGAAGGCATACTTGCTATGGACTGAGGAATATTAGACTGTGGCATGACATAAAAATAGAGATTGAATGGTATTACAGAACATTACTTCTTGTGTAGATTATTATAGAAAGGTGCAGAGATTTAGTTGAAGGACTCCTATTAGTAGCAGTAAAAGCCTCATGGCGAAATGCTTGTGCAAGGATTAGGAAGTTGCAGATTTTTATATTTTATTGAAGGGGCTGTTATGCAGTATCACACAGCAAAGCCCTCTTTTCCTATAGAATAGACATAACATAGGCAGCATTAGAGGAAATTCCCTCTCTTTTTCCTGATGGAGAGTATCCATGATGTTCTGCAGTGACCCCTTTGAGCCAGGAGAAGATATTCACCTCTTATCATTCAAGGCCAGCTAAAAATGGAAAGATGAATGTGGATAAACTTCTGCTGGCAGGTCCCTTCCTCTCTCTTTTCTTTAGCAGTGTTATGAAGTGTGAAAGCTGAGCAGAATGAACATAAAGGTAATCAGGTTCTTCCACTTCTCAGAGGAAAAGGCAGATGCATTGTAGTCTCAAAGTGAGATCCTACCCCCACAAAATTTCTGGGACTCATGGGAGCTGCTGTGAAAGAAAGGTCCTGTGATGCCACTCCATTTGGCTGAAAGCAATCTTTAGTAAAGAATGGGAACAAATGCTCGCCCTCCATGTAAATCTCCACATTCAGCTCAGACATTGCTTCAGGGATCACAGCTGAAGGCAACAAGGAGGGACTGAAGTCAGAGTGAGAGAGAAGCTGGTTGTCCTCTGTGCCAAGGAAGATCAGTGAAGTGACGTATGTGGCATGGGAAGCAATGCAGAACAGCACTCATTTTCAGGGAGCACAGGGGGCAGTGAAGGGAACTGAGCCAAAGGTTGTTGGTGTGCATAGTGAAGACGGGTTCAGCATGAATAGAGTTCTCACAGAGAAGATATGGGATTGAGTTTAATTAGGAAAGCACACATGAACAATATGTAGGTGAGGAGAAGGTATAATAAATAGCAAACCTATTTTTTTCAATATAAAGTTTCTGCCAAAGTCACCCAAATGGGTGAAACATATTATTACAGCTTCTTTGAACATAAACTCTGCTTGAAAACATGTCTATTTTAACTGGAAGTCCAAATTCCGTGGATTTCCCTTACTCGGGATGTGCCAGACCATGGAATTGACTAAAGCAACTAGAATTTGACCAAACATTTGGCCTTATACAAAACTGGAAAACCTACTACAAAGAACTGTGGTTTTAAGTCTGCACAGTTATGTCACATTCTCACCTTTATGAGGCATGGCTTGCAGCCATGCTTGCAGCCATGCAAAAGGAAGAACGTGTGGAGGTTAGGAATTCATGAAAAAATACTTCTAAATCCATAGATCTAAGGCCAGTTGAGCATGAACATTGACATTTTAATTTGAAACATTTTACTGAAGCAGACTTCAAGCAGAATGAATAAGATAATAACTGAAAGGTTCTGTGTGATGCCAAAAGTTGTTGTTTTGAACAGCTGTGTCAAAATAAAAAGTGCACGTGGTTACCTTCTTTCCTCCCTCCTTTTTTTTAATTTTTTTTGCACCTTTTCAGTTCTTTCCTTCTCCTTTTTCTCACTTTTTTCATTTTGACAGTGGAAAAGCAAATAAACAGTTGAAACAGCAAAATAAATACCTGTGAGAAGCACTTTTGATGGTTTCAGAGTAGTAGGTCTCGCACAACTGTTTCTGTGTACTCCTCGGATCTGTGGTCTTATGACGGTGCCATTGAAATTGCCTGGAATCTGCTGAGTTGACAGTGCATTAATCAGTAAGAATATTGATATTGGTATCTTACTGTGTCATGGGGCTTGCTGCACACAGATCACTTTTCCTCAACTTCTACCTACACTGCTCAAGTACATGCTACTCTCTCAGTAACCTACCTCTGTGCTAGTAGGTATGGGACTCGTGTGTGTGCAGGTGCTATACGTTAGACAGACCTGTTTCCCAACAATCTGTCTTTCTTTTTTCTCCTCTCACCTAGACCCATAGTCATAGCATTAACATAATGACTCCTTTTGTGCAGCGTGATGCAAAGGAATTTCAGGGCCTGGCATTACTTCTCAAAAAGTGAGGAAAGATTTTTTTGAAACACTGGTATCTATTTCTCATAGCAGTGAATCATCTTTGTGGTAAGGATAATGTCATATGGTGCCATGAATTATGTCTCAAAATGCATACGAATGCATATCTTTGGTGAAAAGCCTGTTCAGTTATTAGCATTTCATCAGAGTGGAACTTTGAATGATGGTATCAGAGAAGAAAGAAAATCTGCATGAACATGATTTCCAGCACTGGTCTGGCTCAATAAGAATTAAATAGCTGAACAGAAGGAAAAGATGTTGATGCTTCAGAACAACCAGTAAATGTGAAAAAAAAATAACAAAAAAACCAAAAATCAAACCCTATAGCATTTCAGCCAGATGGCTGCAACTCTATTGACTTCAAGATAGTACCCACTGGCAACATGTTATTGTACCAAAGAGAGGAAAAACCCAGTCGTCCTGTCTCTTCCTTCTTCTGAGCGTGAGTTACAGAGGGTCCCCTCCTACCTGCCAGCGTAAATGTGAAGCTTAGACAGACTTTTATTACTCCCTGGTTTGCACCCCTTCCAAGGCTTCCAGCTATTTCATGGCCTAAGCAGGCAGAGCAGCTTTTGTCATCTACTCAGAGGAATGCTGTCATCCTTGGGGATCGTGTTTCACCTTCCCCAGAGTGGAGGGATGCCCAACAGGAACCACGCCAGGCAGCTCTCCAGAGTCTCAGAAACTCTGCCCTTAATGTAACAAGGGAGAGCTTCTAATGCCAAGAGGATGCTACTGGGCTTCCTAAGGCTGAGCCACTCTCCCACTTGCTGTCCTGTATTTTGGAAACAACAGCAATAGCTGGTGCCACTTTCCATGTTTCCAGATAAGTGTTCCAGGAAGAAGTTTCTTTCTGTGTTCCGATGCATGATTAAAACATGCTTTGAGCTAACAGGGTACACACCAGGTTTTCTCCATCCAGTAGTAGCCAAATAATCTCAGCTCCTGAGAGTTTCTTATCCCCTAGTTGTTTATAATAATGTCTCTAACACTGTTGCATTGTGTTTATCTAGCTCTTAAACACAGATATAAAAGGCACAGTGAGCAGAATCATCTCTCCATTGATGTAATCAGGGGATGCAATAACTCTCACCACAACTGAATTTCATTCAAAATCTATGCTAAAAATGACTGTATGATTATTTGCTTTTTTAACACAGTAAATACACATCAGTCTGAGTCTCGGCAGGAGAGGAAAAAGTTATTTTATATTTGTTTTTCTACTTAGGTGCCAGAACCACGCTCTTCAACAATGTAGGTTACCTGCCTAAACAGTGGGAGTTACTTTTTGAATTGAAAGAGTACAAAATTTAGTTGCCTTTTTGCTAGCCTTTCTGTCACTTAAAAATGATCCAAGCCTACATTCAAGTTTGACACATTCCTATGCCTCACTGCAGTTCTGAATGAATGTTTATGGCTAAGTTATACATCCCTGGATAACAGATTTGGAATGGAAATATTGACCTAATGGTGCAAACTGTGTTTCTGTAATACAGGACAAATTAATGCTCCTGTCTTTTCTTTTTTTTTTTTTTTAATTTGGTAAAAGCTGTATCCCAATTTATTAAACTTTAAGCAACTCAATCACTCAAATGGAAAGCATTTGTGAAATATTTTGCCAGTTTCACAGAGGCCAAATCTTGCTCTTTTGAGAATCTTTTGTGCAAGTGTGAAGTTCCTTCAGATTTCCAAGTCATATAGGAAGGGCTGGCAGGAAAGTAAGAATTTCTCTGCATGAAAAATTTACTTTTTTTTTAAACTTTTTTCCACTCCTCATGAAAACAAAATTGTTTCCCTCTAAAAAAAGAGTACAGCACAGGCTAGTAAATGGTGATTAGGACACCTCTCTCAAATGTGATAGATCCAAGTTCAGCTTCCACTTGTGAATTGGAAGGTGCCTTCATCTGCTTATAGCAGGATGTTATGATGGAAAGCACTTTCAGTCCTGAAAGCCCCCCCTGAAGCTAAGATGCTTTCCTAGAGAAAGTTTTGACTAACAAATTAAATACTGTGAAAAACTTTGGTGTCAATGGCAAAAATTTAATTGTAAGAAATCCTAGTATATATGAGCTGTGCAAGAAGCTTAGCCTCTTCACTAGCTTTCCTTGATCCTGGAGAAGTCTACCTGAAAGATTTGGAAGTAATGTCCTTATTACTATCCTGTATTCACATTTTAATACATTTCTACCTTTTTTGAAATACTTTCTTAATTGTGTATTGAAAACATAAAGTAGGACTCCTATAAAACCCTTTAGCTCCAGGAACATCAGCCACCACATCAGCTATGGCCCCAGCTCAGCACTCCAGCTCTGTACAGCAAAAATCCAAAGTAATTTCTGCTCTTAAATGCTTTGTTGTATTGGGGCCTTTGAGTCTGACCCTGCAACCTTTATACATACAAGTAGTCCTTGTTGTCTTTATATGAGTAAGAGTTAACCACTTGTGTGTGTAAAGGTTGCAAAGTGAGTCACTTTGAATATCATTATCCCAAGTATAACAACAATTTTGCTGAAACTCTTGGGTTATCTTTTAAAAACCCACTCATATTACTCAATGGAGAATTCTGGAGTGAAAAAAAAATGCATTAATGTTGCATTTTGAAAGCAGGCTAAGGTCATATGAATGTTGCCCAGGATTTTTGATTGAGTAATATACTTTGGAATAAGTTGCTGTGATTCTTTGGCAGAACACTGTTTATTGTTCAAGTGAAATTTTTCACAGTTAATAAGATGGTTAGTTGCAGGTATTGAAAATACTTGCCCTGCCAAATACCACAAGATTAAAAATGCTCAAGCTGGTTGAATAATGAAACAGAAATCATTCCAGAAAACTGCTTGAAAGCTGGTGGAGAAATTTACAGAATATTATTTGACCAAAAATGAAACTTTTATTTATTAAAAAACAAACAAACAGAAAAACTTACTATTGACTATTGCCTGAAGAAAACTGCCAAAATATTTTTATTATAATCTTTGTGAGGAACTGTTTCACTAGCACTTAACTGGACCAAAAGTGCTTGTTAGTTGCTCTTTTAAAAAAAAAAAAAAAATCCTATAGTTTATCCAGATATTTCTCTTCGTGCATAGCCTACTTTCCATTGGCCATATGATACCATCAGTTTTATAAGCAGATTCTCCAGTGATGTCAATGGAAAATTCTGCTTAGAAGGCTCTGGTTAATTTTTCCTGCTTTATGAGCAGAGAGAGTATATGAATCACAGTACTGAAACTGCACTTGGACAATGAAGACCAAAAATTTTGCATGAATAAATGCTTCTTTCAAGAACAACAGCCTAATATAGACAAACACTGTTAGTGTAACTGAAAATACAACTCAGCTTTGCTTCAACTGTTTAACACATCTTCACATATCCTGACACCATGTTCTGTAAGGTAGAAAAATGTTTTTCTGATACTGGGGTCTCTGGACTCTACCTACTTCCAACAATTTGAACTACACTTTTGCTGTAAATGACTAAAGACACAGTGACAATTCCACTGAAATCTCATGTAAAAATTGCACTCAAATTCTGTATTAAATTATGCACAAAACCACACAGATGCCTTCATTTTTTTCATGAATTTCAGAGAATGAACATGACAGTAGATAATTCTCTTCTTATCATGGAACATGAATAAGTATCTTGGAGAACCTAAATCCAAATCTGATTTATATTTGGAAGAACTTAGCAACAGCAGCAGTAGAAGTCTTCCAAACTAAAATATATCCAGCCAACAGTGAATAATGCATTACCCCAACAACGAATCCTCTGTTTCCAGTGAAATCAGCAACTGGACTCTTATACAAAGCCTGAAAACAGTGTTTACATCCTGAGGAGAAAAGAAGGAGAAGGCATTTAGCAGATACTAATTCCAGGGATAAACTTTGAAATATAAGGTTGCTTTTGTTTTTAAAATTAACCTGTCCCCACCCACAACCAAAAAAAAAAAAAAAAAAAAAAAAAAGGAAAATGTTAACTACAGTGTGATTAAAATTCATTATCAGTGCTCTACACTTTAGTCCTCTTGTGTTCAGCCTATTTGGTTACCGAATGTGGCGAAGATGCTCAGGACTTGCAAGTATACCCGCCCACTTTCAGGTACAATTGCCAGTACTGTACTTAGGACTGCTAAATTTGCAACCAGGTTAATTGTGTACAGCATCTGAGAAGCCTCAGCTGATTCCTACAGAGACGCTGATGTCTGTTCTCGGTGCTGGGAAATCAAGTCGTTAAAGCAGAAGGCAAAATTAGGGGCAAACCCTGATGGTTTTACCCAAGTGAGTAGCCCCGGTGATCAAAAGCTCAGGAGAGGATGCCAGGGCTCTTACGAAGTTTTATCTTAAGAGGCTTTGTGGAACGGTAGGGGCTGATTGCTCCGATCACCCTTTCGAGACCGACAAACCCCCGAGCGACATTCACGCGCGGGCGGACCCCTCAGCGCCGCTCGCCCCTCCGCAGAGGCTTGGCGAGCCGAGCCCCCGGCCCCGCAGGCGCAGGCCCGCAGCCCACGTGGCAAACTTCGGGTTAGTGGGACTTCGCCAGCGTCTGCGAGGGAAGCTGGGTGCAGGACGCCTGTCTGGCACGGCCGCGCAGCAGCCGGGCAGGGCCCTTCGCGGAAGCGCCGAGCCCGGCAGCCGCCGCCCTGGGAACGGCGGGGGCCCTGCGGGGCGCTGCCGAGGAGCCACCTCCGCCACCCGCCCGCCCAGCCGCCGACAGACTCCCGCCGGCAGCACCCGCCCCGCCCCGGCTTCCCCCCGGCCGGCGGGCAGCCCCCCTCCCTCCGGCAGGCCCCGGGGGCAGCGGCGATCCGGCGGCAGCCCGATCACCTCCCGGCTGCGCAGCGGGGCGGCCCGGGCTTCTGGCCAGCGGGGCCGGGCCCAGGTTGTCGCCTTGGTTTGCGAAGGCCGAGGCGAGAGTTCGCCCGCTCGGGCCGCTTCTAGTGTGTCACGTTCGCTCCTGCCGCTCCCGTCCCTTCCAGGTACCCGGTAATCGTTCAACCGGCCGCACGGGGGGTTTGCATCACCCGCGGTCGGACAGTGTGTATTTAATATGGGAGCAAATTTGATGTTCATTGACGAAGCAACAATAGGAATGATCTTGCTTTATGTACCAGTGACAAGGTTTAATATCATTATATTGCATGCAATATTAGTTTTTATTA